>VZTY01030298.1:0-26262 GCA_013400935.1 Turnix velox | reverse complement strand
CACCTCCCTTAACCTGCTGGCCTGCTTGTCTTTATGCAGTCCAGGACCGGGTTGGCTTCTGGGCTGCAAGCACACACTGCTGGCTCATGTCGTATTTCTTGTCCACTAAAACCCCCAAATCCTTCTCTTCAGCCATTCTCCACCTAGCCTGTATCTGTGGTTGGGGTTGCACTGACCCAGGTGCAGGACCTTGCACTTGGTCTTGTTGAACTTAATGAGGTTGGCTTGGGCCCACCTCTCAAGATCACTCTGGTGTGTCAACTGCACCACACAGCTCAGTGTCGCCGCAAATTGGCTGAGGGTGCACTCAAGCCTCCTGTCACTGACAAAGAGGTTAAATAGCACCGGTATCCTCATCTCTCCAGTCTATTACAGAAAGAAGTAAAGCTAGACCAGCTCCATGGGAAGCGATGCGCAGTGAGGGTTCCCGAGGCGGAGCCTCTGCCCCCGGCGGCAGCTTGAAACTGGGCGCGAGCTCAGCGACAGTCCCGCCCGGCCCTCACACAGGGAAAAGGGGCCTAAAAGAGCGGAAATAAGCGGGGAGCGGCCTTTCCTGGGCAGTGGCACGGGCGGGGGCTACCAGGTGTTAATGAGGAGTTAACGATGATCTCTAACGGTAGGAGGCTGAAGTTCCCGACCTTAGCCCTTGTGGCCAGGAAGGCTCATGGTATCCTGGAGCGTATCAAAAGGGGCATTGTCAGTTGGTGGAGGGAGGTTCTGTTTCCCCTCTGCTTTGTCCTGGTGAGAGCGCGTTCAGAGTATTGTTCCTGGTTTTGGGGCCATCGGCTGAAGAAGGACAGGGAACTGCTGGAGTCCAGCACAGAGCTACAAATGAAGGGATTGAGCACCTCCCTTCTGAGAAAAGGCTGAGGGAGCTGGGTCTCTTTAGCTTGGAGGAGACTGAGGGGTGACCTCGTTCATGTTTATAAATGTGTGAAGCGGGAGCATAAGAAGGATGGGGCCACGCTCTTCTGTAATCTCCAGTGGTATGCCCAGGGGCAATGGGTGCAAGCTGGAACACAGGAAGTTCCTCAGAAATCTAAGAAAGGGAGGGTGAGAGAACAGTGACACAGGCTGCTCAGAGAGGGTGTGAGGTCTCCTTTTCTGGAGACATTTAAAGCCTGCCTGGACACCTCTCTGTGTGACCTGGTCTGGGTGCTCCTGCTCCAACAGGGGGATTGGACTAGATGATCTCGAGGTCCCTTCCAATCCCTGACTTTCTGTGATTGTAGATACTTGGGCAGGTAGCTGTGACTTGTCCTCCTTGATGCTTTGGAATGCCCCTTCAGCTAGAGCAAGGACTAAGAGAGGCTTCTGTGTCATCCAGCCTGGGAGAGGCTTATTGCAGAGGGGCTATCAGACAGGTTGTGACCCACTGAATATCCCAAGACAGGTCTGGAGTCACTCCTGTGTTTTTCTTGCAGGGGCCTGCAGGCTATAGCAGTGAAGTGGGCATTAACAATGATCTCAAAAATAGCTACAAGCATTTCTGGAGGTGGAAGGATGTGTTCTCCTTCCTTTCCAGACAGTAGCAAATGTTGTGTGATTTGGATAGAAGCAACAATTGATCCAGAAGCTGCTTTTTATCTCTCAGCATAGCATCTGTACTGCATTCTTAAGCCTGAAACAAACTGACAGAGGTCAAGGAAGTAGTTGCCACACAGATCCCAGGTGTTCCAAAGTTTTTATCAAAAGCATTGCATAAAGAACCTGGTAAAAAATGAAAGTTAGAATCAGTAGGAACAGATTTATTTTTTTTTTCTGAATGTTGAAATAAATGGCTATTAATTCTTTGATGCAAGCTGGAAATGGTTGTGGCACTTTATATAATCGATTTCTTGTATGTACACAGGACATTTTTTAAACCAGAAAATCTAGTAAAAAGGACTCTTTTATTTTGACTTGCTGTTATGAGTTGAACTACTTGAACAACTTTTGCCTGAAACTCATATAACTTTAATGCCCTGCTCAGGCATTGTTTTACCTGACAGAATTATAACAGCTAGACTGCTTGAGCTCCTAGAAGACAAAATTTGTTTCATACCTTGAGGGTGCAAAGTCCCAGGGCAGCAGATGGCCCTATGATTATTATTTCCAACCTGTCTTACCTGACCATTCCTTTCCTGTATGAACAGCTGTTTCATTCACTTCAGTGCAGCCCAGCCCGAGCGGCTATTTTTCTTCTGCCCTTTTCTTTGCACATAACATAAATCTCTTCTTTCCTTTGACCTGGCCTGCAGTTCCATCCACCTGTGCTTGCCTTAAGCAATGTCAAACTCTTGCCAAATCCACTGCCCTCTTTCTAGATAAATTCTTCTATAACTAAACTTTTTTTTTTCCCCAACAGTGCTGAACAACTAGAAACAGCCCATTTGCTCCTTAGATACTCACTTTTTGAGTGCTCAGTGAGTACAATACTTAGTTTCAGTGGACCGCACCTGTTGATTGAGAGGCATCAGGCTACTGGGTGAGGCCACATTCTCCAACTTGCAGGTTTTCAGCTGTGAAAAGCCTTTTGTTTAAACCAGTGGAGTTGGGTTTAGGCTGAATGGGTCTTTGAGCAACCTGGTCTAGTGAAAATTGTACCTGCTTGTGACAGGGGAGTTGGATCTAGATGATCTTTGAAGTCCCTTCCAACCCAAATCATCCTGTGATTCAATGACCTCCCATATTGCAGAGGCAAGCATTCAGACTGGGAACTGTCAAGAGTTAAGGTGTTTGCATACAACCTCAGTTTGATCTTCTTATGTACAGATGCCATTATGAGAAGACTTTTGGTTGAGTAATTACATGCTTTTTCTGCAGGATTTCATTTCTCCCACTGTTCAGGATACTCAGTACTCAGCAAATTGAGCAGTTTTTCAGTGTTTCTTTTTCTTCTCATTGCACAGGCTATGGCTCATCTATTTACTGTGCAGTACTCATACCAAGATGGAAAAGGAAATGTTTTCTGGAAGGACACTTCCCACTCATTTCAGAAGACGGGACAGGGCAGGTGGACTGTACAGATAGCAGCTTTCTTCTTCATGCTGTTCAGTAGGTTTCATGGGCCATGTTCCTAAGTGAGACAGGGCTCCTGCAGTACAGTTTAGAAACTGCCAAATGATGCATACTTATGAAGTGAACTTGCTGAATTTGCACACTCTAATTGTTAGCGTTTCTTGACTTTGAGCACTTAATTTTGTGGATCTCATGCTCTTTCAGTTTCATTTCTTTAGGTTTCATTCCTGTGGAGATTTCCTTGTTTATCACTACCTTCAGACACAAGGAGAATCATGCCATGGTGTAGCAGAATAACTGGTAGCATAGGAAATTAATGTTGTTGTTGTGGCTCTGTGTCTTTCTTTGATTACATGGATTTATTATTTTTTTTCCTCTCAATCAAATGCCTTCATTCAGAGCCAAGTGTCTGGCTTTATCCATTTCAAATAGCTGATAGCAGTTCCTTCTAGGTAACTTGAAATGCAAATAAGGATGTATTTGTTACAAATTAATGCCTAAAAGGACTTGATTAAGTTCTGTAAGCTTATTTTTCTGAAGGTTGAGTCAAGTCCTACTTAAACATCAAACTGTCTTCTAGCACATGTTCTACACAAAATAATGAGTAAATGATGCTCTAATAGCATCACCAGACCCATTTCTGATTTTTAATAGGTATTTTTTCAATGTTGAAATGGTGATTTGCTAGATCTAATTCTCTGTCACAAGCAAAATACAAAGTCCCCAAATAGGAATATTGTATATGGCAATTTGAAAATCTAAAAGATAGTAGCTTTGAAAAGGGAAAAGCTGTTTCTGAAGAAGTATCTGTAGGTCAGCCAGCTTAAGCTAATAGATAGCTATAGGTATATTCTTCCTGCAGTTCTCTTCCCTTTGAAAGAAGGAATATTTACCGGGAATGTGAAACAGCTCTAAAACTAGGAGGATTTATAAAATTTTTTGACAAGTTTTTAAAATAGCTTTTCTGGAGGAAAACCCTCACCTTTTTGCACAAAAAAATAAGAAAGGAAAGATGAACTTCTGTTCAGGTTTGAAGCAAAAGATCTGGAAATCACGCAGTATCTGTGAATGTCTAGATGACACAGGAATGAAGAGAATTGATTACATGTGTGTATCTGGAAGTTAGTGGTAACAAGTTTGCTTATTTTTGATAAAAGTGTAGAATTACAGAGTTGAAGATGTAGTAGGTGCATTTTGGCAGTATTGCTAGATAATATGGTGTATCCCTTCCCACTTTCTGTTGCTGTATTGATAGAAAATGAAAGTTTCTTGTAATGTCCTGGACTTAATTTGTTGTAAAGCAGCATGCACAAGCACCTGTGAACTCTTACAGATGACCTAACATGAAAGGCCTGAGAGAGCATTTTGCATGTAGTTTGAGCTCTACCAATAGAAGCAGCAGAGTTCATTACTCTGTCTTGACTGCATCTGTAGAACAAGGGAACATTTCCCTGAGAAGCTGTGCTGTCTGGCTGGATAGCCTGGTCACCCTGCTATTCTGATGTACATGATATGATACTGTTGATAACAGAGAAGTGCATGTTCTGAAACATACAAAACATTTCCTATCACAGATTATTCTTCTAAATCCATCTCTTTCCCTGGCTGTCATCTTCCCTTGTCTGAATGTACAAAATCACACAGAACATCAGAGGTTGATAAACTGTGATAACAGTTGCATAATGATTTCCATCAAATAACTTTAGCCCTAAAAATAGCTGTTCATTTTTGTTTCTGTGATATTTGAGTTTCTGATTTTTCTTGAATTTTATTTGAGGTAGTTTTTGGAGAGCTTTTTTTTTTCCTTTGGGCACGGTGATAAATGCTTTGATACTCAAACATGCAGATTAAATATAATTGATTACACAATATGGTGTTGTTCAGCTGGATGCATATCACCTCTTGTGGCTGCAGGACATGAGAGTTTTGAATTTCTTAAGGAGTTATTAAACAAGAGTAGTATTCTTTTCTAACATAAAATATTTATGTAGCTCTGAAGAAATCTGTACAGCTGTAATACTCTTGAGTTGTTAAATGTCTTCTTCTTCTAGCCACATGACATGAGTAGGTGGTGAAACAAATCTGACTGCAGGGTAATTGGTATTGGGCAGATCTAATGTACCCCTTGATTTCAGGAAGTGTTTTGGAGGACCTTATCTCTTAAATTAAGCCTAATCCCATCAAACAAAAATTAACCACATTACATCATGGTTTTTCTGTTATCAGTGGTTGAATGCTGATATGTATTTGCAACGCAAACTGTAAATGGTTTAAGTTGTCTTTATACCTGTTCATAGGAAGTCAATTAAGGCAGTAATTCTCTTTTGCTAATTTTCTTCTCACCTGAATTGTACCATTTCTCTTTATAAAGTCTTGGGTTATATTCCTGATTTGACTTTCAGTGATTGTCTCTTGAATACTGCAACCACATGTGGAAGGGAGTTGCAGAAAGAACCACAAGGAACTGTTTTTCTTGGTGTTTGCATTCAGCACTGAGCTTTGGATTTTGGTGTTTGTGGTTTGCTTTTTCTAAGATCTCTGTCATTAAAGTAGAGTACATTTGGTTTAAATGGCATTTTGTCTGGAGTTTGCACATATTTTTTTAATTTCAGCTCTTGCTTGTTTAAAATACAGAGGAAGTCAGCTGAGCTACTGGTAGCCATGTAGCATTTTGTATTTTGGAGATTTTAACAGACTCCGTGGGCTGTACACTAAGGCTTCTGCCAGCTTCTGGTAGTCTTCTCCAATGAGCAATACTGTTCATACTGCTTCTTTTTATAGTTTTGTTTCTGTGTATCAGCTTGATATTACAAAAACTTCCCTGTTGCCAGACATCATGTGGATTATTCTGCTGCCAAAATCCCTAATTCCAGACCTATGTTTTCTTCACAATATTCTTACAAGTTATCCTTTCTTTCCGCTGCTCCTGGTAGTTATCCAAGGCCAAAAACTATGAATAAATGCCTTTTCTTCATTTGTCTCCCTAATATACTGTCCCAAACCTACACCAAGAAGTGCATTTTATTTAATGAATTATTAAGCTTTCTCACTTTTTGTGAGAACCTGTTGGGATTGTACTAGCAGAGTAAGCAAATAAACAGTGTGATCACCTGTACTTTGCACTTGACAGCAGTTCTGGGACCAATGGAACAATGCATTTTGTGCTGAAAATAGCAAAAAATCAAGCCCAAGACTGGCTGACACTGCCAGGCTTCATGGAAGTTTAAATGAAGCTAGTAATCTTCTTTGCAAACGTGATTCCCCTTCCTTGACAGGAATAAAGTATCTTCCAAAGCCCTGTCTCTTTCTGAAGAAATCTACCAACTTTTGAAATGTTATCAAAAACTCCAGTGTAATTGCCACCTGCTCTTATTCTGTATGCCTTTCCCATTTGGATACCAATGTCTCTCTCATAAAACACAGCCCACCTTCTAACTCATCAGCCCACCAAACTGCCCCATAAATTGTAGCACCTGCATGATGATGTAGCCTGTTAACAGCTTGATCCAGTGTGACCCTGCTAAATCATTGACTCCAACTAGAATGACATGTAGAGTACACAGACAAACAGAAATATGTCCATATAATAAGGATGCAATAGATGGCTTGGGAATAGGGATTTGCATATCCAAAGCTTCCTGTGTTGGCCCTTGGTGATAATCCTGTCTGGCTTCTGCTACAGGGAGCACAAATGTACCGAGGACATTGGTGTCTTTACCACATCATGTTTTTAGTGCTGACTAGTTGTTAGATTTCTGAGAAATAAATATGAAATCCAGTTTGAGCTTTGCAAGTTCCTAGTGGATTTTCCCCTTTCTTATGTAGAGGGAGTTACTCTGAGCTACTCAGTTACATATTTTGATTTTTAAATGTTTCGTTGATTTACTTCATTCTTCACCACAGTGCTGGGTAACTGTAAATAGGGGTTCATTTTAGGATGCAGAATCCACCAGGGTTCTGAGATCCTCATCTTCGGTGCAAATTTGAAACGTGATAAGAAGCCGATTTAAGTGATCTACAAGCTTGTCATCTCATTCTTTACAGCATTCACGTTTTACCTCCTCATGGTCTTCCCACACTGTAAAATAATGCAAATCTATTTTAACAATTCAAGTGACTATTTTCATGAGGAAAAGGTCTGGGAAGGATATGATGTGTGTATGCAGTACTCAGATCTGTTCTTACATTTGACCTGCTGATCTTTTCAGTGATTGATTTCATAATACTGTTGGTATCTCAGGATGTAAGGTTGGAAAGTCTGACAGTCCCCCCAGGGAAGCGATTTCAGGATGGTTCTTTGGAATCCACATTGAACCAAAGCTTTGACAGAGGAGCCAAGGGACCTTGGAAATAGATGCTTGTACCTGACAAATAGAAGCTTTTCCTTTTTCTAGCTCATTAGGGCTACCTCTGTTTGAGGAGTTGAAGATTTCTTGATATCAGACACATTGTGTTCCTAAAAAAAGATATAGCAAGGGCCATATAAAAGCCCACTGAAGTCACCTATGTCTGCTGCATGTGTAAATCTCTACTTGAGCAAATCATGGTCCAATTAAAGAAATTTCACTTCTACCTTTTCCTTCTCATGCGAGTTAAGGTGTGATTTTTTTGCATGTTACTGAATGCCTGGCTCCTACCAGTTTAATGTGAGGGCACAGGAAATGGATTCCTCTAGACTGGAATTTGTCACCTCAGGTCTTTTTTGTGCATAAAAAATATATATAAATATTTGTTGTGATCATAGACCCCACTTCCACCACTAATCTTCAATCAATTCCCTTAGTTTTCTGCTATTTTTCCTTCAGGTAAAGGTCCCAGTCTCTTTCTCCAGTTCAATCTCATCACGTTTGTCCTGTGATTGAATGAGAGACAGGCTAGCCAAAAGTCTGGGCTAGTGCATCCAGAATCATTAATTCAGTCAGTCAAACAAATGGGAGGCAAGAGAAGAAGGAACAGTGACCAATTGGTCACATGGCGGGGGATCTGCCCTGGAGCATGGAACACACTGAGTTCAGTCCCTGAGCTGGATGGTCACAAATGCCATAATGATTTCTTAGCATGGCCCTGGCTGTGGCAGCTCCTGCCAGCCTGCTGAGCAAGCTTGGCCGGGCTTCTTGAGATTTGCAGATAAGATTTATTCCTGAAGCCTGACCTACATGAGTGTGTATCTAAATGTGTGAAAGCTGTGATTTGATGGCAAGCAATGAAAGGTCATAGAAAAAGAAGGCAATGCATTTAAATCAAAATGATGAAGGCGGGTAATTTCATTAGCAACAGTTGTATTTACTGGAAGTCACAGATGGTGCGGTTTAGCTTATGGCCAATTTGTTAAGACAAAATAAGTATAAAGAAAGAAATATTCCAAGTGAGAGGTGGTTAAAAATTAAATAGGCACCAGATGGCTCAAGATTGTCCTTCATACAAATTTGGTGAAAGAAGACATAAACAATCCAAAAGCGCTTCTGAATGGGACACTTACAGGCTGTCTTTATCAGAGCTAGATTTAAAAGCAGAGCAATTAAACATCCCTAATGTTGTAATATCATACATCTCAGCAAAATGTTCTGCAGGAACTTCTGAATTATTTTCTGTCAGATATGTTGTTTAAACTGAGAGGCAAGGTAAACAGAATAATCCATAAAGCTGTCAACTTTCAGATACCACAGAATCATCTCAGCTTTTATTTAAAAAAAGGAGGAAAACTTCTAATGCATGCTATATATTTATACATGTAGCTAGATAACGAGCTTATAGTCAAGACTTGATCCTCAGAGAAACAGCATTATTTTAGATCTTGATTGCTATTGAGAAATATTTCTGGTTGTGACGGACCACTGATGGTAAACCCAGGCTGCATCCTTGGACTGTATTCCAGGGGATAAAAGTTAATTTTCCAGACTGTATCACAAAGATTTTCCTAGCTATGGAAAACCTTACTTTCTACATTTATGCACTTTATACCTTACCATCTATAGGGGGTTTTGGGAGTCAGAAGCTGTTCATTTTTTTGCATAGTGTCCGTGACTGCTAGAGCTGATCGTTACCACTGATGCCTTTGAAATCTCTTGGAAAACAACAGTACTGTTTCTCAGTGTTTTGAGTTGAATAACGTGATTTTATATCTAGTGCCAGGATTCTGTTTTCTACTCATATGCATAACAGACTCTTTCTTATACAAGCATATGGTAGGGATTTTATAGTGTTTTGTTCCTATAAAATACATCCCTGTCCAATACCAGTAAATTTAACAGAAAAACAAGAAGTTTAAAAAATGATAAATGATTTCAAGAGAAAGGAGTCAGCAAAATGTTACTAAAATGTGCTCCCTGGTTTTATATGAAGCATTTAATATAGGTGGTATGAGAGACACAGCAGAAATCTTCTTAAAGCAAGCTGCGTGTACGGAGCTGGTTTCCCAGAAATGCAAAGGAAAACAGCCTTGAATGAGAGAGGCAGCTGGAGACTCTGTTGACTATTTAATGAGCAACATGCACTTACGAGCTTTTACTCATCCTGCACTAGCTTTGCACATTTTCTACTGCCATGCTACATTCTCTGGGTATAAAAGCTCTGCAAGTGGTGCAGGGAAAAGGCTACCATTGAAAAGATGGCGGTACTCACTGAAGGGAATTGAAAAAAATACACAAATGTCCTGGAAAATCTGGGAAGGGTCCAGATGGGGAATGTGATTTGAAGAGTTAGAATTAGATGAGATTGGAAAAAAAAGGAAAAAAGAAAAAGTGAGGATCCAGAAATAATTTTCCCATATGCCAAGGTAAATGTAGCACACATAATCTGATCACAGACTTGCCAGGGAAGTAAATCCTTCCATAAAGAAGATTTCATGTGCCAGCTGCCCAAGTTGCACCTACATACAGGCATATGATTCACAGTCATGACTTTGTGATGAAAAAGATCAAGTTAGGGTAATAAGGATTTTTAAATTTTTCATTTAAGACTAAAAATTTTACTGACCTAAAGTAGAAATAACACTGACTCTTTTTTTAATGTAACTACAGTGCTTTCTGGATGGAAAGAAAACAGGGGAAGGGTGCCAAGGCAGACCAGGAGGAAATCAGTCCATCTAAATTGTCCATTTGGAAAACTTGTATTCAGCTACTGCCTTTCAGTTACTGCTGTCCTATGCAAAATGGCTAAATCTCTGTCCTTGGGCACTGAGTCTTTTGCTGTATTTCTGAGAATTCACCACCTTCTGCCTGAAGTCAGACCAGCTCTGATTTTACTCATGTGACAGCAGTAATGGTTAAGGTTAACTCCAGCAGTATCTGCACAGGTAAACTCTGACTCTCTGTTCTGCACATTTCCTACCATCCTGAATAGCTCCCATCACCCCCATTCTTCCTGGTTTATAAGCATGGTTCCCTCTTGTGCTTATAGGCAAAAGCAAGTTGTCCTAAACTCATAATTAATGTAGTTACAGGGCTGAATCTGACCAAAGTAACTGAAATAGTGCTGAGCATGGTTTGTCATTAGCTGTGATTGAAACCAACAGTGTTCCATGGTCAGGTACCCACTGAGATCCTTTGTCTGCAAAGTGTGGGGACAGTAGCATGGATAGAAAAAGAATGAATGATGAATATTTAACTGAATACACATTTTTCTAGCTGAGGTAGACCTTTAGTTTTGTTTTCACGTTGCCTCTTTTATTATGGCAATATAAGGTGGAACTCTTCTTATAAAGACCACAGATAAATGAGAACTATATATATTTCATAAAAAAACCTCTTCACTTGTTTGCAGATTTGCCTGCTGATTGTGCAGTCAAACCTTAAAAAAACTGCATCACTGTTGTTGTTCAAAGCATCTTGTGGGTAGTATCGTAACAAGTCCCATTATTTGCTAAGAGACTAAAACTCCATTTAAATCTGCTAAGCTGAAACCAGCTGAAGAGAATTATTGGTCCAATTCATCATTCCCAGAGGTGCTCATGAGTAGCACACTCTCTGTCAGAGCCAGAGGAAGGTTCAGAGGCATGACTGAGTAGCTTGATTTATGTGAGTTATATGAAAGGTTTATTCTGATTACTCTGCTAGCTTATGGGATGTGTGTGTGCATCTGGGAGCACCAGGAGATTGTGGACGCGTCTTATTTAGCTGGTGCTGTGTGGGTGCTTGTGGAAGAAAAGCCTTCCCTGGCTAATATTTAGTCCTGCAATAATTGTCCTTCTGCTCAGGTATTAACTCTGAAGGCTTGTTCATTTTTTGGGTTACTGGCTCTGCCAATACCAATTAGGGCAAAGATGCTGATTTTTCTTCCCAGGGCACAAATTTATTACAAGACTTTCTCTCAGCAGAGTAGTCTGGATTCTGTTCTTTTTGGTCTTCAAGTATCGGCTCTGGTGATTATTTTCATACTGTTTGCTTGTCTGCTCAGTTTGACTGACTTGTAACTTACAGCTTTGCTCTGTTACTGAGGCTCTGCACATCAGCAGAGTAACCTCTGTTTGTGGTTGAACATCTTAAAATTAGTAACTGTGAAAAATATGTACGAATGTATATGCTTGGGATTGAAAACTTTGCTAAAAGAAAGTTTACAATACATTCCATAAGAGGAAGTATCTTAACAACATGAGAAAGTTTCCATAGCCCATAGAACAAAGTCTTGAGGAATTACAGCATTGTTCTTGCATAGAGTTAATTGATCCAGGAAAATTAAATTTTGAAAAGTTCAAACTAGGAGGAAAGTCCTAAGTCAGCAGAATAGGAAAGCAGTTCATAATCCTGAGTTGTATGGGCACACTCCTGTTTATGGATGCTCCTTTGAATCCTGTCTCAAGAAGGTTAAAGGGTTAACGAAAAAGAAACTTCTAATTGAGCACCTGGATCCAAATTCTGGAGAGACTTTGTTTGTTCTGGTACCACCTGAGGATTTGTGAAACCACCCAACTTAAGGCTCAGCGTGACTTGCCAGGTTTGTATCATCCTTTACTTTTTCCTTTCTGGAGGTGTGTGCATTTCAAATTCACCATTATTTGACCGTTTTTGTTTTCTCTAGTTAATCCTTTTGCAAGATGAGATCAAATTCACAGTGACAAACTATGCAGAAGGGATTGTGTGGAGATGTGTAAGCTAGTAGATTGAGCAAGTACAGTTATACATCAATTAAGATCTGTCAGACAGCCATAGAAATTGACATACAATACTTAGCACTTTAAGAGCAATTTATATCTTCTAAGGACCATGCTATATAAACACTAATTAAACCCTAATTAACTTATCTATATGTATTAGCCAATTAATCTCTAATTAGTTTATTTGCAGGTTCTTTCACGTTGGGAACTAATTTAGGTGAGGCTTAAACCTCTTGGGACTATTTCTGAGCTCTCAAAGAGGTGCAAGTCAGGAGGATGTCTAAATCCATTATAATGTAGTTGTAGGGATACGCCAGTGAGAAACGGCTCCAAGGAATGTATAAATAAGGCTCCCTGAGTTCAGAGAGATTCTCTATGCTATGGTGAGAAGCAACATCAAAATACTTCAAATGAATTAGCCAATATTGATGGGCTTTGTTTATAAAGTTTTTGCTATTTGTTTGTTTTTGTTATTTTATCTTCCCAAGGCCACATAATACTTGAAAAGTATTAGCAGGCACAGTGACTACCAATCCGGACTGTCAAACTTACTGCTAATTCTCCTGTTGTGGGTAGAGCTCTCAGAGTGAGAAAAAAATAAAACTTACTGGTTTAGCATGAAAATTTTGTTCCCTCTTACCACTCATTGTGGCTGAAAAATACCCTTCAGAGGGGTTCTTCTGACACACATTTGGCTTAACGATCCTAGATCATAGAAGATAAGCTCACTTATCCTCTAAAATGATTGGGATGGAAACATGTTCAGTTTTCAGGAGTGGCACAAGAACTGTGTGTTTTCCAGAATGGTATTATCCTGTGTCTAGGTTGCTGGTTAAACATGATGGAAGAAGTTAATTTCCCCAGCATTTGCAGAGACTGCAACTGGTTTGACTGCTTGAGTGATGTAACATTCCAGTGTTGTTCTTTCTCATGTGTAGGGTGATGACACTGCAAAGGCAGCCCAGCTTTGCTTTTAGACAATGGGATGTCTGTTTATTTTGGAGCCCAGGTGTGGAAGTAGAAGGATGGTCAGGGTAGTTCTGTTTCAGCTACTGAGAATTTCCAGGACCATATTGCTCCATCCCTTGCCCATATAGACCACTATATATATAGTGAAAAAATGAAGTCTGAGCCTGGGCAAAACCATAATGTTACCAATTGCAGTTTTATTTGCTGTGCCATTAGTGTAGAGAAATCACTTAATTCTTAGAAAGTTATAAAGCACCTTGTATTACTTCTACTAAATTAGCTAAATCAACTGAAGGAGCTGGGTACTGCTTATTAAGACTGAAGGAAGTAGACTGCCAAATGCTGACACTGGTCATGAAACTGATATTTTATTTAGATGTCCTTGCTGCAGAGAGCTATCTGACTTCATGTTTACAGCCTGCATGCAATAGGTATATAAAAAATCATACAGATTTAGGTAGGTAGGTAGTGTTCAAATTCGGTTGTAATAATTCACAGTGTTGCTTCAGGGCTTCCATATTGCTTTGGGCGTAAAGCTGTATTTTAAATTACAGCACACAAAGCTGAGTTTGACCTAACAGTTGATGCATAATAAACGGACTTAATTCTGAATATTAACTACATATTATGGCCTAGAGTTTTTTTCCCCTCTAAGTGTAGTACTGAATTATACAAGAATCTTTTCCTCTTGGGTGAAACCTAAATATAAATACATTCCCAGTCTTAATACCACACAGAAAGGTACCAGTGGGAGAATATTTTCATGCTAAACATTTCTTGTGGCAGCAGAAAATAATTTCTGAATATTGCCAAGTACAGGAAGCAATTATCAAGACTTTTCAAAAAGTAAGCACCGGGAGCTGATGAATATCTGAGGGGCTATAGTAGTTGCCATTGTGAATAGAGGAATACCCCGGTTGTAGTGGCATGTTATTCCTTGTTGTGTTGCAGACCTGCCTTATCAACTTATGTTATAATGGATCCTAGCTCAGATCTAAAATTTTGCCCTAGGCTGAGGTATATGATAAACAATTTCGTCTCTGATGAAGATATCTAAAATAAAAAAGAAATAGTCAAACCATCTTGGCATTAAAATTCCGCTCACAAAGTTTTGTTACTGATCAATAATGCACCTTACTATAACCTGCAATTACTCACCCACCAACTAGAGATTTCTCTTTAGAGGCTGAATCAAAATGTGCCCATTTTACATGAAATATTGCTGTAGAAAGCTAAAGCTAGTTTTAGGTTACTGCATAGCTGCATAACAAAATAGAAAGGATCATAAAAAATCATAGGCTCCTGTATTTTTTCATAATTTCCTCACATTACAATAGAGGTAACTGCATATAAATTATATATAATATTTTCTGTGAAACTCATGCATTTGCAGGGGTTTTCCAACAGGAGTACAACAAAAATATGAGGTACATGTATTTTTCATCCTTTATTAATCATATCTCCTACATAGCTTATCTTCAGTATTTGGGTTTTCTTACTTTCTACCTCACATACACCTAATCAAACTGCTATGAGTCATGGATACAACAGTACAATTTAATATAAAGACCATATTTGAAGTGGTTTAACCAGCATGAACATGATGCCTCAGCACTCAGCTGTGTTTTCCATTGCTGGTACATCACTTAATTCTCATCTCTATGGTTAAAACTTCATGTCTTGGTGAGCCGTTGGGTTTTCTGTTAACTGAGTTTTGGGTTTTTTCCTGTTTATCTAATGTTAGTACCTGAGAACCTGACACGGGCCCTGCATCTCTCTGCCAGCAGAAGGCAGAAACTCACCTCAGGGCATTAACTGTGAGGGTCTGCCTCATTGTTTCATACAGTCCCTAGGGAAGCTATGATTCTTCCCATGCTCAAATCCACCAGGTGACAGGAACTTCCCAGAGGATCTACTTTAAGCCATCATCTGTCTTTAAAAAAAGAATTGGTGGCAGTATAAAGCTCTCCAAAATGATGGATAGAAGAGTAACTAGTTTCAATACCTGTTTTTCCTCATGGCTGCAAAAAGGGAGAGGGGATGAGGAGTCTGTTTTTACCTCTGCTGCCCTCCTCCTACCTTGTTGAAAAGGGAATGGAGAGGATGAACAAGGAGTTGGTATGCTTGGGAAATTCCTCTCCCTTGTCCTTTTTGTTGTAGAAGGAAGACCTAAAATTCCATATCCCCAAGCCCTGCCCTCTAGCAAGGTCCATAGCTGTGGTATCAGTCTGAATTAGCAATGACCAGCTTTAACAACTTAATCAGAGGCAACCTGGCCTTCATTCTTTGCAAGTACAGTAGTGATTACTGCTGTACAGTTTTTGTTTATCCTTGCCTGAAATAGTTCAGGTGGAATACATGTGATGCAAATTCCTACTGAATACTAAAATGTATTTCCAAAGTTGTGATTCAAGAGTACTCTAAATTCTAAGTCATCAGAAAATCATTTCTAATAAAAAAAAAAGATAATGTAAAAATATTCTGAAAGTAGTCTCAAATCAGCTTTTAACTACCTAGATTTTTTTCTTTTTCCTACCCACAGTATTTCTGCCTCTACAATTCTGAAAAATATTTTATCCTGGAATTAGAACCTGTTGTGAAATTATCTGGTTTTCAGTGGAGTCCTGGTGAGAAGCATATGACAAACAGCAGTACCCACAGTCATTTCCAGATACATACTTCATCCATCATGAATATTTAAAATCCAATCCTTAATCAAAACAGCTGCACACTTCCTTCAAGTAATTAGCTACTAATAGCGTCAGAACTCTTTATTTTTCATGAAAAAAAAACAAACCAACAACTGGTTTTCATAGACTTCCCCCTGAGCCCAGCCCTTCCTTCTGTTTTACAATAGGGAGAATTGCAGGACAGCTCTGTTTTCTGATAATCTTCCAACTAACAGCCAAGTTAACATTTGGAATTTCTTTCCTAGCTTTTGCTCCCATTTGGGAGCTTAATCTGTGTTTTTCATTAGGTATTTGGCCGTAAGGAATGATGCTATGTTGTGTTTTTTTTCCAGTCAAGGAACACTAGTAGAATTTTTTCTTGTTTACTTGTAACCAAAAAGGATGAAAAACTGATTGTAGGCAAAGTATTAAAATGAACTGAACTTTATCTTTTGTTTCTAGACATTAGGTTTGGAGAAGAATGAAAGGTTCTTGGCTTTGCCTTAAATACCTGTTTTACTTTAAACCTGAAGCTTGTGCCTGGCAAATTCTGAGTGAAGCTCAGCAGCAGCTATGGCAATGACTTATTGACTTGGCTGTTTCTTGTCTGGCAGGGTACAGTTTTGGTTTAGTCATTTATTTATTATACGTTGGCAATAGCATTTGTAAGGAAATAACAGCTTATATTTATGTGATATCCAAATACATGTAGCTTCTTGCAGTCAGAATTCATCTGGTTGTTTATTTAAATTTGTATGTGTGAGGCATCTGATGGTGTGACTACCTGCTTTAGGAGAACATTGGAATATGATCGAGATCATCTGATCCTCTCGATAGTAAAGAGACATGGGGATCATCCTAATGTTAGATGATGTGTTGTCTTTTAGCCATATTATTGTGAGTCATAGAATCATAGAATCATAGAATAGTTTGGGTTAGAAGGGACCTTAAAGATCATAGAGTTCCAACCCCCCTGCCATAGGCAGGGACACCTCCCACTAGACCAGGCTGCCCAGTGCCACAACCTCCCTGGGCAACCTGTTCCAGTAGTTCACCACCCTCACTGTAAAGAATTTCTTTCTTATGTCTAGTCTAAATCTATCCCCCTCTAATTTATATCCATTGTTTCTAGTCCTCCCATCCGATATTATGTTAAAAATTCTTTCCCCTGCCTTTCTCTAGGCCCCCCTCAGGTACTGATAAGTTACTATGAGGTCCCCTCTGAGCCTTCTCTTCTCCAGGCTGAACAACCCCAACGCCTTCAGCCTGTCCTCATAGGGCAGTTGCTCCAACCCTTTGATCATCTTCGTGGCCCTTCTCTGGACCCTCTCCAACAGCTCAATGTCCTTCCTGTGTTGAGGGCTCCAGAACTGGACGCAATACTCCAGGTGGGGTCTCACCAGTGCCGAGTAGAGGGGTAAAATCACCTCTCTTGACCTGCTGGTCACACTCCTCTTGATGCAACCCAGGATTTGGTTGGCCTTCTTGGCTGCGAGTGCACACTGCTGGCTCATGTTGAGTTTGTCATCAACTGACACACCCAAGTCTTTCTCTACGGAGCTGCACTCAAGCCACTCTCCACCCAGCCTGTATCTGTGCTTGGGATTGCTTCGACCCAGGTGCAGGACCTTGCACTTGGCCTTGTTGAACATCATGAGGTTGGCTTGGGCCCACCTCTCAAGCCTGTCAAGGTCCCTCTGGATGGCATCCCTTCCTTCAGGTGTATCAACTGCACCACACAGCTTGGTGTCATCTGCAAACTTGCTGAGGGTGCACTCGATCCCACTGTCCATATCTCCTACGAAGATGTTCAACAGCACTGGTCCCAGTACTGATCCTTGGGGAACACCAGTCGTCACTGGTTTCCAGTTGGACAATGAGCCATTGACTGCAACTCTTTGAGTTCGACCATTCAACCAGCTCCTTATCCAGCGAGTGGTCCATCCATCAAACCCATTCTTTTCCAGTTTGTTGACCAGGATGTCATGCGGGACAGTGTCTGTAGCCTTATATTCACTCCCAAAATTAATACAATACTTAGTTTCTAGCCACATGTTGCAGTTAATGTGGTATAAAGTGAGCTGACATCTGAAGAGCCCCCTAAACTTCTGCTTCCTCTCCCTCTGGAGAGGAAAATGTTGAGTTACTGTTGGGAAGTTTGGTTTGAATCCCTAGCAAATCCTCTGCCCACTCGATGGCACAGGCCTATTTTTAGGATTTTGACCATTATAAAAAGAAATATGTTGGCTCTTCATGTAAAGGCTTTCTTGTCTATATTGGTACAACCATGAAGTAAAACTCATTTAGGTTTTATTTAACTGGCGTGTTGTTGTTAACCCTAGGAGACCTGTTGAAGTTGGAGTCAACCAGGACTAGTATAAAACAGCCTCAACTTCTCTATCCCCTGTTAATAGTTACTGCCATGATTGAGAAACCATTTCCACTTGTGTTCTTTATATGGAGCCGATGGTTTAGAAAGTGTGAAAAAAAAAATCAGAAATAAGGAGAGCCTGGCACTAGAAGCTGACACAGCTATTTCTGGGACTAAAACATAAGAGAAAGGAGTGGCTAAGGTCAAAGCAAAGTTGTCTGAAAAAGATTCTGCTAGTTTCTTCCTGATCAACAAAATCTTGGTCATTCTTTGTTTACAGAAGCATCTATATCATTCCTGCACACACTTGACCTAAAAAGATTTAGAAATGGTCATATAGTGCCCTGATCTGTGGCAGAAAGGGTTGCTGGAACAGGAGTCAAGGTGACTGTTACAGCAAGGTAACGAAACTAGCTGCACTCCTTTAAAAATACCAATGTACGATTTTTTTAGCCTCAGTAATTGCAGCAGGATCCTGTGGCTGACAAGTTGGTAATATATTTGCTACCTCCTGTTGTCTATATGGTAAAATATTTATAGCATTTATAATGTATTGAATGAAAATTGTGTCAAATGGCTCTGTGGTTTCCACAACTGCCAGCTCCAGTAATTGTCCAATAAGTCTGACCTGTGGTCTGAAGCAGAAGACAAGCAAACTCCTTGGGCAGTGTAGGATTTAATTTCAGGCTCCATGCTGATTTTTGCTATATCTTCATACTTTATTATCATAATCATGTAGATCTTTGTAATATGATGGCTACTGATTGGTGGAGTTACACATCTAAATATCATGTAGTATGGTTTCTAGATAGCACCACATTGCAGATTTTTCTGAAGAGATAACAGTCCAAGAGCTCTACATGTGCCAGACTGTGAATAAGTGAGACTTTTTATAGTTACAAGTTTAACATTTATTCAGTTAGGGTAACTTTAGCAGAGATTCGTAGGTAGCAGGCAAATTCACCAGATGCAGATTGCCATGGGTGATAATTTCAGCAACATCTCATCATTCCTGGTAGAAAGGCATAATCTCAAAATCAGCATTTAGTATTGAAGTGTAATCTCTTGCCAGGAGCTGAATTAAAGTGTGTCTCAGCCTCTTCCTGCTTGTCTCATGCTGGTGTGGCACATGCACTCAGGGACTGGAGGTGGGTAGTTGCCTGTTAATACTGACCATTCTGTCAGCTGGAGCCCACCACTGAACTTCACGGTGATAGAAAATATTCTAGGGGAAAGCAATGGGGACCAAAGGGTGAGAATTCTTACAGTGTCCCACCCCTTGTTCAGGCTGGTTGACAGTTGTATGTGGAACACAGCTTGTACTACCAGAACTCTTGGCTAATTCTCACCATGCTACCAGCAGAGAGATTTTAATGTATTTTTAATTATATCTCTCAGCTGTTTTGCATGCAGCTGCTGAAACACTGCTTAGGAAAAGGCTACCGGCACTAGGAAGGGAAGATGTGGCATGTGGAAGTGGGTTGGTTTGTTGCAACAAAATCAGGACCTAGAGTTAAGATTATGTATCCATGTTTTGAAGTACTCTGCATTCTCCTGTGAGGATCTCTATATTGGATCACGAATGTCTTTGGCTTTCCAGGAGATGGGCAAAAGCATCAGCTCACTAGGTAAGCCATTGGGACAGCTGCACAGCTTCAAAAATGCATATTAAGTTCTATTTGCTTTCTGAATACCATAGATAAACAGCTTGGTGAGTGAGTTTTCATTGTGATTAAACATGTTTGGAGGGGAGAAGATGCTGAAAATAGCGCATGTACTGTGGAATCTGATCTACGGATGATAAAAACCTGCTGTCTTACAGATTCGTCAAGACATTAAGCATAGGTAAAGAATCTTTTCTCTAAAGGCATTGAAATCTTAACAGCATAGGTAAAGAATCTTTTCTCTAAAGGCATTGAAATCTTAACTTGCTGTATTTGTTTTGCAGTATTATCCATTTATACATATCACAAGTCTCACATGATGTGAATGCAAATGTGTTACCTTTAAATGAGACTTCATGATTTGGGAAATTAGATTGTCTGCATAGACAAATAGTTATCTCAAATGAACTCCCAAGCTATTTAAATAGATAACTGGTATTTCTGAACTTCAAGAACATACTTTAAGCAAGAAAGTAGAGGCTGTGAGGGGTGTTAGATATGGCTAATTAAAAAATAATAGTGACAAATTCTGGAAGGAAAATTGGCTCATAACAATGGGACATTCCTTGTAGGAGGGAAAGAAATTACCTTTTCCTTTCGGGTGTTAGATATGGTTTCAGACCTGTAAACCAGACTGCTGAAATACAAATTTAGATACACAGACATTGTCAGAGATGACAGATTTTCACATCTGGAAAACTGGATAACAACAACAATTCAGTTCATGTAGAAGGATGAAAATTATGCTTTCACTTCTGATGCATGGCATGAACTCAAGATGAGCAGATACAAATTTCAGTTTATATGAGACAACTACTAAAAAAGATGGGGAGGAAAAAAAAAGCTCTCTTGGAGAATCTGCCTTTTGATGAGTTCTAAAAATTCATATGACATGCCTAGATTTTTTTTCCTGTGCTACTTGCAACATACATCATCTATAGGAGAGTAAGTGATAAAGTACCATCTGACTGAATGCTAATGTTTTTTGGGCTATCAAGCTGTAGATTATCTTATTTGTTGTATACACTGCACATGTGTACCTGCTAATTTGAAATGCTGATGCACCAGAGGGAATCTAGGCTGCCCATGAGTCAGCTCTGACCCATTTCTTTGATACATGACTTGTTCTTATCTTTGATATTAGCAAAGAAGTTTTCTATCCACTTGTAGTTTAAGCAATAATAGCTTAAGGCCTTAGCACCACCTATGACTCCCCCTCTATCCTGCGTATCTGGTCACCGCAGAAACCCAAAACACAAGGAATATATTGACTTCAAAGGAAAAAAAAGGTGAAAAGATAGGAGCATCTTTTTCCCCACTGCTCTGAGGTTAGAACAAAAAGCAGTCTACTAAAGATGAGCTCACAAAAAATGTCAGACTTTGTATATTTAAAATAGAAAACTGTAACATTTTTCCCAGATAAAACATGTTAATGGGGAAAAATTGCAGCCATAATAAATATTGTATGAGAAGCTGCCAAGTAACAAAGCCTTGACAAACTCCTGAGAACAAGGAACTTTGGTTGATGCTGCCACTTTATTTTTGTATTGTATTCTATCTACTCTTTCTGTGTTTGCAGAACTCTTCAATGTCACTAGGAGTTTGGCACAAAGGGCAGATTAACTTAGGCATCACATTGATACCTGTCTTCTGGAACAGTATGTGGCCCCATGGTGCTGTTACCATAAGATGCTAGAGTCCTTGTGATCTTCTGTGAGAAACTATATAGTCAAGGGTGATCCCTACAAACTTCTTCATAATTTAAATATTTTTTATAGCTGACACATCAAAAAAGACTGGGAAAAATATCTTGGAATTTACTACCAATAATGATTATTCTCTTCAGAAGTAGCTTAAAAGTATCAATCTTTAATAAAGAGGTGTTAATATATACGCAATGAAGCGATATTACTGAGAGTCAGTAAAAGAGGGCAGACTTTGCAAACAGATTGAAGGACCAAACCCCCTGAATTCTGTCAGCTAAACTTCAACTCTGTCTTATAAAAGCAGAAAATTAGGACTAACACTCTGGACATTAGAGTATGGATAGGGATAACTGATGTCCTATGTATTGTATATTAAAACCCTTTTGCCTTACTGGTTCCCTTTCTGTGAGCATGAGCATGCTCTCACTGGGGGAGCTCAGCAGGATGAGTGATGGTCTGTAGAGGGAATTTCTTATCTGTTCATGGTCTGGGCATGTGCGAAAAGCAGACTTGTTGAAGGTTTTGAGAGAGATGATTTGCAAACATTCAGAATGCAGTGGAATCTGCAGGGTCACTTGATTGCTTGTCTACTCTTGCCCTGTCTTCCCGCTGATGAACCTTGGCTAAGGTGTGACTATGTGCATGAGGATGGTTTTTTGGGTATTTTTTGTGAGGCTGGTTTCCCTGGTTGCAGAAAATGTCAGCTTTGGCACTTTCTTTCTTAGTACATCATCTTATCTGCTTGAGAGTCAGTGATCACCCAGAGTCAGTGGGATAAACAATTTTTTCCCCTCAAGTTCCTTGGTTTCTCATTTACTCTTGAGGTCGTGCTGCCCCCATTTCCATAGATTTCTGGCTTGAAATTTGCTTTAAATTAATTTGTGAAACTCTTATCCCTGAGTCCAGCAAAGCTGTCACACAGGAGACTGTACAAGTTTATGGAAGAGAAATCTTTGGAAGGATGTGAAACTGCTCCAGCTTAGAAAATCCTTGAGCTGCAAACAAGGGGGGGATCAGCTGCAGTTAGAGTGCTCAAATGTGTCATATATTTCTCTTCTGCATTTATATGTAAACCATGGGATGTGCTTTGGGTCACTGTTGTGGTGGAGTCTTTGTAGTAGGTGAAGTTGCCTTGCCTCTCTGCTGCAATGGTTCCTTTTCTGTCCTCCCACACCATTTAAATCAATTTCAAAGCAAAATGTAAGGAAGGCAAAGCAACTCTTATTTTCAGGAAGACCCAAATGTAGCCATCTAATTGTTGAAATATAACATAAGATGGACAGAGGCAGTTTTGTAATCAAGTCAAGAAGCAGTGGTATTAATAAAACTAAATCCAGTCCTATTTTGTGCCTCGTTCTTGTAAAAATATACCATTTTATTTTCACCTGAATCCTGATCACATTTATAAGAATTGCAATATTTTGCCTGAAAGCTCTAAGATACAGGTGAATCTTAAGAAGTTTTCCTTTCCATCACTAGTTTGCCTTTTGCTTTGTGCCTTCTAAGAGCTGTTCTGATTTTGTGCTCAAACCATAAAAACTAGCTAAAAATACCTATCTTCAAAGTAGTGAACTACAAAATGCAGTAAACCACTGGTTAGAAAATAATAAAGAGGTGGTTTGAAGGCATAAAGAAATTTTGAACAAGAGTGTACTATAGTGAAATACAGGAATGTAATTTCAAATATATAAAAGGCCAGCTAATTTTCAGTTTTATCTGTGGTAGGAAAGGGGAGTTGAATTGCAGAAAACAGGTGGCATAAGAACTAGTTATTCTATGTACAAGTGTGTTTCAATAACTCCTCTCAAAGTGTTTGGAAGTAGTGTATTCTATCTGTTACTAGAAAACCTAATTGTACCCAGGTGCTGATTAAGTGATGATATCCACAGTGGTCTGAAATGTCCACCATTTCCTTCTGCACAGTGATCTTGGAATCCACATTTAAGAATTCACTGTCTCTTTGAATTAAGCATGTAGTAGTCCTCTCAGTGAAATGTAAAGCCATCATAATAGTGTTAAAACCCAAATGACCCCAATTCACCCCAGAATGGCTGACCGAGCAATTGTAACAGCACTGCTCCTGTGTGTGAGGATTAGCTAAATTCTCCTGGCTTTATCCCCAAAGCTGAATGAATCCACAATGTTGCTGGCCATTGCTTTACTCGAAAGTGATCTGTCTTACTCTCCAATGCTTATTTCTCCAGCACATTGACCCATAACCCTCTCAAAACACCCTCTCAAAATCCCAGAGCAGTCCCCAGCACTGAATTCCAAAGTCTCTGTAAACTTAGCCACCTCTACAATACAGAGAGCTGAATTACCCTGTGTGTGACAGATCATTTGCTTCATCTTAAGTGAGTAATTTCTGTAAGCAGGGATTCAACCCTGCATGGAAATGCTGTGCAGGTTTCACAGACATGACCTTAGTTATCTTTTTTTTCCTTCTGCTAGTGTATAAAGTTAAGTGATGAGGAACAGACTGCAAGAAGAATCTACAAAACAGTTGGAATCTGAAATAGGGATAACTTCTGTATCTTTTTGTGTATAACTTAGCTTGTTACCCAAACACAGAAACATTAAAAAGCATTATATTAGGGCTAGAAAGATAAAATGAGGAGGAAGAAAGTGGAGAGACACAGAGAAAGAGAAATTAAGCAACATAGGCAAGGGAGTAAAGCCTTTTGATTCTGTATTTTCAGACTCAAAACTTATACTAATGAGGACTGAGCTTCTGAGAATGCTTTGGAGTACTGCACATGAACTTCATCTGAAAGAAAAAGGACACTTTCAATGTAACCTTCACTGTGTAGTTCTGAACAAGCTGCTTGCTAATAATGTAGGAAACTTCAAACCGTCTCTAAATATTAGAGCATCAAGCCAAACAAAGTACGAATGACTTATTAAGGTGTTAGCACAATGTGAATGACCTTCTTGATGTGACATTTGTTTGGCATAAGAAACACTTCCAGCAGATGTTTAGCAGTTCAAGCTATTTGAGGAGACTTGTCTGTGGAAGCAAGCTGCTAGATCACTCCAACAACATACAACAGGCTCTCTGCCCACACAGGGAGCAGCAAAGGAATTTTTAAGGTTTGCATGCTTGAGGAAAAGGAGGGAGTTCCTTCTGTCAAGAGTGGAGATTCTGGGATCTTCTCTCTGGGCTCTCTCACTCCCTGTATGGACTTGGCACAATGTATTCTCCCCTGCACCTCAGTTCTCCTGCCTGCAAATTGGTGGGGATTTGAGGGTGTTTTTTGGTTGCTTGTTTTTGTTTGTGTTTATTTAACATCACCTTTAAAATTTGTCTATGAAACGTTTTGAGCACCCCACTCAGAAGTAGGGCCATTCATACCATTTGAGGACAAACCTCAACCTGTCCCTGCCTGAAGGGCGTTCTTGCCCAAAATGATATTTTCTTACCTACCTCAGGAGGATGACACAGCACAGCCTTTGTTATGAGGGCTAGAGTGTTAGAGCACCTCCCTTATGAGGACAGGGTGAAGGAGTTGAGTTTGTTCAGTCTGGAGAAAAGAAGGCTCTGGAGGGACCTCAATACCTTAAGGGGGGCTACAGAAAGGCTGGGGTAGGACTTCTTATAGGGCGCAGGATGGCAGGACTAGGAATAATGGATATAAATTGGAAGAGAGGAGGGATTTAGGTTGGAGATAAGAGAGAAATTCTTTCCTGTGAGGGTTAGTGAGACACTGGAAGAGATTGTCCAGAGAGGTTGTGGATGCCCCCTCCCTGGAAGTATTTAAGGCCAGGCTGGATGAGGCATTGAGTATGTGGTCTAATAGGAGGTGTTCGTGCCCAATGCAGAGGAGTGGGAACTAGATGATCCTGAAGGTCCCTTCCAACCCAAACCATTCTATGATTCTATGAAAGAAACTTGCCAAGGGATGTATTTTAGAGCAGTGTAGGAAGTCTGTTTAGCCACAGTGGTTTCAGGTGTGGAAGCATCCCTCAGTTTCTCTGCAGAGGGGAGAGAGCCTGCCCACTTCTCTGCTCAGAGGAAGGAGAATGACTCAAGTTCAGATCCCTGTGTCAGATTGGTTAATCTCATCCCACTGGCAGCCTACAGTGGATTCCGGGCTGCTAGTGACTGGGAGAGATGATCAGTTTTCACTTTGATCTGAAAAATCTGCTGTGGACCAAAAAGATCCTTTTGATAAGCTTTTTGTCTTTGAACTTGCTACTTTCCTGTAAAAGCTCTTTGGGCTTTGACCAATCCATTGCACTTGCATTTCCCAATGAAGAAAACTAGAACAGATTGGGAATTCTTGTAAGTCTAAGTCTCCTATACTTTCTGAAATCCTTAAAAAGGGAAAGGGGAAGGAAGAGAGTGGATACAACTTAAATCTGTTTAATTTGCTGTCTTGATCAGATCATGCCTTTAATGAACATCTCGATGGAGCCTGGTGTCTCATAGGTTTTGCCAGTACCCTTAGGGCTATGCTGTTGCCTGATATTTGCATATGAAAGGATTTCGTTATTATAGTAGTTTTTCCCTTTCTGTCAGAAGAGCGAGCAGAACACAGTTCACGAAATCCCATACACTGTAGCTATGGGGCTTCCTTGAATTGAGTTTGGTGTCCAAAGGCTGTATTGCCAGGGTAAGTACTAGTATGATCTCATTTCTGCTATAACTGGCTTGGTACTTTTCCAGTGGTGGTGTGATTTAACTTTCCCAAGTGTGTTTATAGGGAGATATGCTTTGATATACTTGGTTTTCCTAGACTTATTTTATATTGTAGGCTCTAAAAGAGGAAGAAGGCATTTGACACTGTCCCGC
>VZTY01030296.1:291648-304335 GCA_013400935.1 Turnix velox | reverse complement strand
AATAGCTCAATATCCTTCCTGTGTTGAGGGCTCCAGAACTGGACACAATACTCCAGGTGGGGTCTCACCAATTAATTGATGGCTCTCTCCATCAATTAAAGCAGTCATTCATATGTAAGAAAAGTGATAATATTATTATTTCCATTTTTAGTAGCTTGGAGTTGACCACGTAAAAAAGTCACAGCTAAAGAAGCTGTCTCAGAAGTTCTGCCATGTCTTATAGAGAGAAGCTGGTAGACTGGATAGAAATGACCCATCAGCTGGCTTAGTTTAAGGGGTTTGTGCTGAAGTTCTAGGAGTTCAACACTGTTGCTAATCAAGCAATTTTATGATAGAACTGTAAGGTAAAATACTCATGCATCTGCTAAAAATCTCACCGACCTAATCACAAGAAGGCACAGCTAAAGTTTCAAAGTCAAACACATAGAAAGTCAGATACTGTCAGAATTAGTACTGATCAAGGGATCTGAAATCCACCTCATGAGTTTATTCATTATGACAATCTTCTATTGGTACAGCTGGACTGAAAGACTATACCACAATACATATAACCTGTGTGGCAGATTTAAGATTGCAGCAGCCGACTGAACTATTTTTTTTCTTTTACTGATAGCTGGAGATTTCTTACAGTTACTAAGATTTACTTTGCAATTCTGTTGTCTTTCTTTGAACACAGGCTTTCCTGGGATGAAATTGTAATTAATGAAGTAGGTACCTCTATAAGTTAGACCTACACTTGCACAATGGCATTTTGCAACTCTTAAGGGAAGATTTATCATGGATTAACTAGAGCTACTTGAGCAAGAGCTTTAACCTTGTAGGATTACCCATCTGAACCTTCAGCAAGGCACCCTGCAAAGTAAGAGTCCTATTTCTGATATTCACGTTATCCTGTCTAGGTCAGTTCTTAGGAAAAAGAGCGCAAATATAACTTCTTTCTTCCTGTGTCAATACATTTTTAAATCATGTAAATCCTTTGAAATTAATATTTTATGCTGTGCTAGAAACCAACCATAAACTCTTGCTCCTTGAAATGTATAACAAATGACCACAACCAGAGACATAATTAAAATGAGAAGGAAATCTCGGATAGCACAGGAATGATTTTTTTTTAAGTGCTAAGAGGTTTTTTTACTTCTTTATATATTACTTCTCATATTTGTTTGTCACTTCTTATTTTTCTAAATTATACTTCTGAACTAGACCAGGAATTGGTAACTAGTCTATATGACCTAAAATCACTACAACTATAGAAGAACAAGGAGAATAAGTATTTATGTATTTCCAAGTAAGCTTCAGCTATCTTTTCCAACATATTTTGAATCGCGGTAATGAGAAATTATAGTTACTTGCATAGGGCCTTAGATAAACTGAAATTTCTGATCATGATTCTTTTTTCATTTACTTCTTTGTAAATCATAAATTATTTCACTGAGATTACTCTTTAGCAATTAGCTGATGTAGCTAAGTAAATACAGTAGTGTATAGTGAGTGTGAAGTGAAAACAGAGTCAAACTAGCTTCCTTTTAAGTATTCTAAAATTAGATTTCACCATATTTAAAGGCACAATTTTCTCCATACAAAAACTTTCGGAACATGCCAGTCTGATTTTTAGCTATAGCGTGAAAAGTATTATAGCTAGAACAAATAAAAAAAAAAATTCCTCTCAGAGTCAGTTGCACTGATATTGAAATATTTTAGATTTCAAAGTTTCTGGATCATAAATTCATGCTGCTGAAAGAATGAAGATAATTTCTTTGTAGTGAATCACACTCCACCTAAAGCCAGTGGATACTTTATATCTTTAAACCAATACCATTTTAAGAAAAGATCAAACTGCTGGTCTTTTTTGGACCTTGATTCAATTAAATTGAAGAGAAAGAGAAGTACTTCCTTGGCTATACAGAGAACAGTATTTCAGAGTATTTGCATCATCTGTACATTCTCATATCCATTTCTAGTTTTCCTGCATCGTTGGTGAAGTATAAGAAAATTTCTTGAATTCTGGTTAAGAATCTCCAAGACTGAATTAATGATAGTGCTCATGTCTTGTAGTGAGTTACAAGCTTTGGAAGCTATGCAAGAGAATTGTGATATAACTCATTATGGCTCCTGCTACTAATAAGTTATGAGGCACTCACATGTATGAGGTAAACCCCATAAGTTACTGTAATCTATATCATCTCTCCATTAAAAATAGAGACATGAAACAGCCAAAATTAAACCCAAATCCCTGAAGTTACATCGTAAAACTGAGCACATCAGCACATCTATTGATTTTGCTGTGCTTTTTTTGGTGGATTTTCATTTGCTATTCCTGCTTTCTTTTAAATTTTGTGGTCTTTTAACACTTCTATCTTTATTCTTTGTCTATTTGCCTTTTTCTTTGTAGTTGTTGCAAACAAGTACTAAGACAAATTTCCACCACTGTTTATAGTATTGCATTAGCCAGATACAATCTTGAACATCCTGTTTCCACCAGCAGAATTTATTAATTCACTCCAAAGGCAAAGCAGCTAAAACAGGTAAAAAACTCTATTCACATAGAGTGAGACCAAGCTTTTAAATTTAGTCCTGTGCAAGGAAGAGCCCAGGGACAGTCACAATTCTTTTTTGTTTTCCCTTTGCTGAGGAACTTTACTGCTGGCTTATGTTCCCCATTGTGAATTGCTCTATTTGGCATATTATAGAAGGCAGAATTAAGTTTCCTTATACACCTTATGCATGTCTTTTCAATACCCTCTAGAATTAGTCACCTTGGAGAGTATATAGCATTTGCCACTCTTCCACGTTTTAAGGTTCAATGTACTGGCATTAAAGGACAGCTGGGATATGACTCTTCATTCTTTCTGTGGTTTCAGTTGAGATTAGTTGCAATTTTACCCGTAACATACAATTACAAGATAGAAAACAAATCACTACAATGTAATTCAGGATGTTTTCACAACACAGTAGAAGATAAAGATCCTAAAATAAATTTATAATAGATGAGCACTATTTGGAGGCAAAGATCAGAGGTATAAACAATGCTGAAATAAAATACTGCAAGGTAACCTCATGACAATTTTCTGCTACAGCTCTGAAAGGGTTTTAGAGGAGATGTTTTGTCAAGATAGATAAGATCACAGCTAGATGTATGTCTACAGCAGTCAGCTTTTAAAACAACAAAAAGAAAAAAATCTTCTGCAAGAGAATAATTGGGATGTGAAAAACTCTCAGCCTTAAGCATTTCTCTAAGCAAATAACAGTCAGAAAGATGCTTCACAGTGGGTTTCATAAGGCTGCAGAGATTCACACTGGCTAAGAATCTGTTCTAAGGAGAGAAAGATAAAGACACATAAAATGGAAATATAATGCCTTCCTTTTTCTCTTCATTTCTGCTAAGACTTAAGCATAATGTGTCCAAATAGTCGGTTGGAAACATTTTGAGAATAGAGATGTAACCATCAAGTGGGAGGAGGACAGACTTGCTGAACATTTCAGTCTCTGTATGAAAGCTTTTTGTTTCAATGACTGGTTGTCATTCTGGGTCATTGCTGATAAAGATTCCACTAGGAGGGAGTAAAGGATTTACCCGAGATTAGGCAGTGTCTTTGTCATTGTGAATTCTGCTCTCAGAGTCATGCAGGTGGCATGAAACTTTATAGGCAACACACACTGGTGCCTAAACAAAGGATCATTTTTGTTTGGCATTTTACCAGGCTTTATAAAGTAACATTATGTCACATAATATACAATATATAGAGCACATTTTGAGAAAATGTTTACAATTTTCAACACATACTGAAATAGCTGATCTAATTGAATCTCTGATGCCTGCAAAATGTCAGTTCAACTACCATAAAACATCACTTCTGGCTTATCTGGACCAGGCTTCCTCTGTTCATCACAGATTCATAATGTGCAGTAACAGGAACTGTAATACAATATGATACATATTTTAATACATATGAAAAACTCTCTACTGAGAATTTTTTTCTCAAAAAAGTCTTAAGAAACAATGATCTTTCCTAGGTAAGTGGTCTGTTGGTGATTCATCAGTATCTCCCTTTCTTTTATTCAAAAAAGATAAAAAACAAAGCAATAACCCCATAGAAGCTACAAAAGTTTAGATTCCCATCACTGTCATTTTTGGGTTTGTCACCCTTGTATTGAGATTTACCTGTCATATCTTGTTCTGTTTTTGACTGTAAGACTAAGATCCATAAAGGGAGTGGCTATATATTTTGCATTCTAGGTGTCATTGGGTAAAATATGCAAACAATATTAGAAGTTTGATAGGATTTGCAGATCAAGACCCTGACCATCCTACTATGGATGCCCTCCTCACTAAGCTAGAAAGTTCACTTGCTTTAAATCCTCACATTTGATGTTGTCAGTATTTGCATCTAAGCTACATTGCTAGTGAAAATAAAGTGGAGAATATTCCTTGCATTTAATTCAATTAACCTCTGCTTCTAGCCTGACAGTCAACATAATGTCTTTGGAGACATCCTATTTGAACTTCAATCCATAGCAATTTGGGACAAAACTGCATTTGTTTGTCACTTTTTGTTGAGTGCTTTTAACACTGCTGCTATGCTAAAAGCTGGGATGTATAATTTTTATGGTGTGAATTTCTTTTTTAATATCTATAGGGGACACATCTGCCTCTAAGTAAGCCTAAACTGCTTTTATGAACAGAAAACAGAAATAGGCACTTCTTGGGTCAATTCAGCTGACACGTTTTAGGTGTTACATTAGTTCAAAATAAATCACTCCTTAGCAGAGTATGTTCCTCTTTGCTGATTATAATAAGACTTAGCATAAATGGTTGAAATGCTGGTGCCTAGAAGTTAAACTTTCACCATTTATTGGATAAAGCCTTCCTCACAGACCTCAGAAGAAATGAGCCAGTGCCCATTTTCAGAAGAATGTCCTAGCTGCAAAAGTTTTCAGTTTCAGTTCCAGTCTTAAACTAAAAAAATGGAGATTCCAATCTTTCTGTTTTTACTTTCTTTTCTTATTTTAGGACCATTTTCATTAGCTTTCAGGCACTCAGAAAGAAGGTTTTACTCATTTATATATGTAGCATTCTGTTTTAAACCCTCCATTTTTAAAATGTAAAAAACTGTGCAGTTTTTTAAGAGTAAATAGTAATCATAAACACTAATCACTTGCTGTGATGCTAGTGCCCACATTGCATTGCCAATGACCATAATCAGAAGAATTGCATTCCAGTGGTTCTTCACAAGAACAAATACTGGATAATCTCCAATCCTTGGATGCATAGTTAAACTGCCTAGAGCATTTTGAATAGCATTTAGGACAAGAAAGAGTATCTCCCTGGTGAGAAAGACTAGCAAAGTGATAATAATAGACAAAGAGAAGGCTGAGGTACTTAATGATTTCTTGCCTCAGTCTTCCCACACCTCTCAAGTCAATGGACCGATGGGAGAGGCTGGGGACTGAAGTTCCTCCCACAGGAGATCAGGTTCATAACCACCTGAGGAAAGTGAAGATACAGAAGCCTAGATGCAATCCAGAATCCTGAGTTTATTGGCTTAATGTAGTTGCCAAGGCAAGCTCCGTGGTACTTATGTCACAGAAGTCAGAGGAAGTACCTGATTTTCTTGGAAAAAGGGAAACATTGCACCCGCTTTTTAAAGGGTAGGAAGAAGGACCTTGAGGACTACCAACCTGTCAGCCTCAACTCTGTGCCTGGAAATACAGAAACAACTACAGATTCAGATCTGGATTTGTCACCTTTTTGTAATTTTGTAATTTTTTATGCAAAAAATATCAACCTATTCCTTTATTTTTCATGATTAAGCCTCAGCTCCATTATTACCTTTATACAGACGCACCTTACTTTTATCCTTCAACCAATCACTATTAGCAGTGTGACTACAGATAATGGGGATGATAGGATTAAAGAAGATGAAGGGATACAGATTCAGTGGCAGAAGAAGCCATGTAGCAGTGTTAGGTTGCAATAGACAGAGAATTGGTGTTGGTGTTCAGACTGTCTGTGCCAATTAAAAACTTGTTGTCTTTAATGGATTCTTCATTTCTTTGGATGCTGCCAGTCTAATTGATGCTTGCTCCATGCAAATGTTTATGCCTTCTATCCCATGTACATTAATGAGTTTAACATGGTCATCTCTTCTAAACTTTAGTTCCAAGTCATGTATTCTTGTATACTTTATAATTGACTCTTCTTATTTGGTTTTTAATAATCCAGTAGGAACTGCATGACAATTCCTACTGACTGTGTTTGTGTTGCATGCTTGAAAACTTCCAATTTCCTGCGCATTTCCCTTTATCTTATTTCCTGCATGGAAATAAGACAAGGATGTTTCTGCCATTAGAAAGGCCTTTCCCCCATTTTCCCTTTAAGGAGATAATCTACCTGTTACTTTTATGCTCTTTTATGTTTCACTTTCTCCCTTCATTTCTAGGTACTTAACCTCCTGTTGGAACTTTAAGTATGCTCTCCCAGACCTATTCTTCAATTCTTTTTCTTGAATTCCTTAAAATTTTGATGTAAAAAGTAATAGAATGATTTGGAACTAAATTAATCACTTCAGGTTTATCTATGAGTACTTCTTCCCACTTCTTACCTCTTCATCTTTTAAAACTTACTCAACATATTGGTTTTCATTACCTCCCAGTACACAGGCCCTTGTGTATCATTAAGAAACAGGATGGTAATCCACATTCAAACGTACTCAGAAAGCAAATGTGCTCCATCCAATCACTTTAGATGTTTGAATCTTTAAAATTAAGTTGAATCCTGGTTCAAGTTGGCTTAACAATTTAAAAAAAAAATTGTCCTGCCTTACTAGAGATCCAGTATATCAACATTAAACTTGCTTTTCTAGCTTTACTTTTGAGTCAAAATAAAGGATACATATTCGGTTTTCCCAAGTGTAGAATTCATTAAAGTAGTATAAGAGAAAAAGGCTAAAGCTCGCAGCCTAACTAACTGACTCTGTGAAATGTCTAAAGAAAAACACATCTTCATATTTATTTGCTTTCTCATGAAGTTCTGAATACAGATAAGCCCTGGCCAAAAGATAAAAACCATCTAAACAAAAGTTTAGATTCCCTGAATCCATTTTTGTCAGTGAGATTCACTCCTTCCACTTTTCTCTGTTTATGTTAATGTAATATTATAAATAAAACAAGCTGCAAGTCAGTGGTAACTATAAGGCAGCCTGAACAGAAACTAATCAGATGACTCCTAACTAACTGTAGATCATGCCTACTGAACCATAAATGTTGAAAGCAAATGTAAACAAAAATTGGGAGAGGCCACTAAACAATTTGGAAATGATAAAGTACCTAAACCTAATGTCAGCTACAGCATGTGCCTGAATATAGCCCAATTATATTGAGAATGGTCTTGAAATGCTGCTTTTCATCATGTTTATTCCATTTTTCAGTCTCTTGTGCTGACCAACATCAGCTACTATTAAAGAGTCTTCATGCATGTAAAATAATATGATTTCACAATGATTACATATTCACTCTACAGCTGGCTGAGTTTTTACATCTCCATTTGTCATTGACTATTGTGTCCAATTAAATGATTAGCTTTTAAAAACTGCTGCACATTATGAGAGTGAACTTGTGTTCCATTGCACTGAGTGATGCAGAAACAAACTCATTACAGCATGTAATTCACCCATATTAAATAACAAACAGATGGCTGCTGTAAATGAGAGCTGCTTTTTCTCTTCAAAAGTGCCAGGAAAAAGGTGTTTTTATTTATCTTTGTTTCCAGCTTCTTTCTGTTTTCTTGACAAGTGGGCAGCTGGTTGCTGAGGTTTTCAATTGGTGCAGAAGAATGAAAAGCCTGTTTCCATTAATTTCCCCATAAAATAAGTCTTTGAATCATTCCTGTTATAAATGCATGTGCAGTAGCAAGCTGCTGCTTGATTAATTCACTTATTATGAAGATTTCATCTTTTATAAGAGGGCCTGCAGGTAATTTATCTTGTTTAGTAAGATTAGAAAAATGTAATTATCTTGATACCTTTGGACCCCTCTCATTTTAATTGTGTTCCCATAAATTTCAAACATAAAGATGGGATTTATTTTTTTTGCACAAATGTTCCAACATGTGGTAGAAAAATGTGTTGTAAGATCTGCATAAAAACTTATCAAGTAAAATGTATTTTGATTATACTATTAAAAGAATGCATATAAATAAAACCAGTATACAGTCATGGAAGCATATACAAGTATCTGCATTTCTGGTTCCCTCGTCACAGGCTTTTAACAGCTGGAGTTGGATACAGAATGTTGGAATTTAAGTTTTGGGTTTTTTTTTTTTTTAATTAGTAATGCATTTCACCAGGGAAATACAAAATCTGTTCAGTTTTCACTGATCAAGTTAAAATTATGTTTGTCCTCAGATATATCACCAACAGTATAAAACCCAACTAAACAAACAAAATAAACATATCAACTGAGGTTTATAAGTAACATCAGTTGCTCTGAATGGCTCTAACATCCTTTAGATGTTTTCTGCCTCCTCACTCTCTTCGAGTTCAGATTTGACGCAAATAAAGATCCACAATTCTTTCTCTTCAACATATTTTCTTCTCTAGGCAGTAGTTGTATTAGAATTTTAGTTAATTTGATTCCAAGATTAGTTTCCTTATTTTCTTCTACTTGGTTTCTAAGAAACTCTTGATTATTTTCCACATTCAATAAAATCTATCATCTCTGCATAAATTCCTTTTTTATATCTGCCTTATTTCAGAGTGACTGTGATAGCCAATTTCCATGAAAAATATTTACAGGAACATGGTAAATACACACCAACTTCACCAAGTCTAAACATGGGTAACTTGGCTCAGTCATGTATCTGACTACATACATAAGGTTGAAAGCAGAACATAAGGTAGCAAATGTGTAGTGTCACATTTGAGCATATTATTTTAGCCGTCATCATTTGAAGTGCAGGATACAGAAATCCAGAATCAATAGGTTTTCCAGAAATTCTTAAGTAACTCTGTTACTACCATAAACTGTCAATATATCTATTAAAATTTCTCAAATGTTGTAAACCTTGCAACATTAAAATGAGGAAAAAATACCTTCCCACTGCATTTAGAATAATTGAGGATTTTTTTTTTAGGATTCTGCATCAATCTCTTCTTAGCTTTTGAAGTTTTCTGAAGACTTGTTTGAATGTTAGTGAAGTGAACACTGTAAGAGATAGTACTGACACCACACATCACACTGTGTGAGAAAAGAATTATTGAAAAGTGAAAGTTCCGACAATAAAGAGACTCATAAGAATTGCAAACTGTACAAAGCTGAAGCCACGGAACTGAGAAATCTGTACAGATGGTTGAAACATTTCAAATCAGGTGAGACTAGCCACTGTGACAAACCATGATCTGGGAAACCCGTGTCAGCAGCAGCACACATGAATGCTGAAAAGGCTGAACAGCTCATTAGGGAAGACTGTCAAATAACCCTTACTGACCTTGCTCCTCTCTAAATTGCAGTTCTGCATCAGCATACTGAATACTGCAGTGGTCTTCTCTAAACTTTGTTTACGCTAGGTCCTATAAAACTCATCCCTGGACATGCATAAACTTGTGACATTACTCTTCAAGTAACAGGGGATGAAAGACTAAAGTGGGAAAAAAAAAAAGATACTGCAAGGTAACTAACTCTAGCAGACTTTGCTAATGCGAGTACACCTGTAAAGAACATAGAAGTGCACTGCTAGCATATGGAGGTTCTTCTCAGTCCAACAGAGGAGTTAGTTAAAAGCTGTTCTGTTTCTCTGAGTAATTTCCAGGTAGAATACCAAACACAAGCATGTGGTCCACATGTTATATCAAGACATAGTCAAAATTGCTGTAAATTCTAGGAATGCAGAAACTACATTTTGTCTGTCTGATGCATATTTAATGTAGTAACTTATTTCTGATAGTGTGTGGTTACAGTACTTTCTAACTGACAGTTGAAAAAAGGATGAAGATTTGCTTACAATTAAAAGTCACTAAGTGTTCTTTCTTATCTCTGGAGCTGGAAAACTAAACCCAGTTGATGCAGTTATTTAATAATGGACAGATAAAAAGTATAGTGTGATGTAAGTTAGTAACAAAAACCAGGTCCTTAAAATTAAGAGCAGCCTGCTGGGAGACAATAAGATGACATTAAAAAATGTATCTGATGGGAATCAGCCTTTAACATCAGCTCATGGTATAACTTAAGTGTTAATGATTTCATTTGGAAGGCCTTAACACAGATTAGGCTTCACAGCAATATTGAATAGCATAGTTTGGATAGCTAAAGGAACGTTAAATAGAAAACTGAAAAAAAAAAGCAAACAGAAAAGTGAATGACATATTATATGAATGAGTGAATACAAATATTCTGTACTATTATGAATGATGAGGACTGATCATTGACCCATATTTTCCAGTACTGTCTGGAGTTAAACTTCAAAACTCAAATATGTTACGGGCTTAAGCTTCTGTTTCATATGTTCAGATTATTGTTCAAATTAGTTTCCACTTTCTCAAAGTGTTTCCGTTTGGATGACATTTCTGTGACTTAGTTCTATAATATTTCAATATACTTCAAAAGAGATGCACCAAGTCAGCACTTCATAACTGAGAAGCTCCTACAGATATTAGTCTAGAATCACTAATAGCATGAAAAGAGTCTCAAACTTTGTCCACAAAATGCTGCTTCAGTAATTCATTAACTTTCTTTAATGAAAGAACATCTCATTGCTATTTGGGAAGAAACTAATCTCCTTTCCAAAAAGTTTGCATAATGTATTGAGAAAGAAGTGATGGCAGAATCTGCTGATCAGTCTTTTGAGGATTCCATGTAGGCTGAGTAAACTTTTATCTAACACTATAGAGAAAACTATATAGTCACAAAATTGCCTGCTCAGGCTTTTAGTAAAGACTAAGAACAAAATATGTTTAGGTTGCAACTTGCAGTCCTGTTTAGCAGCCATTGAAATCTTACATTTAACCAGGGAAAATTAATACTTCCCCTCAGCCCTCAATTGTCATCTATCTTTATCCAACACAGAGATGCTCTATTAAATGTAAAAACTACATAAAGCATATCATAGTTACCCTTCATAAAGTCTGCTAGCAATAAGTAACCAGTTCATCACAGCATGCTGTTACATGTATCTCATATATATATATATATATATATGCACACACATTAATTCCACATACATACATACATATGCGTGTATGGTTGTCTGGATGTACATATATATATATCAACATTCCATAGATCTATTACAAGATTACTTAAACAATGAGTATTTAATTGGTGATTCTTTTGATTTAATATAAGGAAGGAAAAAAAAAGAGAACACAAAAACACAAGACTGGAAATAATTGCACAATAAAGCGCAATAATAATTACCAGCTGTTTTCTCACCTCCCAGCTCAGAAAGCTGAAAATTTCTGTAATGAGTATAGGGAAATAGTAGAATTCTATATCTAGCTGCTTGGGGATTTTATATGGTTGTTCCCATATACTGCAGTGTTTGTTCACAGTTGACTCTTCTGTGTTATGTCTATAAGAAGAACCTAGTATTGACTCATCAGTGATGATTCAGAATGCTTGGACACAGTTCCAGAGGTAAAAAGGACAGGAAATCTCACTTTTAGGATGTGGCTGGCAGTGGAAAGGGCTAATAATAAATAAATTCACCTCAAAGCTTTCCTATTGCTGAAAATATTTGCTAAGGGAAAAAGCTGTGTTGAGATTTTTGCAATACTGAAATTCACTAGAATCAAAATTCAGTCTTCACTCAGTTACCTAAAAATGCCTGCATAGTGCTATTTAGAAGTGTCATCAGGAGATAGCAGAAATGACATAACATCTACAGATGATCCATGCAAACCTCTGAGTGGCAGCTAGGGACAGGTAGCATCCTATAGCACAAGATCATTTTAAGGAATTATCAGCTCTAAAGTGTAATCAGCTTGACTAAGCTACATGCATGTACTGGTCTATATATGAGATAGGTATCTAAGCTTCCAAATCAGGTAATGAGAACTATGGATCAAATCAGTTCATTAAAAATACCATCTAGTGTCTGCAAGGATGCTATGATGCATCCTTTTGAGGATCCAGCTGTGTCTCAGAAGGGAATGCATCTCATATCTCTTGTGTTATATGTATGCCCTGTATGCACGCCTCTTCTACCTCTGGGCATCTTCCATAGTATCAGGTGCCTCTGTTTAGGCAACTGAAACCCACCCTCCATGTCTCCAGTTCAGATTTCAATATGTGAATTAGATATTCAAGTTCCCATTAAAATCTAATCGAGATTGGGTTTTTTGCCTTCCTAATCTAAAAGGTGTCCTTCCTCCAGCTACCATGCNCAGATTTCAATATGTGAATTAGATGTTCAAGTGATGAGAAGGGAGTGGATCACTCCTGTCTCTCTTGTAGTATCTGCCAGTCCCATACTACCCTGTATGATGTCCTACTTCATTTCAAATTATACCAGGCAACTAAATCTGAATGAAACTTTTCAACTTATAAATTATATGAATGAGAGTTATTCTTACACATTCATAGAATCATAGAATGGCTTGGGTTGGAAGGCACCTTAAAGATCATCTAGTTCCAACCCCACTGCCATGAACAGGGACATCCCGCACTAGAAAAGGTTGTTCAGAGCCTCAGCAA
>VZTY01030296.1:226805-290836 GCA_013400935.1 Turnix velox | reverse complement strand
GACTCTAGCTTATGAGTATATACACCAGTGAATTCCCTACAATAAATTGGTTAGTTTGAGCAGCAAGAAGTTTAAAGAGAGGTATTTCAGGACACGCTTAGAGATTAAGCTTGCAAAAGCAGAATTACTATAAGGCTTTTTTTTTAAGAAGTTACTACAATAGTAAAATAAGTAGTATTTTACATCTCTTTGTTTATGCAAATATTACCACTGTGTGTGATTTTTGGGAACATAAGGCTCCACATTTGAGGTTTACTTCCCGTTTTTGTTTCAGATTCTCTTTTCTATTTTGGAATTGTTTGTTTTCCCTTCNTCTCTTTTCTATTTTGGGTTTATTTGTTTTCCCTTCTTTTGTTTTTGGTATTTTCATAAACTCGTGTTGTCCATGAACTTAACTGTCTTCACTGCATTTTCATGTGTGTTGATGAACTTCCTTCGCTTGGCAAATTTTAATCACTTCAACCAAAATTAGTTTTTTGTGTTTGAGATCTGAGACAAGTCACAACCTGATCTTTTATAAAACCTCCAGAATTCTTGTTTCATTAGGTCAGCTGTATTCTTTTTCTATTATGCTTTTATACAGACATTTAAAAGGTCAATTTTTATGTATGCCAACCTAGTTTTTCAATTTCCTGAAGAAAAAAAGAGATTAAAAAAAAAAGGAAACCCACGTGCCTATGAACTTCAATCTTGACCTGACTGCTAATTCTGAATACTACCAGTTTCACTGCTGCAAGACTAATACAGAATCCCAGTTTACTTAAAAGATTATCAGAATTACTTTGAACATTTGACCTTTCAGTGACGTGTTCGAAACAAGGGAAGTACATTCTGCATTACAAGGCACAAACAATATTACACCCATAATGTAATTTGGATTTAATCTCTTTGCAAAATGTGACAGAATCAGCATAATCAATAGTGATTGTTGAAATTGGGGATTTTTTAACAGTTAACATTTGTTGTATGGACTAGACTAATATGTTTTTATGTGGAGGTATAAAAAGAAAGACTAGTGGAAAAACTGTGAAATTACACAGCACATAGAGCATGATATCTGCCACAGAATTTGATCCCACTGTACCACAGAATATATAAAATATCATAATTTTAAAGCCTTCTGAAGACAAGTGCTAGAGACATCACTTATGGAAAAACCAAAACCTCAAAATCAGAATGGTTCCCACCTTCTACTCTGTGAAGAGGATTGTTTTCAGAAGTCTTAAAACTACCTGTACTTCAAAGGGAAACTTTGTATACGTTTTTTGAGAAAAGTTAATTACATTTTATTGTCTTTATAAACTGTTCTCCAAAAAAGTGAAATACCATGAACTCGCGTGGGATCTTTTTTGAGTAGATGTCATTTAACAGGAAAATTTCAGTTTTCTCCAAAAATTGGATTCTCACTCAGGCATAAACTTCAGCTTCAAATAGATTAATTTCTCCCTCTTTTTTTTTTTTTTAATGTGTTATCCAATCTTTAAGAAAATACTAAGTTTTTTATATGTAAGTATAAAACTTATTATCATTTGTCTGACAAAATGCTGCTTAAATTGACTGAGATAGAGAAATTCTATTCACTTTTAGAAGATAATCTCAACTGCGCTATTCAAATTACAAAGAAAAACAGAAGGAAAATAGGAGTTGTATTAAATTTCTAATAGAATTAGGTATTTATAATAGGAGGTGTTTGTTTTTATTACACTAAAATATTTTTAAGCTCACACTGATGTTACACTGGCAACAAGTTTAATTCAAGTTCTGCTAGCTTCATAGCTCTCCTTTTCTTATTTCTCATGCAACTCACTATCTGAAAGCCTGGTAGGACTGTACTGAGCTAGAGTAGGAATGAAAACAAACTTCCCAGCAGACAGACTGAATCCTGCAGTGGTGATTGTACATGGAAGTTCTCAGCTAACTTGGAATTCTGCTGGGATGAGTGGAGCTCTTGCACTGCAGAACAGCAATAGCCCGAGTTTGCTCTCTTGATCTTTTTGAAAATTCTATCTTCTCCACAAATTCATCAATACTTTTACATTTCTGCTTGACTAACTTGTTTATTTTTAGCAGCTTAAAGGTGAAGTGACTTCTTAAATGACCAGCATTGTGTTGCAGTTTGACTGAAGGAGTCCAGCTTTCATACATGAGTAGTTAAGACTCTATTCTTCCTAGTAGAGATGTCCATTCCTCTCAAACTCCATGTAAAACACTTGCTCATACCCAGTCAGTAAAGACTCTGCATACAAAATGTCTGCTAGAATGAAGACTCACCTGCTGTATAGCATTGCAAGAAAATAAGATACATACTTCATAATAAGTTCAATTTTATAAGTTTGATTTCAAATTAGAACAGTAAGTTTCTGTTTGGCTTACCTGAATGTGCAGTAAGCAAACTCTATGGAAGAAAATTCTTGACAAATAATCAAAACCAGAAGTCAGTCCAAGTGGTCAGAAAAAAATCTGAAGAGCTTTAGAACACCAATTCACAGCTGAAGTCATCTAGGCACTAATGTACTTAGCTATTAATTCATGTAGATTTTTGCTAAAGACAGAGCTCTATTTTTGTGGTTTGGTGATTTTCATTACAACCTTTCTTTATGATGAAAGTCGACTTCTGAGATTTGTGACCATTTTTTTCTTTTTTAGAATCAGATGTGTTATTATGAAAGTATTACTACCTTTACATTTCTATTATAGAATTGGATAAAATATCTTAACTCTGAATGCCTGCCTGAGTAGTATGTGCATGTTTAGCTACAGTTCTATTTATGAATCATATGAACAGAATGAAAACTAAACATTTGCTGTTCACCACTTCCTTTCCTTATGCTACATCACAATAAGGTAAAGCTACTTCAGTTTATCCCTCATATTCAAAACAAATCAAACAAATGGAGATCAGTAACATCATCTGCCTACACTTCAGCTTTCCTGATACTATAGACCATAGCCATTATGGTCTTTCAGGTCAATAATTCCTGAACTAAGAAGGATTAATAGGATTTATGACCCTCTTTTCAACTGCATGTAGCACAAGCAGTACTAATTATATTTTCATTAACCTCTGCAGCTAGCTCATGTTCTAATAATTTAGCCCTGTTATGGATTAATCCAATGTTTTACATGTTCAATAAAGTGAACACACAAACAAGCTATATAAATAAATTCTCATGGCCGTACCATGGCTGCTCTAATGAAGAAATATTTGCAAAAGAGTTACGGCTTCTACAATCACCCATGGTCTGGTCCATGCAGCAGTAGGCTATATCTTGATTCTCCAAATGACTTGTTTCCTAGACAAAGAGGCAGAAGCATTGTGGAGCCTAAACATTAGATAAAGCCAATTTAATTGCATAAACTACAATGTTAAGCAAGTCCTGTGCAAGTTGCCTTATACTGGTGATGCCCAGATTCACACTTTAGAAGTGAATGCCTTAATCTTAAGATCTAGTATTAAGCATGTCTCCTAAATAAATTTGGAAGGCTACCTATCTGGGATATACACCCACACTGCATTCTGATCCCTTCTACCAGCCTCGTTCTCCACTGGATTACACAGAAGAGACATTGTTCAGCTGTCATTAGTAACAAGATTACTCAGTATGACATCCATCCCACACCTCTCTTCACTCAAAGAAATCAATATTGAACTGTTTCTGCACCCAAAATAGGAATGTTGACTGAATTTATCTCAGAGTATGCAGATTTCCAAGAAACAAGTGCTATTCCACAGACACTCTCCTCCTGTCCTGTGCTTTCACTCTTTCTCTGCTGCAGTTAAATATCAGTTTCTTTGTAACTGTGGGACTTTTGATTATTTGACTAAAAATAATGCTTGAATTTCAAAGGAGTAAGGCAGCAGATACTTTCCTTTATCATGATGAATCTGGAATAGGAAAACAATATAGGAACCATGATAGCTAAACTAATATGGAATTGGGAAATGATATTTGCTGTGAGAGAAGCAGTGAATGCTTTTTAATTCAGTGTTAATGTCAAACCTGTCAAATGATCAATTGCAATATATGTTCACTTAAATAAAATATAGCAAAATACTGACTGCAAAGAGAATTAGATGGAGGTATCTTGAAGATGGTTTTGCAAAGTATTTGTCTTTATGATGACACAGAACAATCTAATTGCAATTGGGTGTGGTAAAACGGCAATTTCTCTTAATGTCATAGTAGGTGGAGTAAATTTTTCATGGAGCTATTTCTGCACTTGCTGAAAGAGTGCAGCTTTACCGATATACTTTCAGAAACACTCTTGCTCTGTTTGTTCTTTGCTCTTTGTTCTATTTGCTCACCAGCGTTAAAAGTATTACAGACTATTCATCTGATGAGCTGAGAGCTGAATTTCTGAAGCAAGGTGATAATAATCTCATTCCATTAGCTATTAAAATATGCTAAAAAATAGTTAAAATTTTAATGTTTTTATATATTCAAGTTTGATAGCTTGAATTAATGCATTGTACTGTAGAACACAGAGAAAGATATTGCTATCTGTTACTCATCATCTCAAAGAAAGAAACTAGAATCTATTTCAGACTTATTCACTCTTTCTTCGTTTGTACCACCCAAAGATCTAAAGGAGTTACTCCTGTTCTTCTACTGCACAGTAACTTGATCATGCCCCAGTTGTCTCCCTGAAGAACTTGAAACAACTGGATGTCTGCAATATTATGTAAACCTTGGCTATGACTACAATAAAATGATTGCTCTAGCTCTTATTTGATTTTGTCTAGCTCAGCATTTACTCTCTGCTTTGTATTCACACCAGTTGCTTGCAAAGCCTTTACCCTTTCCAGCTCGCTTCTGCTCCAGCCTTAGATTTCTTAAGTTCCTCTTCAATTTTGTTTCACAGCTCTATTTCTTATAATAAACGTATGTAGTGCTTGTGTGGACTCCAGCAGACTGTAAAGGTAATTTTTTGATGGGGCAAAGGCTGTGTGGTTAAATGCAAGACCTGATTGTTAAAGATTTTCATCTTGTGAGCTCATTTATGGAGGTTACTGGGCAAAATGACCCTCCAAAAGCCTTCTTTCTGATACAGTGGATCAAAAAGAAATTAACTGATTGAGATATTATGATCAGAGGACACTGCAAGTGACAGCATGAGCAAATGGGTGCTTCTAGCTCTATTAAGAGGAGGGAAGAGTGAACAAAGGACATACTTAAGCTGGAAGTACAGAAGTGTTTTTTGCACTGAGCATTTTTCTTTACTTCAAAATGAGCACCTCATGATTAAAATTTAGTCTTCAGATCTACATTCTTCATTCTGATGATCCAGACATAAATATTGCAGAGGGATAAAATGAGGGAATGATAAAATCTTCTTATAGTCCATTGAAATAGCATTGGTGGTAGCTCCATTTCATGCAAAACTCCTAGTTTCCCTTTGCATGTTTTTCTTCTCTGTTTATATTTGATATTATTTGTTGCAAGCTCATTAAAAGAATATTTCATTTCACCTCATTCCATGTATTGATCACATATTTATAGATATGCCTAGATCTCATGTCTTCTGCCTAATCTAAGGCAAGATAATAGCTTAAGTGAAACTTAAATATACTGTTCTGAGTCATGTGTGAATTAATATCCTCAGTATCCCAGACTTATCAGCTATGATTGGATGTCTCTGTTAAAATTAGTGAATTGAAGCCTAGATCTTTACTTTGTCATTGGAATTTAAGCACCTAACTCATATGTTGCTATCTGAATTTAAATGTTCAGACCTTCACGCCAGATCACAGCTTTAATTTATCCTATAAAAATTTAAGTTAAATAACTAGTCAAATGGCTGTTTTTACACTTGTTTACTCAGTGCTTACTGTAGTCCGAATATGTGCAGTTATTGAAAAACAGTTTCAATGTGCAGTTGAAAAAACAGCAGAAAGTTTTTACATTCTCTGAGCATTTAAGACAGTACCTTATTTCCACAGCAAATCTGATTAAGGTATTTTTTTTTCACCACTGTCTCTTAGTAGAAGCCTTCCATTCAGGTGCTACATGTTAAAGTAAGCATATTGCCACTTTCCTCCTTTTTTTTTATTACCAACAAACAGAAAAATACTATCACATTCTGCCTAGTGTGTTCTTATTTCATGTCAGGCAGATTATTCAGATTATTATAATGCACATAAATCTGTCTACTTTTACCACTGAATTATTATAGATGTTAGTTTATCAGGACTTTGTTGTAGAAGCACAGTAATATTTGTAAATGCTTGTAAAGCTGTGTGAAACTGGCAGGATTTTTCTTCTTAATATGAACACTGTAATGCCAGAAAAAAAGTTTCTAATTAGAAACAAGAAATATTAATTTTCATAAGATGATTGAGATGTATAAGCCTGGAAATTACTTCAAATCTGTAGAATAAATAGAGCACAAGGACTACCACTTTGCATAGCATAGAATCATGGGATTGGAAGGGACCTTCAAAGGCCATTTAGTCCAACCCACCTGCAGTGAGTAGGGACATCCTGCACTAGATCGGATTGCTCAGAACTTCAAGACTGGCTTTGAATGTCTCCAGGGGCCTCTACCACCTCCCCGAGCAACCTGCTCCAGTGCCTCATCACTCTCATGGTGAAGAAATTTTTCCTAAACCTTCTCTGCTCCAGTTTAAAACCATTGCCCCTTGTCCTATTGCTACATGCTCTGGCTAATATTCCTTCCCTAGTGTTCCTACAAATTAAATTTAACTTCCCAGATTGACAATAAATATGCCACTTTATTACAAGCATGTATTGCCTCCTTACATACTTACATGCTTTGTTCTCACATTTAAATCTTTATTTGCATTGTGTAATCTACACACTGCTATAGCAGCAAAAGAATCCCAAAGATGTTTGTATTATACACTGGAAGGAGAACATGTTACATTTTCAGGTTAATGAATTTATTGGACTGAGTATGTTCCATTACACAAAAAAATCAGAAGACATTTCCAGAGCAGTTCATATCATTTTAATTCATATGTGTTTTCCTCTCAATCTGTTAAAAAATAGGGTAGAAATAGAGAACTCACACAATTCATCCGTTTTAGCCTCTTTTGTTACCAAGGCTTCAGTACAAAAAAAATTTGTAAAATCCCTAAAGAATGCTTGAAAATACCAGCATTTCCTACATCAAATTAAAGATAGTCCTTTAATTTTTTTGTCCTATCAGTGGAAAAAACTATAATTTGTAAGAGAATAAGGTGGAGTTAGTTTTATGCCAACACTTATCTCTGAGAGAAAGCAATTTCTGACACCTGAATTACTATTATTGTGATATTACTAGTAGTACTAGAGAGAAAAGATGTGCACATGTAGGAAACAACAAAAACCACCACTAACAAAAGTACAGGAAGTACTAAATTAAATGTTACAAGAAATAGAAATTATGAAGCTCCACTAGATGTTTTAAGGCATGGATCTTCAATAGGCATGATTTTAATATGAAATTACTCCTGGTAATTTAGATATTGAATATGACATATTCGTGTCTGTGTTGGATAAATTTTTCTCTTTTTTTTTTTTTTTTGCAATTTTGCAGGCTGTTCAGAAAGAGTGGAAAGATTCTGCTTCATTTTAGAAGGAAACCGCAGAATGCAAAAGAACTGATGGAGTGGATTACTTCCCATTACTTTCCTGTGATCAGATTTCAGTTTGAAATTATTTAATACTATTGTACTAATTTTAAAATTATTGTCGGCAAGTATAATCCTTACATCTGCCCCCAGACTTCATAGTTTTTTCGTAAAATAGTTTTTCTTTGCTGTTTTAATCTGCACTGATGAATCTTGTAGCTGAAAGGTTTTTTAGATATAGATAAATGCTGTAACGCAAGGGAGCTCACAAGATCTGATAGCAAAATCTGTGTGAAATCTATAGACAACTAGGTTCTGATCCAAAATCCAATGTAGATGAAAACCACCACAACTTCAGAAGCCTACAATGAGGACACCAAATGGGGCCACTACTTCCCTGAGCTTTTATAGCTATTCATTTTTATATAAATGAGGATTTATATAAGAATTATTCCATCATTGTTCTGCCCTATGAAGCCTTTGAGGTAATTTTAATCCTTCTATCATTTGTGAATCTCTCTTACATTTTCTAATCTATTGTCTCTTGTTTTAGAAAAAGTATTGATTACTGTGCTTTTTATAAAATCCCATTTAATTTCCTGCTTTATCAAAATCAGTATCTGGCTAAGAACAGATATTATAAAATCTGTGAAAACTGAACCAATTTACTCTGGATTTGATGGTATGTTTGTCTCTTCAGAAAGAGTGAGAGAGAAACATATTTCTGTAATATTTCTTACTTCTCACTGGAATATAAATATAATTTTACATGTACATTTAAATTTTATAATTATGTGTATTTGTATAATGAATTTGTGAACATTATGAAAATTGTTTTGACAGTTTTATTCTTTATTTTAATGCAGACTGGTTTTCAATCTCTGAAATAGTATAAAATCTATTATAATTTAGCAAAAGTGCTTTGTTTCTTACATATTTCCTGCTTAATACTTTAATATGGACAAAGGGATATATTTTTTTGTCCTAATGTCAGAAAGACACAAAAAAGCCTGAAGAAGCTGAAATGTTTTTCAGTATTAAAACTCCAAAGCTTCAGGAAGTTTCTTTATTACTTAGTACTGTATGTTCCAATCAAGCATAAAACAGGAAAGTGACTACTATCAAAGGACCCATAAAAAGAGGTTTATGATGTTTCAGATTCAGACAACATAAAAAAGGACATATTCAAATTAGAAACACTATTATAAAGTGTGATTCTATAAGGAATCTCCATAATAGACTTAATAATGTGATTAAAGAGACAAAGTAATAGCAATATACACAAGTACTAATTAGAACATTGAAACTATTACGCCTCATGTGGGACACAAGTAATAAAATTCAGAGAATATTTGTAAGAAACACTATCAGACTAACTTTTAAGTTTCCTACTGCCTGGGGCTGATTATGTGAACTTGTGGCATGTGTCGAAAATGTTTAAGCCAATCCACTTGGCCTGGTAATGCTGCCTTCTCTCAGTGCGTTTTGCATCATTATGCGAAGAAATGATTTGGCTAAACTACTTTTTACAATGGGTCTATTCAGTGTTCTTTGATTGTTCCAATCTTGTTACTTTTTTACTCAAGAAAGATATATTGCCTTAGTAATAAAATTCCATCTCTTAAAAATTTCTTGCTTTATGCTCTTGAACATATTATGGCTTTGAATGCCTGAGATAAAATACCTTAACTGTGAAAGGAAATATCCGAATAAATATTTAAAATATTTGATGATAGGTGACATGTCTAGCAGTCAAAGTCTCAATGAATTTTCATTTGGATCAATATATCAAAGAGCAGAATATAAATAATTATTTAAATGGCATTATTTGCCATGATAAAGAACTTCACCCTCAAAGGTGATTCACATAAAAATATAAAACAATGCCTAAAACATTCAAAACAACACACTATGTATTTTGGAAAGAGTTACTACTAGTTAAATGTGCTTTTACTTCAGTGTATGATTGTATTGTCATCAAATTCACAGCGTAAAATGAAGTTTGCACCGAAGACTTCTTAATATAGTAACAACAGTAAGCTTCTCAACTTGAATAGAATGAGCTCATATATTTTCAAAAGTACTTAATGACTGTCATATGGCTTCACAAATGTCTTTCTCTGAGCGTATTACATACACATAGCTAAAAGAGATTTCTGTAGATAATATCCCACATTTGAAACACAGGTCCTTTCAGAGCACTTGACCAGAGAAAAGGTGTGATCATATTCTAGCGTAGTGCTATAGACTTTTTAATTAAGCTCACTCCTTGTTTATACAATATGCAGGGAAAATTTCTATTAGAAAATGCCAACATTTGCTTCATCACTAAGTTACTTGAATTTATGTATCACTGCACAGTGAGTATTTCCCTTCCTTTTCACATTTTTAGATGTGTTGTGATCAGTTTGAACTCTTGATCCATATACTCTCCTTCATTAATGGAAGATAATATTTCAAACTAATTTGAATTCATTTAAAGAAGGAATGAACACATTCAATCATGACTTGTTTGAGATCAATATTGTCTTCTCCATTTGATTTCAAATACTTTCTTCATAAATCTGTTCTAAAATAACTTCAACCCAAAATAGCATATGAACACTGGATGTGGATTTATTGGTTTGGCTTTTTTAAAGTGGTTTATTCATTCAGGAAGGCAAAAAAATTAACTGAAAAGGCAATGCCTACTCAATGAAGTTACTATGAACAATGGTCCAAATAACATTTGGACTATTTGCCATTAATACATCATCAGAATATGTTCTGTCTAGTTCATCTTCTTTGGTCACAATTGAATGAAACATGAGACTACAGATACTCAAAATCATTTGTACAAGCTGTAGTGACTAGAAGACTTGACTTGACTACAGCCCCATAGGCTCAAAGCAAGTGAATTATATACACTTTAAAACTTGTGCAATACTCGATTTCATAAACTTAGGTTATTTTCCTGTATTAAATATTATTTTATTGATCATCTGATACTTACTGTTTAAACTGCTAGTCTCTAAATCACCTGTAAATTTGATTCAGTTCTAAGGAGGATGATATCTTTTACTCTAAAATGTATTTTCTCAATTATTCTTAAACAACTTCTGCTACACTAATGTTAAAAGTTTTAATAAATTTCATTCTACAATAAGAAGCATTACCAACAGCCATTGTGTATACTTACTCTAAACCTCTAAGGCTTTCTTTACAGTATTTCTGCTCAATTTTTCCTCCACCATTCATTATTAAAATAAAGTGCTATTGTATTCAACTCAACTGCAGGCAAAATCCTTCCATTCCAGGTGTCCATCAACTTTTTAAATCAATTGAGTTAATTGACAGCAGGTTTAGCCATTTTCTTAATTAAGACTGCAAAATTTGTTCTTCTGAGATGACCTCCTCCCAAAATACTATCAAAATTTTAAAAATCTCAAATAAAAAAGCTCAACATCACTTCAGAGTTAACAAAATAAACAAGATAACAATTCACAGTAGTGACCCCTTCCCTGAGAACTCTCATTGTTAAAAAGGCTCTAACTAGGAAATCTACAAAGGAGGGAATCCAGTGACAGAACAATTCTCTGATTTTCCTTCAAAGTAATTTTGGACCATTTTATCAGTTCATTTTAAAGCTGAAAACCACGTTTGAATAAGAATCATCTGTAAACTATGTTGATGATGGTTCTGTAAATGAGATGTGATAATGTTAAAGAGTGTTACTGTCTGTCCAAAGCATGTAGGAAGATATGCTTTGCAAAATGTAGCAGGTGATATTCTTGTTCCTTGTCCAGTATTTCCATCTTTGCCTTTCTGCATATTTTAGCCCCATTCCTGCATAATGTAACATAATCTTCACTCTTCTGTTGAGTATCCATGTGAGGTTGTGTAACGTTAGTAGAATTTTGTGGGGTTTAGTGTTTGTTTTCGTTGTTGCTGTTGGGTGTTTTTGGGGTTTTTTTAGGCTAGAATGTGTTATGTATTTGAGCAAAGTGCAGAAATACTCAAAATTAACAGGAATTAAAAGATACTTGTTTCCATTCACTGCAAAGTATGAATATGAGAAGAACATTTGGAAATGCATTTTTCTTCCAGTTCAGACAAGAAACATACTCTTTTTCTGTTTCAGTTTGAGTCAGTTAAGCTTTTATTTTCAATATAATCATTTTAATTCATGTAGTTTCATATCTGAAGTGAAGTTGTAATATTACAGTAGTAAAATCAATATTAGATTTTAGGAACATAACATCAAACATAATGTCTACATACATCATCATTATGAAATAAATAAAAATTGAACTGTCAAAATGAAGCATTTTGGCTTGATCAAAGCATCATAGTTTGACTTTGCATTACAAAAATTCCTCTAAATTAACGACCTCTAGCAGATTATTTACATCACACTGAAACTGAATTTCTTGATGGAAGATTTCCATCAAAAATGTTATCAAGCAGGGCTAGCAAAGAGACAGCACTATTAGGTCAATCAAATGCTTAGCAGTTTTTTGTTATTAAGTTGAAGGTGCCATGCACTGGCTGGCTAATAGTGACAAAGAACTATGGACTGTTCTTACTTCATTCCACTCCTCTCAGCAGGCTCAGGCAGAACAATAGCAACCTAACAATAGGATGGCTTAGACAAACTTATGTAACTTATGAACAAATTTAAGGCTTTATGAAATTTAACTCATTAAGACACAGAATTTGATTTTGTATTTCTTACATGAATCAAAACAGAAAATAATTCCTTTAAATAAGGTAATTTTTAATTAGATCCTTAAGGTCTGCTGCATACAGAGATAATGTGATTTAAAAAGACAACAACATTCATGCCTGTAAGTATTTATCAGGGCAGTACTTACAAGGGGAACAAAGGAATGGTAGAGCCATAAATCTATGCTTATATGCTTTTCTGAGAAATATGACCTTTACTTTCTTACTTAGCCTTCATCCAGTAATAATACAAAGCTATCTTCATGCTGATGGAGAACATGTGACAGTTAAAGCATGCATATTGGTCATCATTAAAAGCCGGTGGGACAGTTTTGCATAAAATAACTCACTGACCATAACTATATCTGAAGTCATTATCCATCCCTGAAAATCTTAGGAGAAAAATTATAACAATTTATTTTACAAAAACCTGTGGAATTTTTCCAAGAATTTCACATAAGTATATTTAAGGATAGGCCTATGAGGATGGAGTATACTATGAAACAAAGCTGAGGTAATTATTGCTATCTAAGAAATACCTTTGCATTTTGAAAAAAAGAGCAAAGGGCACCAAAAACTTATTGGGAATTTTTGTTCATTGTAATTTTCAATAAGCAGTCAGAATGTGTTGTTAAAGATGCCCTGAAGAGTGAAATTCCAACTTTTAAAACAGAATTTTTGTTGGTGAATATCCATTTAATGACTGTAGTTTTCCAGCCTCTAATCTCAGCAACTTCATTAATTAAATTTTTTTATAGTGTAAAGTATTTTGACTCTTCTGTTGCTTTTGCATTTGGGTATAAGGCAAAAATGATTTTAAAAATCTATAGATTTACACAACAGCTTGTGAAGAATTATTTCTTTTTCTATAGTATAATAAAAAGAGTCTGGTTTAGGTTATCATATTTTTACACTTCACAGACATTTTAAACAAGCTAAATGTTGAGACAGGTCTCATTGGATTGATAGTACAGTACCTTAGTCTCTATTCAATCATGCCTCTCTGTTTCCATTGCCAGAGGAGAGAGAATTTGATCTGACAGATTCCACAATTTGGGTTCCCACTGAGTTTAAAAGGAATTTTATACTCAGAGAGTCTACAACTGAAGCCTGAAGCCACATGTTCCTGAATCCTGTGATCTACATAAAAAGGTGGGGAGACAACAGCAGACAACATTTTAAAGGAAACATGGCATACATTAAATACTGAGAATGTCAAAGTACATGAATTAGTTATTTTTCACTCCTGACACCAGGTGTCCAAATGTTAGCCATCTAGTCTAGACTTATCTTGTAAATTTCTTCTGTTTTAGGAAAGGAAGAAAAAAAACATAGGGACAGGTTGATGCCTTGCTAAAATGTCTTTAGAAAACATCGGATAACGGTAAACTCCGAGAGAGTAGTTCCATGCTACATTATTTTTCTAATATCGAAGTTGGCCCAAGAGGTTATATTTGTTTCTGGTTCCACACAGTTATTTATAGTCCTTGGAATTGTGTTCAGTTACATTTTTAGAGGAGGACTCTGAAGGTGTTGGGTTTCCTTCTCCAGTTTACATCACACTCAGTTAATTCAGCTGAAAAAGTGAATCACAGTAGAAATGCCAGGGTCATCCAAAAAGACTAGGAAGCTGCTACTGACACTAGAGAAAATGCATGACTTATGTCATGTGAAGCACACAGCTATGGCTGTTCTTTCTGTGGAAATTTATTTAGAACTTTTTCCTATGAAGAAACAGCCAACTGTGTTTTTGTCACTATGACTATTGCCATTGGCAATAGGGTTAATAAAGAACCAGCACAAATGCAGTGTACTTCAAGCAGCACATTTGATGTAGTTAGCTTTATGAACTCAGTTTTTCCTGCAAGATCAGTCATGTAAAACAAGTGTTTAGCAAATATGAAAGAAACAAACCTGCCATTGTTGTACTGTGGATTGAATATGACAGAACTAACTTATGGTAATCTAAAACTGGCCACTGTTTAACTAGACAATAATTTCCTTCAAATTGAATCCTGCATTACACTCCTGCTCACATCTACCTCAAAATACATCAGTGGCTGTGACTGACACTTTTCTTGAGTTTCAAGGAATAATAGTATAATTTATTTTTTTATTACATCTCTGCAATAAAGAATTCTTTAATTACTTAAATGCGCTTTTATTTCCAGTAATGCGTATTTTTTTAAAAAGCTTTTATTACGTATTTGCATCACAGAAGCACGACAAACTCTAAAATGTATTTCAATGTGTGTATCAAAATAGGCTTTCCAAATACTTGACATTTCCAAATACTTGACATGTAAAAATTTTTCTGCTTTCAGATGCATTGAAGATTGCTCTAAAAAAGTTGATCAGCTGTGACATTTGGGTCTTCATTAAGTGGTCACTGAGTTTCTCCAGGTTCAAAATCCAGTGCCCTGTCTTTTTAACAGCATCTGCTCCATCATAAAATCACTCAACAGTTTCTTACAGATACTTTTTGTTTAATTTATCAGGTTTATTTGTATAATATGAGTCAATTAAATTTGTGTAGAGCAGATCTCCACTACTGGGATTCTCTTCTCTGAGTCTTTCAATTTCCCTATAGGGTTTTAATACCTGATGATGATTGTTTTTTGTAATTAAGATTTAAGTACCCATTCCCCCAAGACTTGTCATACAGAGTGCTGCCACTCAAGCATTCAGCGGTCCTCTCAGGCGCACCCTCCCTTTGTCACTGTCTTTTTCTAGCATCCAAGAGTTTTGAAGAAAGCCTTTTGTTGAGCAGTACTGTATTTTATCCCACGTATTTTGTTAATCCACACTATGCCTTAGCTCCAGTTTACCTCAAACTACTAAAAGGGCAAAGCGATAATGTCTCTTTTAGCAGCTGCCAACAGCATGTCATGGGAATGAATAAGGCTTCCATTTGACTGAGTAAAATGAGAGAATGCTCTGATAATTCCATTGCTTACTCATACTGTAAGAACTACAAAAAGATGTGATAGCCTAAAAATCAAAGTTTTGGATATAGATTTGGCTCTTGCATACATCAACAGTTCATAAAACAAGAAACATGAGACCAAAGTCAGAATGTTTCTGTTCTGGATTTTTTGTTCCCCTTGTTTCAGTCAACACATGAAGAGAGGCAGGACAGATGCACTCAACAACAGCAATGTGCAAAGGGAACTAGAGGTCAGTGAGTTTGTGTGAAATCTTGATCAGTGATGCCTATCATGGTTTTTTACCACCTAATTTAGATTATGATACGCTAAGTGACACTTAAATGCTAAAAACTGACAAACAACTCGGTTGAAGTACTGTTTTAGTCACAAGGTGAACAGACTTCATCAGTGCCCAGGATTAAGTGCCTGGATTATCCTTCCTTCCCTGACATCTCCAGCTGTGCTAGGAATGTAAGCTACATCTTCTTATCTGGCAGTGTGGCAGAATGAAAGTGTATCGCTGAGGATCTGGCATTCATGCTGTACACATTTTGGGTGGTTTTATTTTCAATTAGCTCTTGAATAGCCGTGAAAATTGAATACCCACTAGGGTTTGGATGATGTTAGGTTAGTTTGTAGTATGCAGCTCTTAGTTTTCTTTCATCCAAAAGGAAGTCCTTTTTATAAAGTGATACTCTACTGGGGTCTGAATCAAAACATTAAGCATCTTCTTAGAAGTACACTCCTGATAAAAGGTGAAAAGCTGATGAAGGCATATCCATACTATTGCAAAGCAAGGGGGGGGGAACCAAAATAAAACAACTATATTTTAAAATCTCTTAAAGTTAGATCTCTGAAGACACTGTGGCTTGTCATCACTATCAGCCTTTTAAAATCCCCAAATAGAGTTTTAATAAAGAATTTCAGAGTAGCTAGATGGATTTAATATAACCCTTCCTGTTTTACTTTTAATTTACCATGCCACTAATCTATCAATCTAATCCTGCACTCATAATTATTTGTTGACTTTAGTAGAGAGAATTAATTCTTTACATCTTTCAGGCTCTTTAAATGATAATATATTTCAAATTTAAAATTACCATCAGGATAGCAGGGCTCTAGGGGAATGCATGAAAACACCTCCTTTTGTTTGATAGAACCTTTACACATATCACATGCTTCTCTTAATGAGTTGTCTTTATCCAGATTAGATTTAGATTTTTTTTTTTTTTGTCACAGATTTTGCAAACAGAGGGTATCTAATTAGAAACAAGTTACATATTCAGCACTTAGTGTTAGTGCTTTAGTAGCGATGTGATAAAAAACCTAAGAATAACCCAGGGGAGATCCAGAGAATCTGTGCCAACAGAGCTCATGGCTTCACAGAGCACTCAGTCACAAATTGTCAAAGAGAAAAAAAAAGTATGGAAGTTTGTTTATAATCTATTTTTTTGAAAATATGTTAACTAGCACAGCGTATGATTTATCTTAATTGTCATTCTCTTCAACGGAACGTGTCATCGATCTTACATTTCTTCACAAGGTGAATAACTCGTCTTTGTTATTTCACAGCGTATTAGTTACTGGCTTTGTCCTAACTTCAGTCCTGAGCTATTTTAAATGCAGTTTGTGTATTCATTTTTTACAATGTTGAAGGAGATAAATCCGATCTCCAGGTAAAAATCCCTGTCTTCAAATAAAAGTGATACTCCTTCAACTATCTGCACCACACTGTTCAGGAAACTACCTTATCTAAGTTCTTGAAATTTAAATTATTTGTTTCAGCTTTTATTCTACGTAAGCCCATCCACTGAAGCAGCAAGAATGGAATTCTCATCTCACTTTAAATGATGTGTGACTGAACTGACTCTTCTCACACACAGCCTTTAAAGACATTGTTGTTTGTTCCTATCACAAATGTCTGTTCTAGCAAACAGATGAACATCACTCATCATTCAGCATGCAGTTCTATGGAAAGCAGCTATGAGGAAAAAGAGCTCACACACTTGCCCCTAAGAGATTTCTAAATTTAGGACAAATGAAAACTAGCCAAAAATCTGTCTCTGAAGTGTGGATGCTGCAGCAGTAAGTCTTTGAGTCACAAAAAAATCACAGTAAAATCTTTGGCGTTCTAGATGCCATTCAGTGTCAATATAATTAAAAATCCTTTTGTAATTTATTTTAAAAAATTGAGACAGGTGACAAGATTTTCTATGAAATGGCATGTCATATTGCTCAGATTTTACGGCTACTCCTCTTGAAGAATTAAATGATGACTTTAATAGTCAAAACAAGACAGAAAATCAGAAAATTTGAAAGCAACAGCAGATTTGGTAAAATAAATAGAAAAGTACGATTTTTATGCTAATTAATTCATGGCAACATATTTTCTTTTCAATTTATTAAAACTTTATTACTCTGTGTGACCACAGCACATGTAACCCAAATCTCACACACTTTTTATTTGTGCATAGATTCTGTACAACATTGCCAAGGATTGAAATCTTTTCCAGATATCTTCCTGAGAAAGCAGCACATTTTAAAATATTGAATAACATAATCTGCACCTATTTCAAGGTTCAAGTTCAACATCATAGGATATTTTTTACTAAAAAATCAGAAAAAAAAAGACAGAAAGTAAGTAAGCTTCTATTAGTTTTCTGGGTTTTATATTTTTTTAATCTAGAGTTTTAAATAATTTTCCATTTATACTAGATATAGACCATCAACTGCTTAATCCTATGTAACACTGGATTTTCCCTGTTACACATTTGAAAACCAGCAGTAAACTGGTTTCGCATCATCTAGACGTATATTACAGGTGACAAAATGACATAACACTAAATGGCAACATAGAAAACACATTCTTCAACTTTCAGAAGATCAAAATTAGAGCCTTGAATGCAAAATGAAATTCTTTTTTTTTTTAAAACCAATAAGAAATACATGTCTTTCATTGTAGAGCCTGTATGGTTTTGGTTTGTAAGGCTTTTTCCCCTCCTACGGATGGTCTTTATGGAAAAATGGTAAGGCCCTAAATATATGATGTCTAAAGTTAACACTCAGTATCTACAACTTCATTTCCAATCATCTGTAGATCTACAGAAGAGTAAAAAGTAATGAAACAGGAAAGCCTTTTAAATTAAAACCATTGCTGTTTTGTAACTTAACGTATCACTTCACCTCAGTGTAATTTTGCCACATAAAACATAACAAAGAGCTATAACTGAAAATACGAACCTCATATAATGATAGTGTTAAGAGAAAATATTTATGTTTTTTCTTGGCATTCCAGAACTAATTCTCCCCTGAGAATTCCTAAAATAGCACTGAAGTATTTGAATGACAGAAAATTCCCAAGGGATAAAAGCCCACCAAGAAATTTAATTTACAAAATAATTACTGAAAATTAAGCTAGATGTAAGATTCACCTGAAAGGCAGTATTAATCTTACCAGAAGCTTTTAAAGATATGAAAGAAAGTTTTAAGGAATCTTCTAGAGGTTTAATAGGAAACAGATTAGAAATGTTTGTTTTTTTTCCTTACACTCTCCTGAAAATTCCTAAGAGTTTAGATTATTCAATCTAAAGATTCCCCATAATTTATGATACATCAAATCTAAATTTTGCATATATAATTTCCATAACAAAAAAAAAAGTTATAAAGCAACTTCAAATTATTTTCTTTCCCCTGAAGTAAATACATTAATTAACTATTAATTTTAAAATATTGGGCTTTGTTTTCCTCTATAAGATGAGCAGGGAGAAACAGGAGACTGGACTCCTTGGGAACAGGAATACTTGAAGATTCATCTGTTTTTTCTTCTCACTCCTCCTTATTTATTCTTTGGTGTATTATTAGAAACAAGTTACTGGCTGTAATTACTAAGACCATATATATTTCTTTATATTTCTGCCACTACATCAAGTGAAACAAGGTTTTGTAAGGATAGGTAGTGGTTTCTTGAGTAGCTAGTAGATATAAAAGTTTAAATAAACATTGTCTACACAAGATGTTTTCTAAATCTTTGAAGAAGTTCTCAGTATCAAAAAACTTCTCCAGAAATAAAACATGAAGTAATTGAACAAATGTTTTAAGTTGAAATCAGAAAAATGGGTAGTAGCTAGCTGAAACTAGCAACTGAGGGATAAATTAGGAAGGGAAGAGAAACTAGATGAAACATCTGCCCCAGGTTACACATTTAGTTATTCTGATATCTTTTATAAGTGCTTCTGGATGGTAATACATTGAGATGAAAGTCCATCTGATTATATACACCTAATTTTTAGACCAAACATTGAAGTTCTCCTTGTAAATATGAAGCTTATTCAGTATTCTCAATTCTTTCCTTCACGCAATCAGGATAAAAAGGAACAGGGAAGCAAAGAAACAGTTTTCTCATCTCTTTTAATCTTCAACAGCCTAAAAAAGTTTTCTGTTATGTCTGAATGAAGTAAGAGTTGGAAAGAGGTAGAAAACTGCCCATATAGACTCATAAGGGCCCTGGCCAGGATCACTGTACAGAGATTCAGTTGCTGAAACTTCATGCTCTAAACCTTATAAATCATTACAAGTCACATATAAATTTTCCTACCTGTAAATAGATGCTAGAGATTCTGACCTTTTTTCAACATGTGGAAAAACTCTGTAATAGTAATAATAATTCTTGCTTGTAATACTAGTGCAAAACTTACAGGCCATATTTCCATTTCCAGATATGAATATTTTTTATGTCCCTGACAACAGAAGTGTGTAAAGATAATTTACTTCCTACATGAATAAAAACTACTTAGACAGGGTACTTCCTTTCCTAGGCAGTACAGTGGATGTCCTAGCTATCAAGAAACTGACCTAGTTGATTGACATGCAAGTAATGTTTTTCTGACAGTTGCCATTTTATATGGAGAGACCTTGAACTATATGTGAATTTTGATAAAATTGGCCTCATGCTCAGAAATTCTTTTGTGGGTAAGAATAAATAGACTGTTTTCAAACAAATTCTCTGGTATAGCACATTATTATTTCTTCGGTTCTCCACTACACTACACTACGCTACACTAAAAACTGTTTGAACCAGAAAAGTAAATTCACTTTCATTGCTTTTCAGATTCAACCTTAAACTTCTAAAAGCCTTAAAAGTCTTGCATCAGTGTAGATGACAGGATTTTCACAAAAATTTGAACAGAAAAATTTGGGATAAAGCACCTTTTCTCATAGTGATATTCTTCAATTCTTTTTGTCTTTAAAACATGCGTAGATTTTTTACTTTCACTGCTACTCGTGGGAGATGACAGGAAAATATTTGCCTTTGAAATATGTGATGTACATACTTCTAAGTCACTGAAGGCAAAGCCAAGAAATATCAACACATAAATTTCCTCCCCTCATTGCCCCCCAAGTCAGTTTAGTGAATCCTTTGAGGAGAGAAGGTACTCAAGCATGATGGCAAATGATTCAGACATTCTTAAACACTGGAGAATTACATCTAATTTCCAAAGTTTGTCACTCAGAAACTTTAATTACAATGTTAGGAAATTAGCACTTTGCATACTGTAACTTAATTCCCCATAGCACTGTGAAAATATATCTTGCCATTGATCTGGTATGTACATGTAATGATGGCAGAATATGTTATAAAATAACAAGTGGATATTTAATTGTTTACACAATGAATAGAACATAATAAATGCCACTACAATATAAATAGTTATGCTACAAATGTAGTTAAAGAAGCAGTACCTCAAGAAAAATCAGTCTTGTTCAAAATAGTATGGCTACAACTTGTCCATAGTTGCGTAGATCTATACACTTGATATATGCCATATTAAGTTCTGTTATTGAGGAAAGCATTGCATGAATTTTAAAAGTAACTTTTCTTGTAAAATTAAAATAGATAAAGTCAAATGTATTGCTGAATAAATTTCCTTAAATTTTATGCTATTAAGATAATTTATTATAATTCTTTTTACACATTATTGAAGGCCTTCTTAATATACTTGATCTTTTGCAAATAGAACTTCCAACTGTTTCTTGTTAGATATAAGGCAGACATGATATATAGTAATTTCCAAAGAAAACAACAAAATGGAAGCATGCTTTCATTAACACTATTCATACAATTCAAAGCATATCTTCAAAATGGTTGTATTATTAAACACTTCAAAAGGTCTAAAATTCTGTGGTTTATTTTTTTTTTATTTATTTATTTTTCCTGAAAAAGGCAATAAAAAGGCAAGAGTGGCAAAGTATAGAGGAAAAAAAAGTCTAACAAACTTGCTCTCTGCCATATTTAATAAGAAAATAACCAAACAGAAGTGGAGAGAGGGTAATGAAACTGAAAGCTACGAGAAAGTCATGAAAGATATTAAATCCTCTGACACTGTGTAATGACTCTGTGGAATCAAAGATCCTACCAGAAATGTGTACATCTGAACTACAGCAATACTTCCATACTGCTGCAATATATTTCCTTCATGTTGTTTCACTCTGCATGGGAGGAACTAGTTATAACTCTTTTTTATGTTGTGCGAGGCACTGCATTAAAATACAATTATGTGTTTGTGAGTTCAATTTAAAAAAAGGTGTATGGTGTAATGCTGCCTGTGGCAGGCTGACAGACATGTAGGTGGAGAATATGGGGGGATGGAGGAACACTACACAGACACTTACACAAGTATATACAAGTAAATTTGAAGTATGAACATTTATTTTTGATTGAGAACAGCTCTGCTGGGTTGCAGATGACAAAAAGGGACTGAGTAAGCACTTCATTATGAATTCTGTTCCCTATATTTTGTAGACTTTACTATTGGCAGCTTTGAATGTAGTTCTAATTAATTGAAATAAGAACAGAGTTCTTAAAAAAACCGCAGAAACGAATGAAAGGCTCAAGAATGAAATAACTTCTTGACTTTGTCATATACCCATCTTGTGCCTCAAACTCTCCACCTGAAAATAAAATCCTCGTCACTTCATTCTTATTTTTATTCAATACTTAATTTCTTTCCTAGTCTTACTAGATTTTGGATAAAATTGGCTTTGGATAGAATTGCATTTTTTAGTTCTCAGAATTGAGAAAATAAAAGTGTTCCTTAGAAACATCTATTGGAAAACATCAAAATTGCAAAGTTATAGTTTAAATAGTAAAGAATTTCAGTCTTTTACTGCATCTAATGTTTCAGTTTCACTTGTAATAATCAATCCATTTTGTCCTTTTCATCTTCAAAACTGACTCTACAGGTGTATTCAGATATAAGTTACAATATGGTATATATAAATGAAACATGAAATAAGCACATATATGTAGTTATCAAACATGAATTCTTGTAAGTTACTTCCAACTCAGGATATTCTATGATCCTATGTCAGAAAAATATATTAGGGGTAATTGATCTCAAAAGCTAATCTTGCAGAAGAAGTCAATTGATTATGGACGGTACATTTTTCCTCCAATTNCTTAATTTCTTTCCTAGTCTTACTAGATTTTGGATAAAATTGGCTTTGGATAGAATTGCATTTTTTAGTTCTCAGAATTGAGAAAATAAAAGTGTTCCTTAGAAACATCTATTGGAAAACATCAAAATTGCAAAGTTATAGTTTAAATAGTAAAGAATTTCAGTCTTTTACTGCATCTAATGTTTCAGTTTCACTTGTAATAATCAATCCATTTTGTCCTTTTCATCTTCAAAACTGACTCTACAGGTGTATTCAGATATAAGTTACAATATGGTATATATAAATGAAACATGAAATAAGCACATATATGTAGTTATCAAACATGAATTCTTGTAAGTTACTTCCAACTCAGGATATTCTATGATCCTATGAATTATTGTCAGAAAAATATATTAGGGGTAATTGATCTCAAAAGCTAATCTTGCAGAAGAAGTCAATTGATTATGGATGGTACATTTTTCCTCCAATTAAAAGGGAAGAGATTTTTGTTACTGAATCATAGAATTGTTCTTGTTGGAAGGAATCTTAAAGATCATCAAGTTCCACCCCCCCTGCCATGGGCAGGGACACCTCCCACTAGACCAGCTTGCTCAATGCCTCATCCAGCCTGCTCTTAAACACTTCCAGGGAGGGGACATCCACAGCCTCTCTGGGCAATGTCTTCCAGTGTCTCACCACACCCACAGTAAAGAAATTCTTTCATATATCCAGCCTACTGGATTATTGGAGACTTTGATAGAGAACACTGTAACAAGTAAAATTTTTACATTAAAAGCCGTGAGATTCATTTATGTTAAACTAACTCCATGAGACTGAAATTGAGACTGAGCAGAATGCTGTCCTTCGGTCAGGGAACTCTTCTTTATCAATACAGACCAGGGATGGCATAATAGAGAGCATCTCTGTGGAAAAAGACTATGGGGTGCTAGTGGACAATAAGCTGAATGTGAGCTAATAANAGATGGAAAAGGACTAATTACAAAGGCACATAGTGATAGGACAAGAGGCAATGGGTTTGAATTAGAGCCGTGTAAGTTAAGGTTAGACACTAGGAGAAAGTTCTTCACCATGAGGGTGGTAACGCACTGGAACAGGTTGCCCAGAGAAGTGGTAGAGGCCCCATCCCTCGAGGCATTCAAGGCCAGGCTGGATGAAGCTATCCAGGCTTTTCTGAGCCATCAGAAATAATTGCCATTAATTATCCTGATGGCTCTAGCAAAGCTATAAAATTTTACCTGCTATTTAATTTTTTTTTTCCCAATTCTTTTAACTTTTTTTACACAGAATTCAACATTCTGCCAAGAATTTACATATAATTCCCTCTTTACATTAAGGAAGAAAATTAAGTTCCCAAAACGAGATTTCCACTTCTCTGTTTTATAGATTCAAATCAAAATGCAGTCAATATTTCCTCTTTTCTACAGTCCCTGACTCCTTTCTGAACTTTTACTGACATTGTGTGAAAGATAGTAAATTATTTACACGATTCCTATGAAATCAAAAAAGATTTGGTTTTGCTCACATTAAGTTTAGTATGGTTGTTTATACTTAGTTCAAGTGAATGTGAGTGTCCCCCCTTTTTGATTCCTTATACTTAATTTAGGAGAGAAACAGACTCATATTCAATATGAATCAGTAGAGCTACTTTATTGAGCTACAGTGCAGTTTTATAGCAGCAAGCAGTTATTTTCCATCCTAGGGCCTACTGACAAAATAACCCCATTATCTTATAGAAATACCAGGTGGACGTCCTTCTTGCTTCTGTTAGATCTTATTCCTGGCACAGTTTGCTGCTCTCACGGCTTCATTCCAATAATTACCATTGTATCTTTCTCCCAAGGTTAATCCTCACTTGCAAAGCCCAATAACTCTGCTCTCTGCATCCCAATACTTAACAAAAGAGGCAAATTGCTTACCACTAATATTACTTCAGAAAAGTTTTGTTTGCTTTAAAATTTCAATAATTCTATCTACCATTATTACAACTAAGGTACAAGAAAAACTGTGAATTAACATTGCATGAAAATAAGGTGGCAGATTGAACAACCACTAATCTTTTTTTAATTTTTTTAATTCCAAAATAAACCACTTCCCTATTATACTTGCGTATAAAGATACAAATTTTTATTTGGATTAGTCATTTTTGTGCAGGAAAAGGTATGCATTTTTTCGTTATGTAAGCACTCTAGTGTTTAATATCAGGTAGTTTATAAATTTCTGTTGTTTTCCATTGCTTTTATGATACTAGAATCATATGCAGCAGCAATTAGCCTGACAGTAAATGTCATGGAATTTCATGGAGGTGATGATCTCAATCTAAAGTACCTCTTAGCACTGGAGTTATGCTTCAATTATTTCTGCATATTGGTGGTTAAACTATATTTACTAAGATAGCTGAATTTAATAATAAATTACAAAGATTTAATAATGTTGCCTGTTGATAGAAGCTTTTATTCAATATACCAAGGATGTTTTGGGAAGCAGTCAAACAATGTGCTTTATTTTCCAAATTAAACATTCCGTATCACCTATCTTTGGATATAATTATTCCACATAATTGTTTCTGTCAAGAATAAATAGACCCTTAAAAGAGTAACACAATCATTGTAAACAGAGCCTGAGTTATACACTACATTGGTTCCTTTGCTCTCCTTTTATCCAAGGTTGCTATTAATGGACTGGGAAGGTGACAGAAGTTGTAAGCGATTCTATGGGAAAAAAATCTGCAGAAATAGACTACAACTGTGCAACTTGAGATTTTTTTCTTTTACTAGGTGAATGTCTACTAAATGTTACTTCCATTTAGTTTCTTTAATGTGAATGGAAGACACTAAGTCTTGATGAGGAGTCAGGTATGATATTATTTACTTTAAAAAACATATATGACTTACTTCCAGTGTATATATGCTACAGAAGAATATTAGGGGGCTTTTAGACATGCATATCTGACTTACATATGCTTTTATTTCCACTGACAGGAGATAAACCCTCCCCTTATTTGTTGTTGCTTAATGGATGACTGCAAACAAAAGCTGATGAAGAAAATGAAAGTAGTCACCACTCCGAAAATATCAATCCAAATTTTCATATTTTCTATGGTATGCAATACACATACAGTTAGTATAAAAATGTGAAAATAATAATTCAGAGCAGTTACTAAGCATCCATTAGATGGAAATCATCCTTTCATAAGCAAACTTTAATTTGTGCTTTAATTTGTCAGCACAACTTCTCCTTGGGTATTTCCCATTTGTTGCTTGAAGAGATTCTCGCTTCCCTAAAATCTGTAGCCCTTTTTTTCTGAGCAACAGATCCCATAGAGTGATCATCCGCAGTTGGCAGAATGTGCATATTTACCTATTTGTAAAATTATTTTTGGCCCATTCCTGGGGGGTTGTTTTGTCCTATTTTTTCTGAATAGTTTTCATGAGGCTATAGTCACATACAAGTTTTTCATAGTGATAGAGAGTTGGTTTATGAAAAGTAATCTTCCTTTACTATATAACTAATACCTTTTCTGTGGTACTGCCCAGTGCCTGAAATAGTACGTTTGAACTTCTATTGTATGATTTATTGTCAATGTGTGAATGGTAAATTTCAAAAATTTTGTGACAGTTTTAAATTACTAGGATTTTCAAGGAAATGGTTTCCACAAGAAACATAGTAATAATATTTCAGTCCTCAACTATCTCTTTAGGAGTGCTATGCAAGAGAAACATGAACTTATTTTTTTTCATTATGGAGAGAAGGCTGAATAATCATTGTGTGAGCAAGAAGCAAGTATTATAAATAAAAAGATCTTATTACCAGCAATTTTTATGCAATCTTTCCTTCCAAAAAAAGGATTGCACGCAAATTTAATTAAAACAGGTGTGAAGCATTATGAGCCATAGATTACCCACATATTAAGATGCATGAGTAATCTCTAAATGTTTTGTCCTGTTCATCCACTGCACTAAGTTTTTTCTTAGTGTTTATTACATTCATAAGCTATAATCTGTGAATTAAAAGAAGCAAAAGTAATAGTGTAAGATGGCATGCATCTTCTGATACAGCTAAACTATTAACCTTCTGTTAAGTTAATAATGATCTCAACAAAAATTTTTACCATTAAGTGGAGAAGTGGGACTTAATATTGCTCTTTTTCATTTTTAACGTAGTAGTAATACCATTTATTATTAAATAGGATTACTTAATGAATGCCAGATAAGTCTCTAATTTAACATTATAATGATTTCAAGCTGATTAGTTTTTAGAGGCAGAAATATTGTATTTTTACTTTTCTTTACATAATCACATATTAGTTGCAATTTTCTCTGAAATATGTAATTTAATTATATCAAGAAAAAAAGCTTTGTCTTATAAGAGATGTGAAAAACCACAGGTATCTCATTTGTACTAAGCCTAAAAACTCATTACCACTAAAAATGTCATTTCTGGTGAGGCATTTAAAAAAATTTCCAGAATCAAATTCAGAATGGCTTTACTAAGCTGTTTTATGGTAAAAAGTACCATTGGAAATGTGATGAGTCTTCATGTAAAAATGCTGATTTGAATTAGATTTAGAATATATGTCATCCTCAATTAGCCTTGCCTTCATCAAAATGATCTCACAAACACGAAGAATGAATCTTTATTTCCTCCTTTGCACATGGGAGGTCATTTGTCAGATTTAATATAGTTCTACCTATGTCTTCCTACATGCTCTGGGTTCAAGATGGATGACTATGGACTTCATGGAAAAAAAGATATCACATCAGTAAGAATTCTATTTTTATTAAATGTCAATTATATTTCATTTTTTATTTTTGTGGATTTATGAATTGACTATAAAGTCACTGTGTGGAAATTAAAAACATAAAATAGATTTTAACACTTTCACAACTAATTTGTGCATAGTAAGTTATTACCGATACTTTAAATCTGACAAGATATGAATTTTGCAAAATTATCTATCCATATATTCTTTAAGAACTATGGTTATCATTTTGTTTTTTGAATTTTAACATCAGAACAATTACCTTCTACTTAAAATACTATGAAGTCTTAAAAAATATTTGACTTCTTACACTTCCAACTTAAGGCATAAGCAAAAAAAAATATCAAGGAATAAAAATGTTTTTTAAAGTGCTCTTAATAGGTGCTGGAACAACTATTCTTAATATTTAGTGAAATAACTCCTTTAAAGTAAATAGTTAAAATAAGGACTTTTGAAACAAAAGTTGGCTAAAGGAAGAACTTGAAATAAACAGTTGCAGAGAAAGAAAAAAATTCTAAAATAAACCAAAAAGGTAGAAACAAACTCAAAATACAACCAAGAGTACCACATCAATATGTAGAAGAAGAATGATGCTGCTAGATCTGAGCATGAGGTTTTTACCTTGGCTCATCTGGAATGAGTGGAGATAAACTGAATTATATACAATACTGATATGAAAATAGCTAATGTAAAAATATCTAAAAAAATATGTTCAGGTTCATATCAATATTCTTTTTCATATCAATATTCTTTTCCATATCAGTATTTGTTAATCCTTTCTGTCCGTTTGATTAATGTTTGAGGGAAAAACAATTAGTATTTACCTTTCCTTTAATATGTTTGCACACAACTGTGTCTCAGGGAAGATAAAATGATTAAGAAATATGAATTTAAATGTTAAATATATGTGGACCAAATATTTTACTTCACTTATGCTATTCCTCTCTATCTGGGATTAATATTATAGAAATTAGATTAATAAAGAAAATATGGACATAAAATTCACGTTTAAATACATGCATACTGGATAAAATATTATCTAAATGCTGCATACTGTTAACAGTAAAAAACTTTTTTTTATATTTTGTAGGAAAATGTAAAAAAAATGTAGAAAGAATGGTTAATTTTATATTTTTTGCCTCTTAGAGTCCTTGTTGTAAGTTTTAGACAGCAGCTACAACTGCATTTCTTTTTAAGAAGCAATTTTAAGATTATAAATGTATCCATTACTTAGATACTTACAGTATCAGAAGAGCAACTCTGTTCCTACCACCAGTTGTGCAATATAGTGTTAGTGTAAACAGGAAAATCTTGTTGACTAATTGTATGATTTATTATTGTAGATACATACAATTTAATCAGTTATACAAATATTATCCTTTGCAGTGACAGATACTTGTGTATGTAATTATTTGCAGTATAATAATGTGGTGGTGGATTCTCATATTGATGAGCAGAACACAAAATACTAGAGTATGAAAGAGTGAAAATGAAAGATAATTTCTGAAATTATTTCTAGATTTTTTTTTAAATCTGAACTTTTTATGTCTACTCCAAAAACTGAATATTTACTCTGTTCTATTTTTGCTTTTTTTGCTACCGTTTGGAAAGGACCTTAAAGATCATCTTGTTTCAACTCCTCTGCTATGGGCAGGGACAGAACACTGAAGCAGGCTGCCTGGAGAGATTGTAGAATCTCCTTCCCTGGAGACATTCCAAGCCTGCCTGGATGTGTTCTTCTGTGACCTGATCTAGGTACTCCTGCTCTGGAAGGGGGATGGAACCACATGATGTTTTGATGTCCCTTCCAATCCCTGCTATTCTGTGATTCTGTGAAAGAAGCTATGATAAACAGCCTATCTTTAATACAATTTTTTTTTACTATGTCAGATCAAATATCTGCCTTTTAGATTACATCTTTAAATTAACATTTGTAATTTCGAAATGCAAACACAAACCATCTTTTAAATCAGGAGCCCAATTTTGGGCAGCAGTAAGTCAGTAAAGTCCCATTGAAATCTGGTTTTCATTGAAATATGTCAGCTTCTCATCTGATGAGTAAAAACCAGATACGATTAAATGAACTTATGTCTCAAGTGACTCTTTTATATTACTATGACCCCGCAGAAAAAAATGGCATAAAGTAGAAGGCTGTGTTCAAAAATAATGTTTCTGTAAGAACAACAAATTTCTTTGAACTCCTGCTGGCACTGCAGGAAAGTTGTCTTCAGAAGAACTTACAGAGGTGTGCATACATCTGTGTATTCCGTGTTACTTTTTCATAAAGCATTTCTAGGAAATCATGTTTGCTTTTGTGAGTAATTCCTCAAAAGATGCTCAATAGTAATCAATCCTATGTGTAACTGTTAAACTGCAATGTTAGCATTGTGAAGGATGTATTAACTTGAAGGCAAAGGGACAATGCAAACTTGTCATATATACTGGAGCATGATATCCACCTTACTAGGATAATTAATCTCAATCAAATTAATTAAAGTAATCATGTAGACAAAAATAAGCAGGATTTAGTGACCGTTCTTGACATTGTCTTTCTTAGTTAGGATGAATTCCTGAAGATTATTGATGATATTGTGGCTTCGCAGGGCTGAACCAATCACTGCTGCAAATTAAAATTGTGCATTCTAAGTCTGGGCAACATGATCTTAGCTGCTGAATCTCCAGGCATTTTTTTGGCACACAAGGCACTCATTAACACAAGGAAACCCTCATATGGCAATATGGAGCTCTTCTTCACTTCCTGTATTGGAGATTATTTTCTCCCCATTTTAATTTGTGTGCACCTAGATTTTTACACAGGGATTTCTGCATGTTGAGACATTGTGGTGTGTATTTGAGAAATTTCTTGGATAGAAGTATGAATATATCTAATGGAAGGAAGACAATATTGACTTCAGAAGAACTGAATATTTGAATAAATAAATGATGACTGGAAGCAGAGTGGATGAGTAAAGATTTTAAAAATAGCCTTCTGATTTGCAGTCCAAACCAAAAAATAACTCAACCTCTGAACAAATATTAACCATTTATTAAGATGAAAAGCTGGTTTGGTGAAAACAGATGTTTACTGCAAATGTTATTTCAGACTTTTTGCAGTGTATGCTTTGTAGAAGAAAATGTTCAGTAATTCACAGTTACAAGAAAACTATTTAATGTTAAGCCAGAAAAATCTGTGATTGTTCAATTTACTGTATTTATATATGTGTGGATAGGATCATTTGTGATGATCTCAAGGCAATGATTGCATTGATATTAGATGTGAATAAGTACACAATTTAAAATAAAATGTTGGCCTCATTAGCTGACAGCAGTTTTTTGAAGATTGACAGCACTTGTTAACAATAAAGTGGGATTTCTTCCTTTTTAGCTATCTAGATTGCCAAATAGAGTTTATATCAGTTAGGAATGAAAAAGAGAAGTAAGTAAAATGGTAGGATTTTTTGGTAGGAAGTTTCCATTGTTTTATCATAGCACAGTTGAAAAATAAACAAATGGTGGACTACAAAGATCGTGGCCCAAAACTGAAATTATTGCAGAGTGCTCCAAGTACAACCCCCGAACACTGCAAATGAGTTCTAGACATGACTAAACCTTTTCCTACTCCCTTTTTAGGTCTTGTGACTTTGGAATGTGTTTATAACGTATTAAGATATGGAATTGTTCTATGCAGGATTTGTCTCACCCCATGGATATAGTAGCACACCTGCACTCCTGAGCCTAGATGTGCTATTCTGACCATTTTCTCTCTTTACATTGGGAAACATTGCACTCTTCCTCTTTTTTTAGTGTTTTATATCTTCAGGGATGCAGTTCCTATTATAGAGTATATCTGAAATATTAATTCAGAGAAAAGACTACAGGTAATGCCTGCAATGTTACTTTGTGCTGAACCAATGCCTTTTATGATACTGAATTCAAAACTCTCAAGAGAGATTCAAACACAGAATAATACTTATCTTTACCATCTGAAATGATGAGACAACAACTTCTAAATGAACCATTTAAGCCCATATACATGACTTCTCTTGAAAGAACAATGGATATCTAGATTATCAAAAAGATGGCAATAGAAAAACTATTTTCTGGGACAAGAAGACATATGGAAGTTCAGGTAGCCTTTAGAAGAAAGTGTTTTAATAATCCAAAAGAATTGTGACTACATTTGTTTTTAATTTGACAAAGAGGCACAAAATATGTACCAGGACTACAACTAAACCAAAGTTTTATGAATCTGGTATTTATTCAGTGATATTAAATGTATAAATTATCTCAATCACGGTGAAGATACATGTCACCTTTAAAATCAGAGTCCTAAAGGATTTTTCTCACCAGATATATCCTCAGAAATATCATGTCTAAACTTAACCACAACAGATGTTTTGTGGTAATTCTAGTCACATTTCCCTTTGCTGTTATGACTATGATGTCAGAAAAGAGACTTGCATGTCTGGTGCACGTAATCACTTAAGAAGTCATGGTAGAATTGTTTATAAAATGTAAAGATCTTGACTACCAACCCAGAACCTACTTGAGAAAATATATTGTCTTTACCTTCCATTATGAAAGAACGTATTTGTTCACCTGGAGAACTTTAACTGCAATATCAAACTTTTTCTGGAACGCTAGGTAAATCTTTTAAACTATATTTTATTTCATGTAGTTATATAATAATACCTACAACAGCAACCTCAGAGCTGTAACAGCATTTTGCAAGTTATTAAAAGGTAATACCACATTTCAACAAACAACCATTCAGCTTGCTGATAAAAAGCAGCAAATCTTCATGTTTTCATATTTCAAGAAGCATTCACATTCAGTTCAGAAAACACATCTCAATAGTAACATAATTTTCAATCGGATTTTTCATTATAAATCTAGTACTCAGGTAAGATGTAATTATTCACAAAATTCACTGGACATTCCTTCAGTAGAAGATTTGCTGGCAATATTTCCTATCTTGTAGATACAATGTATTCTTTGTGGTGGTGACTCTAATCTTCTATGACCACTACACTGTCCAGTATCACATTGTGCTTCATTATATGGAAAAGACACCAGGGAAGAAGTTAGGATGAGTTCATAGAGCAGAAGACCTTTATTGGGTCAGATTCTCCATTTGAGTTAAAACAGTCCATTTGTCTCCATGTCAGGACTGGATGTGATTAACTCCTGGAAAACCACCACTGGGAGGAAATTAAGTGAATGGCTTGTCACTCTAATCACTCCTCAAAAAAAAAATTATAATTCCACAAATCTTTTAAATTAATAAGTATTTTCCTATTTGTTTAAAATTCAAGAGCAATGCATTTATAAGCTAGGATATCTTTTCTCTACATTCTGAAAGCAATTATATGCAACAAATTTTAAGCTTTCACAACATCTTTAAAATGCAAGTCTCCACCCAGACATTTTACTGTTACTCAATATAATTTCATCCTGTCTGTAATTATAAGGTTGAGAAAATAACCTTTATGATACTAGATGGATTCTAATTCTCAAAATTCTCTGGTGATGGCACATTCATATTGACATTTATACTGACTCCATTATGACAGACTTAAGGTGATGAACAGGCCCATGCAAGAGGTCACTTTGTGTCAAAGCTGGTATACAGTCTGTCAAACACAGTGAGTTTAAGGCTGCTAATGAGGAATTAACTAGACAGAATGTGTTCATTTTACTGTTTTCATGCAATCCAAACCCGTTAAACAATGCTAATCAGGTGTTTATTAAGTGAAACCATTATGCCAAACTTGCTGCAGCCCCTACCATATGTCAAAGGTGTTGTAAAGTATTATTCACCAGATTTAAAGTTGATTAATAAGAGTCATTTAATAGTGAACCTTTCTTTTTTTAGCCTCTAACTAAGCATATGTACCAAGGTTAAACTAATACATACATGATTTTGAAAGTTAAATTTCTATTAAAAAGAAATATAATCCTTAACTGTGCCATAAAGTTTCTAATTATTAAAACCTTCCATGGGGAGAAGGTGTATTTTCTTTTATTTTCAGATTTTAAAGTAGCAAAATAATGGCCTACTGAGGTGAAATGAAGATGACAACTAGGAGACTATATAGATTTTCAGACAGGGGAATAAAACTTATAATCATTAGACTTAATAAATATCAGCCTTACTGCTGAAATCCATTTCAATATCTTCCCTATAATTGACATTTATACGTTATAACAGTAAAATAAAGGCTACTTCACAAAACCTAATGAAATATTAGGCAGAACTGAAACATGACTACCAAAAATCTTCTACAGAGTATTGTAGATACATAATTAGTTGAACATAACATCACTCAAATTCTTGGCAAACTGCTATCTGCATTCTTGTACACTGATGTTCCAGGCATTGTAGCAGTTCATATCTTGAGCATGTGACTTCCCGAGTAGTGTTGTTTTTGCTAGAATCAAAGTTGTTTTTCTTTTCTGTGCCTTCAGTCACATCTCTGTATCCAGGCCTCACATCCTAGGTACATCACTAAACCATTCTTACACAGTCGACATGTACATTATTTTCTAGAAATCCTCCCACAGGGTATGATATGAGGAAACCATAACAATTTGTATTCTTACTAAGTCAAGATTTCTTTTTGCTTAAAACAGAAAGATGAATAAATGCAGAACTGTAATTAAAATTTCAATTTCCAAAAATGAAAAGCAGATAAACCTAGAAGACCATAAATCAACTAGATAAAATAGCAAAATGTATTACTTAAAAGGTCTACTTAAAGGTAGACATCTCCAAACCATGAAAAAAATATTTCAGTGAAGGCTTTTAGACATAAGTGGATGATAAAACATCTATACAGGCCAACTTAAATTTCCCTTGCAGAGCTTATAAAGCATAGAAAACAGAACTAATTTCAAAGACTGAAACTTTTCAGAGTGATATACAAGGATAAAAAGCATTATCAAAGTCAAACTGTATTAAACCTTTGACAAAAATCCTCAACATTATGTAATATAACACAAGAAACCAGAACATACAGTCTCTTTGCAAAGAAGATGAATTAGAACTTTATATTAAGAATAGTGCAAAGACAAATGCATTACCTCAGCTTATGGAAGGGCAGTGATACCAAAGTGTGGAGGTAGAGAATTAAGTAATGATGTTAAAGTTGGGTAGATAATTTGTGCCAAATCTACCTGGACATATTCCAGCCCAGTAAATGTCCCTGTGAAGCTCTCTCACACTTTCAAGCCAGAAATACTACAGGAGTCAGCATGGCATTTGAAATGACAGCAAAAGAGAATATGCTTCCGGTGAAGAGATAGAGTGAGCTTTTAATGTACTGGGATTTGGTAAGGCTGACATATACTTTGACATGCATTTAATTGGAATGTAAACTAAAAGCTTTCTAATGAAATGTGCCAATAGTATAAAGCTGTGAAATATTGCTGATATAAGATCAGAGTATCATATGGCAGGAAATAATGACAAATCAGAAATAATAGAAGTAATAGAAATGCAAAGTTCAAAGTACTTAGGGACTAATAGCAAGAATGACTGCTTTAAGGAGTAAGTTCATCAGTTGATATAGCTCACCTGCATCAACAAATTAATTGCTCATGGCAATAAAATGGTTAGCATGTCTCACAAAGAGATTTGAGACTGGACAGTGAAGAGCTAACTTATCTTCAAGTCCCTCCAGAGGCTGTTCTCCACACCTGTTACAGAATAAGTCCACCAAATTCAGTTCAAGTACTCTATATGCGTTCATATCAGTTCTTGAGACATATAATATGTATTTAATATTCACTTTTAAAATAATTATCTTGTTGACTACAATATAATCCTAGTTCCTAGTTGCTCTGTGCTGAAAAAATGGACTTCTTCAAAACCAGGGAAATGGAAAGAAAGGGAAAGGGGAAGAAGACAGATATACACCACACATGAAGGGGAGTCCCACATAGGCATACTGAATCCAGTTATGAATTAGCTCTAAAATCATAGTCTGGACATGAAGAGCTAACTTATCAAGGAGTTATTTTTAACATGGTTAGCATAGCCATAGAGAGCTAGGGGTAATAACTAACCATAGGATGAAGTAAGAAAAACTATCCAATGTAGAAAGAGTACAACTTATTATAAAACTTGGATAATAGTGAGTATTCTTATGGAATGTTTTACTTAACACTTGTGACATTCTTTAAAATAAACCACTGAATTATTCTTGGACTCAATGAAAACCTACTGCATGAAAATACGGAGTTTGATTTGTGAACTCTAATAAATTGAACACCAAAAGAAGAGAAAGGTGTATATAAATGGACTTACAAATGAAGGGGGAGAGAAGGAGAGAAGTTGTTTAAGATAAAGATTGTTATTGCCACAGAAATTAATAAATATGCATTTATTTTAAACAAGACTCTTTTGAAAGTTAGATAAAGATTTTCAGCCATCAGAAATTATGCAAGTCTTCCAGTAATGGCAGATAGAAGAAAAATATCATCTGATTTGTGTGATATGATGCCTGTAACAGCAAAAGAAGGGCTCAATAATAAAAAGAATACTTCTAACCATAGAATCATTGGCTCTTTTTTTTAAACAAGCTAGTAATAATATGGACAGTAAAATAAAAACACTTTGGAAAGTTTCATGTGCATAGACTCAAACCACCTTAAACAACCAGGCTGCGCTGTGCTTTTTGAACAATGGATCACAGCAAAAGAATAACCCTCCATCCACGTAGAATTGCTTTTTTGTATTTGGTTTTAAAAATATTTTTTTATTTTGTCTTCAGCGGTGAACCTGTCATCTGTTCCAGAGCAGCCTGAATACAGGACAGTATCCTAGGAGCCATGGGATAACAGACTGAATCCCCTGAAACAGAAAAGCCCCTACAACTTCTCTTATCCAAATGAATACTCCAATATAAAATGACTGAAAAAGCTGGATTTTCCTCTATTATGCTGTATCATAAAAAAATGCAGAAACTGTTGTTCCACTTCGTGGAAGCCAAACTCATGTGCTGGATATCTATATGACACAGGGAGAAGAAACAAGTGCTGAGCTCAAGAGGCTGAGCTCTGTGATCAACAGGGAGCAAACCAAAAAAATGACGTGAAGTCAAAGTGCTTTCCAAAGTGTGAGTGTCTTCAGAGTGATTTAAAAAAAAAAAAAAAAAGGTTAGTTAAGGCCTTAGGACTGCAATTTTTGCTGAAACGAAGACACAATCTATTTTTGCATTTGGAGCTTTGTTCTAGATTTTTTGCTGACTTCAGTGCATATCACTCTCTAAGAATCAGGGTTTTTTTTTTAACACATCAGTCCAGATAATCTTAGCAATTTAATTAAGGAGACAGCAAAAGAACCATAAAGGGGATGGTATGACTTGATAAACAGATTTTGGATGCTTGTGACTGCTGCGATATCCACTATCCTTTAGTGATGAGAACTTCTCTTTACCAAAAACAGACTTCTTAGTGGACACTGAGTCAGCAGGAGTGACTGGATTTCTTTCTTTCTTTACACATAATCATGTCACAACTATACTTATTATGTTTACTATTATGAGAATTTGTCAGAAAAGTGGGAGAAAAAGTGAAATACCATTTGCTTCTGCAAAAGTGCAGTCAAAGGAAAACTTCATGGCAGCATAATAGTATGTGTGATTCTTGTTTGTTGCTTGCATATGGAAAAGAGAGATTCATGAAGAAAGGTTATACAGCATAACAGGTCAAAAATTCCTTCCTGAAAAGAGTTTACCTGAAGAGAGACATGCTGTACCGGGAGGAACAGAGGCAGATAAACAGCTGCATACAAGCTGACCCATTTTGTCACTTATTGAGCTTATTATGTTTGAAACATTCATTTTACACAGGCCAAGATCAGGAACACAAAATGATACTGTCTCAATGATAGTGTTTTATATGCAGATTTTCTTATAGAAGCTTTCTAATTTGTCTGAATTGTTAATGTTTATAATACTGCAGGAGGAAGAAACAGTTGAAAAATTACACAATCTTAAAATGTGGCGAGACAATAGCAAATATAATTTTATTAATATAAGTTGAATTGGCCCAAGCCAACCTCATGAAGTTCAACAAGGCCAAGTGCAAGGTCCTGCACCTGGGTCGAAGCAATCCCAAGCACAGATACAGGCTGGGTGGNGACAGGCTGAAGGAGTTGGGGTTGTTCAGCCTGGAGAAGAGAAGGCTCAGAGGGGACATATCAGTACCTGAGGGGGTCCTACAGAAAGGCAGGGGAAGGACTTTTTAATATGATATCAGATGGGAGGACTAGAAACAATGGATGTAAATTGGAGGGGGGTAGATTTAGACTTGACATAAGAAAGAAATTCTTTACAGTGAGGGTGGTGAAGCACTGGAATGGGTTGCCCAGAGAGGTTGTGGATGCCCCCTCTCTGGAGGTGTTCAAGACCAGGCTGGGCAAGGCGCTGAGCAGCCTGATCTAGTGGGAGGTGTCCCTGCCTATGGCAGGGGGGTTGGAACTCGATGATCTTTGAGGTCCCTTCCAACCCAAACTATTCTATGATTCTATGAATTATTTAAGTGGTATAGCATAAAACTATATAATTTAACATTTTTTTAGCCTTAAATTTTGTTTTAGCCTTAAAAGCCTAATAGCACCTGAAAATTTCTAATGAGGTAAACACAATACAGTTGCCAACTATTTCTATCTAATGAGTGCAAGCACATGATTTATAATCTCTAATTCTTCTATCGTTATTTCATTGCCAGAAATTACTAAATAATATAACCAAAATGCAATAATCTATAATTCTCTGTGTCCCGAAGAAAAATCCTTTTCTTCACTGCTTTTTTTAATTTATATTTTCTGAAAAGGCATATCAATGCAGTTATCAAAATAGATAATAAATGGGGATTTAAAAAAAATAAAAAAAAAATTGGATCCTGGCCAAATCCATCAGGTTCCTTTTCCAAAAGATAACTTCTCACAGTCCATCCCTGATGACAGTGCCTTGAATATCTTTAACTTTTCCATCAGAACCATTTAGTGTAACTATTGCTTCTCCACAGCTTGAACATCACTATCATTGTCAGAACCAGGCAAACAAATTTATGATGATGTTCCTGGGAATAAGGAACTAATGCAAAGGGGATTTCTCTGTAGTTCTTCATTAACATTTTATTCATTACAACAGGGGAGTTATAAGAGTTTCCTTTTACGCAAATTAGGTCACAGGATAAAAAATACACAGCATGGAAACACAGTGTATTACTACATAGAACAAAAGATCTGGTTAATAAATTATGATAATGGAATTAGTCTACTGCTAATGCTGAAAGGCACATTTAAATATTGTGAAATTTACTTGGAGAAAGAAAAGCTCTTGCATGTATTAATAAATCGTTTTTCTCCTTTGTGCCTCAGTTTCTGTAGTTCTTTTTTATGTTGTTTTCCTCTGAGGAAATGTACATATCCTACTTTAAACATTTGCTTTGGTTTGTTAAAAGGCAAAGGAACACTCTAAGTGGGTAGAAGGCAAACTTTTACTCTCCTGTTTTCAGATGAATGCTTTAACTAAGCTCAGAGACATTCTGGTTCAGTTCAAGTGGATTAATTTCGGAAATTGTAGTGTATAATAAAGAGGCTGAAAATAAATAAGACTTAAAAAGAAAAAAAAATCTTTAAAAATTAAGGTGAAAAAGATAACAGTTAAGGAAGCATTAGGCCTTTATCATAAGTAACTATTATCATAAGTATCTATTATCTAGTATTTATTTATTTAAATTTATAGTTTTGATGGGTTTATCAGTTTAAATGCAATTTAATTTTAAGATTTTTTTAACAAAATAGGCTAAATTCAGACCTGGTTTAACTTCCCCCAGCTCTATTGAGCTAATTAATGTAGAACTACCTCATTAATTCAGTGGTTGCCTTCAGTTTATTCATTACTCTAACTTAAGTTTTTTTTTTTCCATTTATGCAAGGTCTTAATATACCCAAAGGACTGTAATTTCAAAGGCTCCTAAAATTTTCTATTTTGTCAGGAAACTGAGGCAATATTCTCCACTTCTTTGGGGTTGTTCAGCCTGGAGAAGAGAAGGCTCAGAGGGGACCTCATAGTAACTTCTCAGTACCTGAGGGGGTCCTACAGAAAGGCAGGGGAAGGAATTTTTAACATAATATCGGATGGGAGGACTAGAAACAATAGATATAAATTAGAAGGGGATAGATTTAGACTAGACATAAGAAAGAATTTCTTTACAGTGAGGGTGGTGAAATACTGGAACAGGTTGCCCAGGGAGGTTGTGGATGCCCCATCTCTGGAGGTGTTCAAGACTAGGCTGGACAGGGCACTGGGCAGCCTGGTCTAGTGGGAGGTGTCCCTGCCTATGGCAGGGGGGTTGGAACTTGATGATCTTTAAGGTCCCTTCCAACCCAAACTATTCTATGATTCTATGATCTTTCTGGGAATGTTACTTCCCAATGCCAGCTGAGAGCATCCCTCCTGAGACAAAAAAAAGGAGCAGGTATTTATCACAGGAATATTTTGCACTGCACAACTTCTTCTTTAAAATCACAGTTTCTAATCTATTCCTGTTGACAGTGTGGAAAACAGGCAAAAAGGAGAGCAAGACATGAATTAGTTCCCTGAACTTGTTCACTTTTTTAAAAATTACTATTATAATTTGTATATCTGTGGATCATCTTACTCCTAATCTTTTTAAACAGAACAGGTTTATTGGTGTAAATTTCAACTTATCTTTCAATAATTATTAAGGAACGAATAATTATTAAGGAATGAATATTTCAGACCATGTAATTTCACTTTTTTCTAAATCATCTCTTCTCTTCATATCTGCATACATACAGTTAGATCTGTAGAAGGCCTACACAACTCCTTTCATTTTATTTGCCAAAATCAAACATACAAATCATGTGCTAAGTCAACAAGTCCATGTTTCAGGATCTGGTTGGATACTTCTCTCTACAGTAATGCCCTGCAGTACCATATGAAGTGTTAGCGATGCTCAGAAGAGAGTGATGTTCTCCAGATCTCAGTATTGAGGACATCTCTCTGTAATATGATTTGGGCAAGGGAATGAGTGCATCTTGCAGATGACACCAAGTTAGGTGGGAGTGTTGATCTGTTTCAGGAGAGGAAGGCTTTGCAGAGGACAGGCTGGATTGATGGGCCAAGTCCAATTATATGAGGTTCAACAAGGCAAAGTACTGGGTCCTGTGCCTGGGGCACAGCAACCCCACACAGTTACAGTCTTGGTGAAGAGCGGCTGTAGAGTTGTGTGGCATAAAAGGAGCAGGGGTTGTTAGTGCCAGCAGTGTGTCCATGTGGCCAAGAAATGCCAAAGCACCCTGGTTAACAGTGTGGGAATAGGAGTAGGGAAGTGATCAGCACTGGTGAGGCCTCACCTTGAGTATTGTGTCCAGTTTTGGGCCCCTCATTAACAAGAAAAACATTGAGGTGCTGGAGCAGGTACAGAGAAAGGCAACAAAGCTGGTAAAGGGTATGGAGAACAAGTCTTCTGAGTAGTGGCTAAGGGAACTAGCCAGGATTGCTTAGCTGAGAGAAAAGGAGTCTGAAGGGAAACCTTATTGCACTCTACCTATAACTGAAAGGTCATGGAGAGATGGGAGTCAGTCTCCTCTCCCATGTAACAGGCAATAGAACAAGAGGAAATAGCCTCAGGTTACACTAAAGAAGGCTTAGATGGGGCACTAGAAAAAATGTTTTCAATGAAGGGATTGTCAAGCACTATAACTGGCTGCCCAGGGAAATGGTGGAATCATCAACCTTGCAGGTACTTAAGAGATGGGAATATATAGTGCATAGTGATAAGAGTTTAGGGGTGGTAAATGGTTCAGTGATTTGAAAGGTCCCTTCCAATGACTCAGTATAGTTTAACACTTTGAATCTTAAAACTGAGTGCCAGCAACAGTTTATTTACCACAATGTGGCTTTCATGCTAAGATCTACTCTGGCATAGGTGAATTCTTCCCATTCCAAAAATTCATTCATATGCAACCAAATCAAATAGAAAATATTATCCTATGCTCCAAAGTGTTAATCAGGTTAATGTTTTGAGCAACCCAGAACCATCTATGTTTTAATGGTGCTGAACCATTAAAGACTATGTATATTGTTTCCAGTTAGCAATTCTCATCCATTTGGTGTCTAGACTAGACTTTGCATAGGCTGAAATTGCTACATAGGAACTTTCCAGACAAAGAAAACATTACTTCTGCAAACTAATGGTTAAGCACTAACATACAAGCCTTATGTTAACTCCAGAAGGCAGCTGAGTTTGAAATCAGCAAACTTCAGCCTTCAGAGAGACATTAGATATTTAAGTTCTTCCCTAAAACACTCTCTGGCACAATGATAGTTCTTAATCATTAATGTTGCTCTTTAGCCACTGAAATTGTTTGAGCATGTTTACTGTAGTGTGGTCCACAGGCAGAGATCACTGTATTTAATATTTATTCTTTACTAAATGCACTATATGGATGTACACATAGGATCCAGAAGATAATTCTTTTACTTCCCATTAGAATACCCTAAAATATGAGGATATTTCAATAAAGGTACTCTGTCTAGTTACATACTTGGCTTCAGAAGAAATCCGAACACTTTGGATTATAGAGGTAGCCATATAATTTTAAGGTAGTTAATTTTCAAATTTAGTAGGAATTCAGAAATAGTGCTAAGCCTCGTATTTTTTACAATACCTCACATACTAATTTGCTGCAGGCCATTCCCAGCTTAAGCAGACTAAAAATCCAAACAGGTCCTGAAGCCACCCCTTAATAACTGACTGGACCAGTAAATTAATATCTATTTTTATATTGAATTGCTTTGCTAGGAACTCAGTTTAGCTGCAAATACTTCTAAGTGCCAATTTAATCCTTTACAGACTATCCATGTATCAATCCTTTATTAAAATGCTTATCAGGAATAGAAAGAAAATTTAGAAATGTTTATGGTTTTGAATGTCATTATTTTCTCTAGAGATCTAATAGCTTTCCCCAGAAGCATTTATTTCCTGGCCCCATAACGTCACTTGTTTGACATGGCTGACGCGCTCACTATTAAATTCTCCAACATTCTAAACCATAGCAACCAAATGTCCAAAGCTGTTGTTCTGAACTGTTCCTGACCTATGCTAGTTCACTTGTGTCAGTCTATAGACCACGTAGGTGACAACTTCCCAATGCAATTACTACAGATGCCAAATAGGATCAATACTGGTTGTGACTTGTTGCTCACAAGCAGGGAAGATAAAGTGACAAATACACCCAGGATGGCAACCTAGACTGGGTATAAGATTATCCTCTTTAGAGGAAGGGAGAACTAGGTCTCAGGACTCTCAAGAACAGACTTCAAACTCTTTAAACAAGAGCTAGGAAATCCTTGGAGAATCTGCTGAGAGGGGAAAGAAAGGCAATGAAGAAAGCTAATTGATTCAAAAAGAAAATGTGTTGGAGAGCTCAGGGACAAACTACCTCCACCATGCAGCACGACTGGGAATTTCAGCCCAAAGGCTCAATTGGCGGGGAAAGGGAATGAACTTAGTGCACCAGTTTACCTACAGCAGTTGTGGCATCTCCACCTTTGAAGACAATGACCTATCCTGATGCGGTGTTGGTGATACTGTTACTTTAAGCTGAAGTCCAGGCTAGATGGTGGCAGCTCAGGAAAAAAGTATTTTAAAAATGGCCAAATGTCCTCTGATGAAGAACACAAGAGCTCTTCCTTTGCATGAAACAACACGAATAATGACAGAATTGGCTTGAGTTTGGAAGTTTTTTCTAGTTGTGATAGATCACTTGAGCCCAGATTCTCACAGGTATTTAAGCCCCTTAATGTATCTGGCAATAATGAGTTAAGTGCCTGTGTACCTTTGATAATTTTTTTAATTAGTTCTGGGGTAATCTGCCATCCTCAGATGGAGACTTAACAGGTGACAACCATCATAAAAGTATATATTAAATCCGTTTGTCCATAAAATGGTTGATTGTAAATTTATTTGTCTTCCATTTTGTACATGTGAACTTCTTAACATTCAGTAGGTTTTGACTTAGGGAATTACAATAATATATCTCAATATTTTAACTGATTTTTTTCTAAAAAAAGAGAACAGTCTTCTTAAGACCACCTACTTTTATAGACTTTTAAATTTTTATTTTATTATCTCTTTTTGCAGCCTATCTGTATTTTTAGTTTATGGACATTGATTTTATGAGCTTCTTAATTTCCAGATAGATGAAGCAGTTGAGAGGCTCTGTATGCTTGTAAGTGTAATCTGCACTGCAGTTATCTTTTGGAAAGCATTACTTGTGCTCACTTACTGAACATGAAATAATAAAATACTACATCTATATTTACAAGGAAATTTATCAAGTGAATGATCTTATTTCTTCTATTTGCATTATTGTCTGTACAAGATAATCTTCATATAATTTCTCAAGAAATAAAAGCAATATATTCAATATCTGCATGTATTCTTGTTACACTATATGTTTAATTATAATTTGTGGAGATTTTTAGTATAATAATGCTTCCATATGTATTTTGTAAACAAATATGTACTTTTTGAAACAACATGTACCATTTCTGAGTAATCATCAATAGTGATATCACTGAGGTTAATGGAGATTTTAATTCTAACTCTGCTGACTACATTGCATTAATAGAGGTAGTTGGGAAATCAACATCTACCTTCTGCTTTTCATATAATCATCGATAATAATAATGCATATAAATAGAAGAGAAAAATAAAAATCCACTTCAAGAATCAATAATGGTTGTAATGATGTATGTAATAGAATATGGCTAGCTTTGACCTGCAGAGCTCTGCACAAGCATCTCATTCTGATTAGTAAATCAAGCAAAACATAATGTGGAAATTATATAGACAATGGTAACCTTAATGTTAACATGTCCAATAATATATGGAATTTGATTGCATCAGAAGCTTCTACTGATACTATGAACTGCCTTCAGGACTGAATTACAATCTCAATACATGATAAAAGGAATGATAATTTATTACAGTAGTGTCCTCTTTTCCTGTTCAATGGTAGATCCTATGGTTCTGCTTAAAGATTTTATTTTAGCTTTGTTATAACACATTTGAAAAAAATTACCTTTAACTGGGTTTCATTATTCAACTGAAGATCAATATTTAGTTACATATTAATTATTGTGTATACTGTGCTTTATCCTGGTTTTCTATTCAACCAAAACTACAGAAAGATGCAGTGGTATCTTTACTGAAAAGGCTGAACTATTGAAACTGAAATTATTTTATTAACATTATTATTAGCATTATAGAAGAAAACATCAACAAATAATGATCTTCATCTTACAGTATGTATTTTTGGTGTTTTCCGTTACAGATTTGCTCTGGTTTGGTTTTTTTTTTAACAACTAATTCTCAAATTTTTCAAATCAACAGTCCTTGTCCGCCTCCTTTTTAGAGCCACAATAGCTGACAACCCTCAGAAGGACAACATATAAAGACCTTAAACTGAACTGATAGTACAGTGGAAGATCAGTGTGATTTTCAGAGCAGATGAACAGTACTGTATTTTGGTTGTAGTCTGTCCTAACAGAGATGTCATAATGAACAACATTTGTACTACTATAACAGGTTTTTTAGAATGGAATTAAATTAAATGGTCCTATTGTGATAGGATAAGGCCTTGTATTTAAAAAAAAAAACAAAACAAACCAATAAACCAATACCACATTGTAAAAACTATGTTGTATTTAAAATTAAATATTAATGGTGGTAAATATTAAAGTGGTAAAGCTAACATTCCCTCCCCCCCCCAGATTATATACATATTAAAAAAAAATCGTATTCATATCAAATGTAGATGTATCAGATACAGATATTTCAGATGTCGCTTGTTCAAAATATCAATTTCTTCTTTTACAAATTATTGCTTTTCCTATGACTGAATAACAGAAACACAGGTCTTGACCAACAGGAATAAATTTTTGTGCTTTAAAATCCAATCTCTGGAATCTAGCAATAATTACTTTGTTATAACTACTATAAAATTATAAATACTCTGAACATAGTCTTGTTAAGCAAAACCTTTCCAACATAACTGAGTCCTACTGCTCTGGCACTCTGAACTTTAGTATAAATTATATTTACACATGTTGAATACATATTAGTCATGTAGTTCATAAGGAAAAAAATATTGCATTTTCTTTTATATATTTCATCTGCTTTCGTGTGCTGACATACTAATATCTTGGACTGAGGTGCCAAGATATCCCCCCAAACCAAATTCAGAATATGGTCTCAGGTGGTGTAACAACTTAATCAGCTCTCCATAATATTGATTAGGAAGACTGTTAAACTAAAAGCTGGTTTCCTTCTATTACCTAGTATTCCTTCTGCAGGGAGAAATGCAAAGTTTAGCTGTGCCTGAGAGATAATCCAATAAATGCCTATTTGCTCACATTCTTCTATAGATTTTTTAGTATGGTTTTGGTTTTAGCATTCCATCCTATTATTTTCCTCTCAGAATGACATAGTTACCATGAGCAAAAAACACAAGTAGTCAGAATGGACAATTTCTGAACCGCAAAACTGCAGCTGACATAATTCTGTAACTTCTTTTCAGGATGCTAAGGAAAACAAACAGAATAGGAAATTAAATGCTGCATAGTATTTCATGAAGACAGAGTACAATTAGACAATCTCATATAGCTATGAATGTGTTAGGTAGAGAAGTTAAAAGGAAGATTTTTCACAAATAAATCTTTATTTTCCTTACTAATTAATAAACACCATGCTGCGAATAACTGGTGATAATGTTCTAATAAGAAAAATCAATAAATTTACACCCAGGGTCACCATAATTGATGCTGTGGAATAGAAAAATGTATTCTCCATTGATCCTTTAGCAGTCTTCTAACTAAAAAGGAGAGGAAAGAAAGCCAATTACTGTAGTAAGCCTCTGAAAATGATAAGATTAAAACAAGCTAATTATGTGTTCTTGAATAACTACAGATTTTGATGAAAGTAAGTAGAATAAGGGCATCCCATGAATGCAGTACAGAGATATTACTTTTTACTAATTAAAACATAGTAATTTTACATTTAACATCTCTTAATCAATAGGCAAACAAATAGTTAGAAAAATAAATCTAAGAATCTCACAGGATAAAACCTTTTGATGTTGTTGTGAACAGAGGATTAAACAAGCTGCTAGAACATTGAAGCTCAAGGAAATTTCATACTTGAGCAAACAAAATTTATGAAGAAGGAAAATGACCATACAAACAAAATCCCACGTGCTCTGTTTTACCTATCTAAGAGATTCCTGTAGCACATAAGCAGAACCCTGATGCCTTTCACTGCAGGCTTAGCCATACTGGAGTATGGCTCAAAATTTATACATGATCAATGTAAAATTACGTAGAAAGTCAGTGCTCATTTCAGTCTCATGGTGCAACACAGTAAGTAATTAAAAAATCACATTTCTTTCTTAAAGATTAAAAAGGATTATAATCTTTCTTTATAACTGTTAGTAAAATTCATTAAAGGATCTGGAAACAGCTACATTTGCTTCTTTTTTTTCCTTTGCTACTATAGGCAAAACTAAACACATCAGAAATATATGACAAAAGTATTAATAAACACTACCTGAACACACACACAATAGCAACAATGTCAAGAACTTCAATTTCAATTTGAGATATAGCATACCATTTTAGAGACAAATTTTATCAGATTCTTCACTTTTTGACATTCTGTCATGGAGGTGTATGGTTTAAACCTGTTACCTTCCCAGAAAGGCACCTCCCATTGAGTCAATACTAAATTTTAGGCAGTTTTTCTTTATCTGTTTAATTCACTCCAATATTGTTGCATTCATTCATTTTAACCACAGTCAGTACCCTACTCAATATCCCCCAGAATCACCTTTTTCCTGACATCTCAAGCTCACAATATTTTAATTAAGGCTAATCATAACTAGGTCTCTGAGATTAAAAGCCACGACTAACATATATTCTGTATTTGAAATTCATTGGATAAGACCAAACATAAATTAGGAAACAATTAGAAAAACAAAGTTAATCTTTGAACTCTAGTTTCACAGAAATGTTAAAACCTACATACACTTGATGCTGAAATCCAGCTTCATTTTCTAGGCACAGGTTTAGGTTCAGCTGTAAATTCTAGGATATCGTTTTTCTTTTACTTCATTAAGATTCTTTTCTCACATTTCTTGATTTTTTCCCATATCTGTCTATGGCAGCTCTTGAGACAAGGACAGAAAACCAGTGTACTTGGTGCTGCAAATGAGAGTGACTGCTTACCCCTATGTAAAACTGCCTGATAATTCTTTATCCCTTTTGCTCTTTTCTCCCTTTCATAACTATGTATTACAACCTATTGTCACAGTCCCTTTACTGGGTAATGATGAGTATTTTTTAAAGTGGGAGGTTTTCTACACACATACTACAGAAGAAATGTAGATTCCTAGAAAGATTCTCTGTAATAAGTCAATAATAAATGGCAGGAAAGAGTGTTGAAAAAGAACAAAATAATGATGAAAAAGCAAATATTCTTCCTATGNTCTGTAATAAGTCAATAATAAATGCAAGGAAAGAGCAAATATTCTTCCTATCTGTCTGTATTTCACAAAATTCTTGTAAACGTGCTTTTGTTAGGACTTGGTTGGTCTCACATTTTCAGGAAAACAGCTGAACTGAAAGTTAAAATAAATGTAAGAAGCTACATCTTGCCCTAGGCATACTTCCACTAATTTTAGTTTGCTATTATTCAGTTCAATGAGTTTGCTGAAGTTTAGCATTTCAATTAGTTGTGTAACTACCTAAAAAGAAGTATCATCTCAAGTTGTTTGTGTTCAAGGGGATCCTGATGTTGGTTCATAACATTGGAAGTTCTTGCTCATATTTGATCAAACCTGGAGGATTTACCCCACAGGCAGGTTCTAGAGACAATGAAAGAGATACACTTCTCTGCCATTGCAGAGACACCAGCGACAGTCCCAGAACATAAACAGTAGTCACCGAACTGCATAGTGCTCTCTGTGTTACTGTCACATGAACTAGTTAGAAAGAAACATTCCTCTTCTAGGGGCACTTCTTGACCCATGTGTCTATACACAAATCACTTGAGCAAAATACTGAAAATAACAATGAAAAATAATCTCAATACTTACAAAAGAGAAAATAAATATAACTACTTTCTGCTATTGCCCATAGAGGTCACAGACTGGATCAGAAATTAATAAATCAATCTAGTAGTTATTCCTATAATGTTTTATTTCACAGAAAGCTTAGTAGATCGCTAGCACTGTTTCAGATTTCAGCTGCTGAAATATTATGAATACAAAAAAGAAAATTCTTAGAGTTGAAGTGTTCAGTACATTCATTATACACCCTGTCCTTAAATACACATATGTAAAATCAAAGTGTGTTATAAAACCTCATTATACATTTTTTTGCTTTGCTAGCAATGTATTCCGTTATTAGTGTCACTAAGATGAATATTTGTATTCACATATGCTTCCCTAGGTGTTTTTACAACTGCAATTGTCATATACCACTGAAACAGTTTTAGTATCTAACAGGCAAGTAAGAAGATCAGAGAAAACAGAAAGACTGTTAGGAAAGAGTAAAGAGAAGAAGATGTTAATGTTAACTTGAAAACAAATTATATCTCTCTTCAGCTTTGTATTCAGCTTACTTATCTGATGCCTTGTTCATATGGTCTTTCTCATCACTTCAAAATATATTCAAAATAATACTGGAATAGCACTATTTTGATAAACACAGTCGCAGTAGTGATTGATTTCTAAAAGTTAATTATCCAGTCAAAGTGTCATACTTAAATTCTGGCAAGGACACAGGTATACCATTCCCATCTCAGCTATGCCCAGCCTGCAGCCAGGAGCTGGACAGAGAAGTGGGGCAGGAAATGGTGGTGGGGGATGTGCCCCCCAAGGGGGATGGGTCACCTCAAGTGTTCTAAGTCTGGTGGAGCGGAGGTGCCATAATAGCCTTTAGAGCACTGGTAAAATAACTGCATTTGTACAATCTTCTATTCATGTTACTGGGTTTTTTTGTTGTCTTCACTGTTCTGTCTAGTTGCCTTTATCTCAGCTCAAGAGTATTGGGTTTTTTTACATTTTGTGGGTTTCATTTAGGTTTGGGGTTTTTTTCTTTTTTTTCTCACAATCTGCTGCCCAACAGGGCATTTTGTGCAAGAGACACATTTTTTTTTTTTTCCTCAATGACAGACCACAGCAGCAAAGTCATTCTGAACATGCAAGAGCATGAACTGCGTTTTTCTGCCTGAGGTCATCTTGACATTTTGATTAGGTCTTCTATACCCTCTGCAACATGTCTATTTCCCAAAAACTTTCCCCCCCTCTTTTCTTCATATTTTATTCATCCTTCTCCTTCCTTGGTGTTCATACCACTTCTTATCTTGGATTCTGACAATTACATTGCTGTGATACTTCTTTCCCTTCTTTTGCCATCACACTAAACTTTAGGTTTGCCTTTGTCTCTCTCCATCTTCTTCATTCTCTCCATCTTCTCTCCTTTCTCCTATCCTTTTCCCTTCCTCTTCCCCTTTTTATTTTGTTAAGTACTACTTCTCCACTGCATGCTCCTCATAGTGGCACAAATGATATATTTGTATTTGTACATTCCTTTGCAAATAGGGCCATTATAGTTTACTCTTCTGTTACAGTTATAAATATGTAAAAGAGACAAGAAGTACACTGAGTTTCTGGAGCATGTCCAGAGAAGAGAAATCAAGCTGGGGAAGAGTCTGGAGAGCAAGTTTAATGAGTAGCAGCTGTGGATGCTGGGGCTATTTATTTAGCTTGGAGAAGAGGAGACCTTATTGCTCTTCACACCTACTTGAAAGGAGGTATAAAGGTGGGAGTTACCTTCTTCTCCCAAGTAACAAATCATATGATAATGAAGGGCATAGAAATGGCCTGAAGTTTCTCGAGGGAAGGGTTAGGTTGGATCTAGAGGAAAAACTTCTTCACTGAAAGAGTTATCATACACTGGAACAGACAGCACAGCAAAATGGTGGAATCATCATCACTGCAGATATTCAAAATAAAGACAGATGCTGTGCTTAGGGATATGGCTTAGTGATTATTTTGTCAGTGTTAGGTTGGTGGTGTGACTCAATGGTCTTAAAAGTTCCTTGCAACATGTATGATTCTATGCTCAATGCCTCAGAATGTGTTCTTACTACCTCTGTGCTTCGAAAGGTAGAATCAAAATATTTTATTCTTACTGCAGTTTGGTAGAGAGTTGTAATGATTTATAAAAGGAAGCAGCCCTTTTTGAAAGCATGCTACATAACAGAAGTCCGAACAGTTCCAGTTCTTCATCTATAATATTCACAGAATAGTTAATCATTTGTGTTCTTCAATGTATCAAATTGACATCTATTTACACCTTAAATCCTTACAATCTCCAACACTCCCACAAAACCTCAACATCTAAAAATAAGCATATCCAAATTCTGGAAGCTTTCTACGTGAAGGGTGCACACAAGTATATTTAAAGATAGGTGTATATGTATCCTTGTTGTGGTTTGTGTTTGTGCATAGACATATATTTGATTACTGTTTTTCATTCCTTTACACATTCTTGTTCTTTATGATCTATTATTTCTTTCTAGCTATAAAGCAGCAAGTGCCAACTCCTCTACAACTAATGAAGCATATATCTGCTTTGAATACATTATAGTCATAGCACTAACGAAAGAGCATTTGGGGACTTTTTATAGCAATACAGCATGTGTTGCTTTTCTAATATGTTTTACTTTCACTGCTTCTGTAATAACAATCAAGTTTGCTACATTCATGCTACAGGTGGAAATATTTTCCTAGTTTACATAATTCTACACTACCGCATATGATTGAAAGACTTGAGAAAAAACTCTTTCAGACTAAAAATTTTTTGCAAGAGGCTGTTAATGTATTCTAGGATGTGCATGGTCCTCAAAATAATGTCAAATACACTTAAAAAATTCTGAATTGACTGTTATTGTCCTTTCTTTCCAATTAAACAAATGTTTTCATATTATCTGATTCCATCTATTGCTATAAGTACATTTTTATATTACAGAAGAAAAGTTATCAAAGCTAAAACAAAATACACTTATTTTGTTACTGCAGTATCAAACTATGCAAAGCCAAACTCAGACAGACATACCAAAATACTTATCATAGCTGATACCTTGTATAAATTGAATAAAAGTGTTCTGGGAAAAACATAAAACTCATATGAACTTGGTCTGCCAGAAAATAACCCCACATAATTTCTTCCATAAATATAAATAGGAATGTACAGGAAAAAGTAAATTATCATTTATGATATGAAACTTCATAGTCCACACAGTAGTTATGAGGTACAAAAATTCTCTTTTAAGTTTGAGACAAGTTTTGCACCTGCATCACATGTTGCGCATGAAGTTCAGTGACATAAAAAGAAAAATTATAACATGCTCACAACTTTCCTTTGGAATTTTTTTCATAAAAACTCTCTACTACGTATTTCACTTTGTCCCTCCTCTCACAAGATACATCTCTATAATTGGCATTAATGGGCACACTGATTGGCAGAGGATAACCTACCGTGTCATGCCTAGAAGTGTTCCATTTATGTCAATACTGAAGGAAAAGAGATGGAACACATGCAGCAAAACTCAATGTCACTACCCAGGATGGAGGACAAAACTTTGGCCCGCAGGGCATACTGTCCTCCATAATGTTAAAACACTGAAATTAAAAAAATGGAAAAATACACTTTTTCTCTATGTGCCAGTTGTGAGCTAACACAGATGTCAAGAAAATGACCACTTTATCTTTCCTCCTGAGCTCTCTGCTCCATTACCACCAACCCCACTCTTCTTCTGTCACTCCTGATTAAATCCCGATTCCAGTATTTTATTACAATGCCTGAAGATACTCTACTGGTCATATTAGACTCAATCTCTCTTTTGCCCACTTCTCCTACAATTATTTTTGTACTTTCTTCTAAAGTGTTTAGAAGCAGTAGTTAACAACCACCATCCTATAGGTCAGATAGAAGTCCATTACTACCTCCTCAAAATGTTCTCAGTACCTGCTTCCACCACTATACCTAAAGAAGCCAGCTAACAAAAAACCTGTTTTGAGAGATATATTAAAGGAGGAATAGTATATATCATTTAATTGACTGTCCAGAATATCTTTGGTCTTCCTTTCTGAGATTTTAAATAATTTTAGACAAGGCAGACAGAAAACACTGAATATATTGTAAGCACCAAAAGCCCCCAAAGAAAAACAGAATTTTGGCAAAAAGCAGAATCATGCAAAACAAGAACTCATTTCATGTGTGGCCCCTCTTGACTGTGAGAAGTGTCTTCTGGAAGATACTTTGCTAATGCAAAGAAGGCTGATACTTTCTCACCAATATTGTGGTAACTGGGATTACGGCAGCAGATGCTCAAGAGGCATTTCTTGTGGAGCAGCCCGAGTGTTGGGTCTGTTTGTTGAGGAATGAATCTCTTAAAATGGATCACTAAATTTCACTCTACTTCTACACAATGAGGCCATTAGTGTATACTACTTCTGTATAAAATACCTTGAAATGCTTTATTTTCAGAAATTAGAGATGACATTAAAGTAGGCAACCGATACAGTATTTCACACTTCAATTTTTTTCCATTTTGTTAAACATGAAAAATCTATGTTCTTTATGAGAGAACTGATAATTGCTATATGACTGGACATGAAATATATTTCCTTATCTTAATTCCTGACATTTCTGTTATGAATTGTCACATCACGTTCAGCTCAGTCACATTAGTTTATAACATGAGATGACAAACATAAAAAAATATGTCACAATAAGGCAGATAATATGTCATAAATTTTTAGGAAAAAAATTTCTTTCAACTTGGACATTATGCTTTCCCCCACCCCAAAACCCAAGCAAATTTAAATTGCATGTTTCAAAAACAAAATGATATATTTTTCAATTTTGTATTTGTCTGTCTGCAGTTTTTACTGGCATTTTAATATGTATTTGACTAACAACAGACAAATTAAAGACTATTAGCTAAGTAGAAACAATTGAATGTAGCTTATAACATTGAAATGAGTTTTGCTAGTCCGCTTTTCATAATTCATTCAAGATGAGAAACTGACATTCAGGCACTGCATTTGCTCTTTAATGAGATCTTGATTATATCCAGTTTTAAAGACACATTTGCTTAAAGTTCAAGTAGGTTAAGTGATCTGGTCAAGGTTATAGTGTGAAACCATGTATTAAATTTATTTTGGAGCATGGCACACTTCAGTTTCCCTGTATACCATACTGTTTCTCCATTTCTGTTTTAAATCAGGAATCAACCCAGCATAGTGTATAGCATACCAGAACACCATGTACTGAAAAATGAAAGCACCAGATGCTTGGTGCAAAATGTAAAACCTGTCAAAAAGAATCATAGAAAAGTTATAATGTTTTAGTGCATAATATGCTTATTCCAAGGCTTGTCCAGACTTTTATAAAAAACACAAATGCTTTTTGCAATTTGCAGAGGCCATTTTGTTGTCAACTGGTAGTCTTTTACAATGTTTTTCATTATTAGGGGAACCAATTAAAGTATACTCAGACTGTGCCACATATGCTAAGTACATAATTTGTTGAAAATTCTTATCTGTCCATTACCTTGATTCTATTGCATTTTCATCTCCCTGTCTTGGGGTAGTGGGCTCACTTTTTTCCCTTTTAATAAGAGTTTTGTGTTAAAAATGGCATGTTGAAATGCCTGACATGAGAATTCTCAAACTGTCTTAACTAGATTTTGGCATTTAATAAGCTGTAAACTGCTGAAGCTATTTGCAGATGAAGTCTCATTTTTGTCCATCAGCAGGGGGCTGGAAGCATAATTAATTGAGTGAAAGTTAAAAGACGGACAGCATGGTTACATTTATGCAAATATTTCAGGAGAACATCTAACAGAAAAGAAAAATAGCTTGTAACTGATTGGTTTGGTTATGGAACAAAATCCATAGGGTCCATTTAAACATTGAGACTGCACATACAACGATTAAATCCTATAGTGTTGAGATTTTTTGAAAATATACTTTCTGCAACGTAGAAAAATCAGTGAAATAAAAATCAAGGGAGACGATTCTATTACTGTTTTAACCTCTTTTACTGCTCATGAATATTAAAATTAATTTTTTAAAAAGGTGTTCCAAACAAATTATACGATTCATGTGCCTTTAACCATATGCCAGTCTCTGTTGTTTATTTCTTTTAGTCATATCCCTGTCATATGCACCCTGGTACACCAAAGATTCTGTTTAATTAAAGTTACTTAAAAGCTTAAACCACAGAAAGCAGGACAGCTGCTAGAGGCATTAACCTGGATGCTGTTTAGGTTGATCAGAAGTTCTTTCATTTATTCTATATTATTTTCTGTAAGTAGTTTTGTTGATTTTTTTCTTTTTCTCCTGGCTGCTACTGTGTATTGGAATGATTCCTGAGTTTAAACTAAAGGCAGAAAACATGAACCTTTGGATTGAAACATTTTCATGGCTATTATTACATGTTTACAAGATAAAAATTGCAACCTTGGTAATTGATTTCTAAGTATGCACAAAGAATATGATGTAAAGCACATAAAACTTGTGAAGATATTTTGATATTGAACTTGAACTACAGTTCCTCTTTGGTCCTTCATGTGGGTTAACTTAAGTACCTTATTCCAGCTGGGTAACAACTGCAAATAGTTTAGCTTTTATTAAGTGGAGGAAAGAATGTACTATTCATCTATGGTAAAAATAATGCACACAGATTTCTGCTTGATATTCTCAGTTTTGATGGATTCTTTGGATATTCCAGAATTGCCAAGTACGCTAGAATCAGCTCATCCTGTAGTGTGGAAAGGATAGGAAGAATGTACACATAGGTAATAAAATACTCACTATTTTCGAAATCTGTATCAGTACGAAAGTAAATCCTTTATTCTCATTCCCACTAAGGCTTTTTTTACACTGCTTATTGATGCAAAAGCATCAGGCAGCTTTAGACAAAACTGGATGCTCTGTGTTGGAACTGTACCAAAAGCATGTCCAACATAGGCAGTGAAATCAGGAGGGATACTCACTAATCATATTCAGATATGTTAGCGTTTCAGTTCTACCTAGCATGCTCCAAAAAATATTACAACAGAAGGCATTATTTGCTATCTCATGAGGGTTAAGCACTTTGCTTTGATATCTGCAGTTATTTTTTATTCCAAGTATAATTTATAAATAAACTGAAATACATAAACTTTTGAATGAAAAGATGCATATAAACATAGAATCATAGAACAGTTTGGGTTGGAATGGACCTTAAAGATCATCTAGTTCCAATCCATCTATTTCCAGTCAGGTTCCACATACCCCTCTTTCCCCCCATCTCTTGCCTCTGCCCCACACCAACCCTTTTCCAGCCCATTTTCCCCCAAATCCCCCACACCTGGGCTCAACTGGAGACTTTCCCCCACCTCCACCTGTTCCAAATCAGCCCCCTCCACCCCCTCTCCTATTTACCAGCATTGGGGAAGGGCAGCAGCCACCATTTGCCCCCCCGTGGGGCCTGAGGGATGCTCCTCCTGGTGTCTCTGCTGCAGGACATCACTGGTGAGTTGCATTTCCAAGGGGACATGGTGGGAGGAGAAAGGCTGGGGGGCCTGCTGGCCCCCCAGTTGGTTAGGCAGGGGGAGGGTTGGGTGGTGGACGAATTTGTGTTTCCATTTATTGCCTTAATGCTCTGTGGGGTCTGCCTGAGGTAAGATGAATGTTTAGCAGGAAAGCAGGAGAGTTGTGTTTTAGCTTTGTGTTTCAGCTCCAGATGATGTTGGTGTAGCTCATGTGAGTTCAGCCATGAAATGGGAGGTAGGACAGGCAGCTGTGAGAAATTCACACTCCTGTATCTGTAACTGTGAGTATGACAGTCCCTCAACCCTGACTTTCTTCCAGTTCCTCTCCGCTATGATTTGTCCAATCTCCTCTAGGTCATCCCAAGCTTTCTTAGATCCAGCGTGGTGGCAGTTGAGAAAGTCATCTTCCAGTTCCTCTCCTCTATCATCTCCCTAATATCCTCTAGATCATCCAAAGCTTTCTTAAAGAAGCACAAGGTAAGATCCCTTTCATGTATTTATGTTTATCTAATCTTTTCACATTCACAATTATTGAAATAGCAATACCATATATGATATGTTATTTTAAGGGCTTTTTAAGTCCTCTTTCTTAATTGGCTTAGACGTACATTTTTGCTAATGAAAAAGAAATTCTATGTAAGGCTCCTCACATTCCACAGCATACAAATTATGTCCAGGTTCTACAGGAACATGTAAGCAAGTAAGAATGTGTGTTCCCTGTAATCCAGAATCCAGAAAGAAAAGTGAGTTCTGACCCATATTTCTCATCTTGGTGTCAGTAGACACCAATAAATACCACCTTAAAGATAGTATTTATTTTAGCTATTAATAAAGGTTCTGGGCTATTTTGAAAGCTCTGCTCTTTCCGTAATTTTAATAGTGAAAATTATTACAGAATCCTAGAAAGGTTTGGGTTGGAAGGGAGCTTCAAGATCATCTAGTTCCAACCCCTCTGCCATGGGCAAGGACACCTCCCACTAGACCAGGTTGCTCAATGCTTCATTGAACCTGGCCTTAAACACCTCCAAGGACTGGATGGGCATCCACAACCTCTTCCAGTGTCTCACCACCCTCACAGCAAAGAACTTCTTTCTTCTTCTCTCTTTTCACATAACAACCAGAGCTTAATGGTGGATTTCTGAATATAATTGTGAAAAAGGCAATTAAAAAATGCACAGGCATAAAGAGGGGGATATATTGTAGATCACTGATTTTAATCAAGTTTAACACTGACATTAGTCTCAGACTTCCCAAAATATGAGAAATTTACTATTAAATATAAAAACGGATTGGATATTAAATATCCAACATTTAGTTTAAATTTTTTATTATAAGTAATCAATTACCTAATGTGTATCACCTAACTTGTACTTATCAGGTTTCTAGCAACTGTTGCAGTCCCACCCGGTGTTAGAATAATACTCACCATTCCATTCCCCTTCAAAAAGCAGCATATATAAAACATGTCAATTGCTCAATAACTTCATTCAATACAAGTAATGGTCGAATAGCCAAGATACTGCTGCTGTCTTAAAATAGTCAGGATAAATCAGTCCTACCTCTTTCTACATGATAATGTTTCTATTAAACGCAACATCATGAGTTGTAAAAAATATTCAGATGATAAATATTTCCAATGATCACTGCTATGCCTGGGAGCAATGATCAGTCTTAAAACATTTATCTATGGGGAAAGAAAAAAAGAAAAACACTATATTAGATTATTTCCCTGTAAGTAGTGCATAGATCATGATGGGAAGAGCTTTACTTTTTTTTTAAATAAACAATTTTTTTTAATGACATAAACCCCACTTTACATATTTTTATGCTCGCCTGAGCTGAGCACTAACTGCAAATTAGCAGCTAAAAATGGGAAGTTATTTCCCACTAATTTTGTTTACTTTGTAAAATGGAGGATTCTGAAAGAGACTTCAGAGTAAAATCCCAAAGTGTACCTATCAATTGAACCTATTGCTATTCTTGTTATTAAATTAACATCTGAATTTTGGAGTCCAGTGATTAAACTATATTACTCAAAGACATCATTCATTAATGGTCTGAAGTGAAGCAAAACAAATCAGGACTTCAAAATGGCATTTGTCATAATATTCTTTCTGGCTTGCTTTTCCACTGCTATCTTTAAAAGTTTCCAATCCAAGGAAAGTAAAAGAAACAAATAAACATGCATCTGTCATTTACTATCCACCCCTGTGGGATAAGTACTACTTAAAACCACTGAAAAGTATTGTAATAAAATGCTAGTGGTTTTGTTTAAGTCAAGCTTGTAACTCTTTCTAGGAAACCTCACGAAACAGTAACGTAGGAAATACATAACCACTTCTGACAAAGTTGCCAGCCAAAATAACTCTATCAAGATGGCTTATGTAAAGTTATATGCAGGACATGATCAACAGCATTAAATATTATACTAATGGGTGTTATTAGGTCCTTTACTATAGAATACAGTGTATTGAGGTAAAACTTAAGTTGACCAGTCGTGATACAGCTGAATCAGATGACTCTGTAGATATACTTTCCACATTTTTGGTATTATCAATGAACAATCTTCAGCAGAGAACTTTCTGTTAACATTTTACCTCACCGCAAACTTGATAAGAGTAATTTTTTTGTTAGGAAACATCTTTTTACTTTTAGATTTTGCTTAGCCAACAGAAACAGATGAACGGCAATAAATAAAATATATAATAAATGTGGAAAATGCAATAGAGAGTATTGATATTTTGTAACTTTTAATCTGCCACTTAAAGCAAGGTTCGGTAGGTCTGGAATTTATTCTACAAACCATCTACTAAGTTAGCTAAAGGAACTTTGCTTGACAAAAAAGTTCAGTCTAACACAAGCTTTCCTGCTACTTGAAAGCAATGAAGTTCTGGACTATGGAAAAAGATTAACAAATTATATACACTTTCATAGAATATTGTTGATGAAAAATTGTTAGGATATCATAGAGAATTCTGTCAGAAAATAATTAATTCTTATTTTTGGCTTTTCAACATCTTTCTCAGCTCTTAGATTTCATATAGTGTCATGTGAATTTGAACAACAAAATTAGAATGCTTGAGCTGACATCTTGTGAAGGACAGAGAAAAATCATTCCATCTTTTAAGTATCTTCAAAATATTTTAAAATAATTTTAAAAGCTGAAGAGGAGTATTGTGGTGTTCTACCTATAACACATCAGGAATTTTAAAGGACCTGTAAACTCATATTCTGATTAGTCTTAAATTTTAGCTATCTGTTTGCTCAGCATTAGGTTGCCTGTGCATTTATCTATTCTATTTCCCAGTCTAAGGCTTTACCTGCAAATTTGTTTGTTTTGCTTTGACAAAATCAATAAATTTGGAAGTAAATTGAAAGCTCTAGTACAGAAGATGGGTAAAGAGATGTTTCCTTTTGGTGTGGAATGCCTTGGTCCCTGCACATGACTGAAAATTTTACACTGAAAAACAGTACTGTTAACTAATGAGCCACAGTTTTTGAGAAAAGAGAGATAGATCAAAGTAGCTGCATATCTGGAAACAAGTTCCAGTGGCTAGTAATTGTCTAAGAGGCTCTTACAAAAGAGGAATATATTGCATGTCCATATTCAGACTATATCATATAACTGATGTAAATAGCTCTAAGTAGTTGTTCTGGTTGGAAGATTTGTTACGAGTTTACACCATCATAACAACATTGCTGGCAGATAAATGATGCTGTATCATCAGTGCAGTCATTTAACTCTGTGAACATTAAAGTTCAGTAGCATGCAAAAAGGAAATAGCAAGGATTGCTATCCATTTTTACTATTTATTCAGACAGTGAAATATACTGGCAGAGGAAACTAAGCTTATCTTCTGAGAAGCTTTCTGATAGCAGTTATCTTTAATGGGCACAAATCCATGTATTTTGCAGAACAGAGGATATGCAAATGTGACTTGGGTTCCATTTCAGGCACAACGTTTGTTCTAATCAATAAAAATTGTGTTCCCCTGTTTTAGAAGAATGATGTCTCATAAATAAGAAACTGGCTCAGAGCGATGTGTTTGAATGCAGTCCAGAGTTTGAAAACATTAGTGTAACACTGCTAGTGTCTGTTACATAGAACCATAGAATTTTTATGCATCTGACTGAACCCTCATTGAGAGAGATCAAGGTTAGCTCTGGAATAAAGCTAGGAATAAAATTCTGGCATAATGTTGCCATAAAACATCTATTATTATGACACTTCACCAGAACTAATAACATTTTCAGAAACTCCTTTAGTCACATTGGATGATGTTAAGAAACTAGGCATATTAACCAAGATTCTGAGTTCTTCAATCCATTGAACATTTCAAACACTGAAAAAATAAAATACCTGAAAAATCACTTCACAGGTGTAACTTTATTGCAAAGCAATTCAAACCTGAAATATTAAAAAAAAACCCACAGAAAGTGTCTCTTGCTACTTACAGCTATGAATTTTCCTCTGACACAATACACAAAGAAGAAAAATTCCAGGAGACAAATATGTTGCACTGTCTACACATACATTGTTTATACATAAGCATTGTAAAAACATATTGAAATAAATCTGTTTTAAAGTTTCATCTTTTCAGAACATATTGTGCATGAGTATGTGCATGTATTTTTTTTTCTGTATGGTTTTGCGTGTTTTACAGGTACATTGGTATTCTCCAAAATAATTAACCAATGCTCATGAAATATTTCATAAAATAAAACTCAAAGGAGTTTTCGCTCAAAGAACTATATTGCATCTGAATCTGCACAGATGCCTCAGAATGTCTGGAAAACTTAAGCTAGGTTCCATCTTTACTGACTTCGGGAACTGGACTAAAGTAAATTGGAAATGTGGCTGCTAGAAGTTCCAACAATAATAAATAATTAACATTTAAATCTGGGGAAATGCTTACTACTTTACCTGAAGTCTCAGCTGACAATACTCCTATGTTGAATGACTCGGGCTGATATGCTCTTTTGGGAAAGACAGATCTGTCCTGTTCTGTCACTACACAAGAATTCAAGAGAGAAAATACTTTTTTTTTCAGAGAATACAGTTTAAATTTTTCAAGATCATTCTCTGAAAGAAAAAAATACAAAGTTGTTCTGCTTATCCTGGCAGTCCATCAAACAGAATAGTTTTCATTATTGAATCTTTCTTTTTCAGCGTGCAGAGACAGAGGGCAGATCTGGTTGTGAATAACAGCCATATAGTTTAAGCTACACAGTCATGTAGGAAAAAAAAATGAAATTATGCATAGGAAAATGTCACAGAGTATAGATTGTTTGAGAAATTTATAGTTAGTGCTTTCAAAGCTACAAAATACTATTGTATTTGTAAGTTTATCCTACTATAAAGATTATTCTTTTGTTTCAAAGAAAATTGAAATGCTCATTTCCAACTTTTAAAGGTAAAGTTGAGATAAAGTGACTACTTTGGAGTTCGGAATTCCTTTCTTTTGAATTGCTTCATTTCTCAAGCCTTAATATTCCACTAATATAATTTTTCTTTCTCTCTTTCTTTCTTCTTCATACATTTTGTACAGCCTTTTAAAGGCTGTACACAAAGAACAATTGGGGAATAGGTAAAAGAAGCAGCCCCATGAGGGAGCAAGAAACCACAGCTTGTATTGATCCTGGCATTTTCCCATGTTCCAACCAAATGAACAAGTCACAGGTGCAACCAGAAAGAGCAGGTGATCAAAACAAACTGTTATTGTGATGGGAATAAATATGATTTTTTGTCTATAATGTATTCATCTCAAGGCGCATTGGTGCATCTGTTGTATATTTACTAGCAGTTCTGATTTATGCCAGAAATTTTGAAAGAATGTAAATCTCTGAATGCACACACTTTAAAGATATATTCAGCAGATTTCTTGGTTCTGATTTTCTTGTCTGGAATCCTAAACTGATTAATCTAACCAATATTCAGTAAAATAAGGAAGTCATGAGATTTTAGACTCAATATTCAGCAACGCACGGAGAGGTGAGATAGAGAAACATTAAGATTTTGATATAAGCAGTATCACATCATACACAAGCATTTCTCTGTAGTTCTTTTGCTTTATATGTGGTTATTCCCGGCATTGTTCCTTCTTATTAGCTTGCTAACCTGCTATTGAACTAACAGAGATGCTTATCCAAATCACTCGGTACTGACCATTTTATGAACAGCTGTGTTATGAAAGGGTACGCATTCACAAGTAGACAAGATTTGAACCAATGTAGTGATACAAACAGGGAAACATCCTGTAAAACGCTTTAAGAGCAGAAACAGCTGAAAGGGCTGTCAGTGTGCTGTTCCTAAACAGCATCTTTAACCAGATATGCAGTAGTGTGCTAAATGGACTGATCTAGACTAAATCTGTTGCTGAACTAGGACAGACTAGATCTGGAAAATTTGAGCAAAGTGATATCTTTCTTATGTTCTCGTCTTTACCCCAAATTCTATTAAATCTGAGTGCCAGAAAATAGTCCTGAGCATTTTTGTTTAACTGCTATAAATAGTCATATAGAAAGAATACATTAGTGAACCAAACTGTCTGACTACTTGCTGTATGCTACACTATTTAAACAAACCTTATTGTTTTCCCCTGAAAATTTTAAAAACCATTCAGAAGGTATCACAGCTTGTTGTCTTGAAAAATCTAGCTCTTAGCTGTTTAAAATCATTGTCAAATTATAATAGCACCTGGAACATGAAAGAGGATAAATGACTGATCTTTGGCACTGTGATTCAACATACAAATACAGACATTTTCTAAGAAACTGCTTAAAATGATTGCTCCTTGGATGAGATTTTCAGCCTAACTCCTACTTTAGGTAGCTTTCAGAAGGATGGTCTTGAAAAATATTGTATATTGTTATTCCTCTCCCAATTGGCTTAAATGATGCTCCCTTCCCTTGAGCTTTTAAGGGTCTCTATATTCTTTCTTACATCATGTGGAACAGGAATTAGTGTTCATTCAAATGGTGCTCAGACTACATATTCATTATGAAATAAAAGCAACACGAACATTGTCTGTAAGGAGGCAGTCAGTGCAGACTTAAAATCATTCCAGGGAACATAATCGGAATTATTCACTGGAAAATTCAGGTAAACTGTTGGAACATTTGCACAAGCCCTTTTTCATTTACTAGTGCAGAGGCACAGACTTGGTCACACAGTTCTTTTAGGAATACAATATTTTGCATCCCATGGGACACTCCTAACTCCTTAGGTCTTACAACAAGAAGGGTCTGTGAGAGAGGAGAGAGAGAAACATGAAATGTAGTGTGCACCAAGTGCTTCTGACCAGACAGAGCTGTTACTACGGGCATGGTAGATCAATGAATTCAGGTGTGCCATGGTATCATACAATGCTGCGCTACATAAGTGTATGTAGGAAGGAATCTTGTTCTTTGTTAGTGACAGAAATAGCTATGGACCTCCAAAAAGATTTCGTAGCTCCCATACTATTTCTCAGCTGTAGCAGAGATGCATACTGGTAAAAGTTAAAGCTACACAAGATTCCTAGTAGAAATAGGAAATATAATAATAGGTAACTTACACTTCAACTGTTTATTGCTGCTATCTTGCTGAATAAGCTGTCTGGTTACATAGCAAATTTCCATAGATTCTTTTCTGAAGATGCTGGAAATGATCTTTAACTGAATGGAGCTCTTAACAATTTGAAGTATTTTAGCTGTGAGAGCAACCGTCTTAAACAAACAGCAACATCTCTTGACACTTTCATAACTAAAATTGTCTCCCCCAGCTCTTCAGATTTTACAAACATGAAATTACTTCAGGCAGAAAACTGGTACATCCAGCTGATGTGATTTTTTTTTTTAATGTCTGAGATAAAACACTGAATATCAGCATTTATTTCATGACCATCCAGTTCCAACCCCC
>VZTY01030296.1:160102-220726 GCA_013400935.1 Turnix velox | reverse complement strand
GAAAGAAAGAAAGAAAGAGAGAGAGAGAGAGAGAAAGAGAGAAAGAAAGAAAGAAAGAAAGAAAGAGTAACTATTTTATAAAATACTCATTTGCCTTTATTTATACTTTAATATATATATATTCTCTAAAGACCTTGGAATGAAGCGTGAAAATATTGAAACTTGTGACAGATGGGTGCATCTAAAATGCCGGCTGTTTTCATTAAGCACAACTACAACAGGTACCAAACAGCAGAGAATCCGATTGCAAGCTGTGATCAATAGGTGGCGCTTTGCCCCTTTCTGATTTCCTTCGGACCCCTCTCTTCTGAAAACTGTTTTCCTAAGGATTTTTTTAAAACTTACGTTACTTTTTAAAAACTTGTATCCCTTATGAAAAACGACAGTTTTGGATGAGTTTATTCACTGTTTTTGAAGTGCTATTGGAGAGTCAACAAACTTACAAAAGAGCTGAAAATATTGTGAAATAAGTAACTTCAGTGCAAAAGTATGCACTGTTCAGTATTATTGAGAAACCCATGGGTGGTATAATTTTTAATAGATTTTTAATTTTTTTTAACTGGAAAGAGGTCTTATGTTCAAATTAAATTACCTTGAACATTTCATTGCTGATCTGAGAAAACAATTAAAGCTTTAAAACATTTCTATGGAAAATATCTATATTATTAAAATTTCCATTATAGAGCTTTTATTTTGTTCTTATCATATTGAGAAAAAACGCCATAGTTTCCCAATATAACATATTAAAATTACATTTGCTTATGTGAATAGGCTGTCTATGGCTTAACTATATATTGATTTTAATGTATCACAAAAAAAAGATATATTAAATACAATAAAAAATAAAATTAAATACAATAAAGAAATATGCTATCTATAAGCCTAAAATTGTGTTTCAAGCTCTGAGACATATTTTGACACTAGTATTTAAAAGATTTCATCATGGTTTCTATAATAAAGTGTTGTCTTTTCCTTAATAACAGGGATTTATTTAAACTCAGGTTCACAAAAGGGACAAAATATATACTCATCTATGCACATACTCATGTGCACGTAAGGGCACATTCTATATTTATGTATAGAATCCTATTATTCACAAAATAGAGTTATTTTAAAAGCAAAGAGATAATTGATTAGCAGTGCAAGACATTTTCTAATGCTGGAAGGCAGAGTATAGTTCCTTATCTAGTTTCTGTTATCAACATCTTAAAACAAAAACTACATTTCAAGAGCAAAATTATGATATCACGATAAGAAGTTTCAGCCGTAACTAAGTTTTGCATTGATTAGTAACTAGAGACAGAAGGTAAAAACAGCCTCACTGTTAAGGCAGAGACTTTCTTTTCAAGAAGCTCAACTCACATCATGGAAAGTGTAAAAGATTGAGAGGTTTTTAATGTTATTAAGTTAGTGGTTATGAGTACCTTCATTCTATGTCATTACCTCTTACACTGTATGAAGAAAAAGAAAGAGGAGAGACAAATGATGGAATATTGGAGGAGAGCTACAGTGATCCTGGACCAGCTGTATGACCACTTCAGGGCTGATCTAAAGTGTATTAGAGGCATACTGACTAAAAGAACATTTTTAAGGGCATTGTCCAAATACCCTAAACTCTGACAGATAAGGGACACTGATCACCTGTCTAGGAAAACTGTTCCAGTGTTTGACAACAATGTTGGTACAGAAATGCTTCCTAAACCTCCCATTGGTGCAACTCTGAACTATTTACACAAATCCCATCACTGATGCAGGATAGATAAGCTACCCCCTCCCCACATTCCTTCCTCAGGAAGCTGTAAGAGAGTGATGAGGTTGCCCCTCAGACTCTTTTTTCTCCAGATTACACAGTCTCAAAGGCTTCAAATGCTCCTCACTGGACATCCCTTCCAGCTCTTTTACCAGCTTTGTTACCCTCCTCTGGACCTACTCAAGTACCTTAGCATCATTCTAATGTAAATTACCATATGAAAAAATGAATTCATTTTAATTATTTACAGATTTCTGCAATTTAAGATTTTACAGAATTATGCAATGACCTGAGAATAATTTTAGAGTACAATTACAGTTGGTTTGTTTATAAGCTATGTAAATATAAAACATATCACAGAATTACAGAATGGCTGAGGTTGGAAGGACCTCTGTAAGTCATTCTGTCCAACTTTCCTGTTCAAGCAGGGCCATCTAGAGTCAATTGCCCAGGACCATGTCCAGATGGCTTTTGAATGTCTCCAAGGATAGAGACTCCACAATCTCCATGGGTAACCTGTAAACAGCCATAACGAAAAACTTTCCAGTTTGCTAGCAAACAACTCTGATTTAGATTTGAAACTGGCTTCCTAAAACCATTGCTGCAAATGTATCTTGCCCACTTTATAAACCAACAATACTCTTGCTACATTTTGAGTAAATCCTCATTTAGACACATATCCAATCAACATGCTTTCCTGTATGATTCCTTAGCATCTGTATATGTTCTTCGTTGTATTGTGAAGATAAAAGGAACATGTGCTATAAGTCTTCTAGCTAATTAGTGTTTTCAATGACCAACCCATAACCCTTCAACATTTCAGGACAGTAATAGGAGGAGGGGTGCTTCAGTGAAGCAGGAATGGTTAGTGTTGACTTACTTGAGTAGAGACACTTTCATAGGACAGAAAGGAAAGAAAATGTGGAGACAGGCATATTGAGATACAGCTAGGGAAGACCTCACCAACACTTCCATTGCTCTTACATAATGTTTTGCTAAAATTGGAACTGGTATAAATATACTTATTGAAACAGAGACTACTGAGTTCAATAGAATATAATCACTGAAGAGAAAGGAGCCAGGACAAAATCTATGACTTTAATGTGTTTTTCAAATGTAAATGTGCTTAATTTTGCCTGGACTTTAAATCTTGCATTGCTTTAGGCTTGTATAATAAAAGAGGCTGGTCAGACTTATTTTTCTTACTTTCCAGTTTCTAACTAGTTTTTATTTTCAGGCATTTAGACATTACAAACATGAGAACAGTAAGAAACAGATAGATACATAGGTCTTTGTATTTTTTCTCAACACATTCACCCAGTGGTGTATGAATAAACTCAAAATCTTTTTATTTTTTAGTGTGAATATTTCCACTGATCAAAGCTTACGCATAGGTGTTTCTTAACACCTATGTATTTGACTGAATATGTCTACATCATGCCACTAAAATCTGTAAAAACTGATCATAGAGTCACAAAAGAACTAAATATGCCATTGCACCATATCTATGTGAAAGGAATTGTCATTTACAAGCATGCATTTTACTTTATTTCTTTTGAAATACATAATTATTCCTTGGGAACATGTCTGTTTACAGTATATTCCATAATATACTATAATTTAACAGGCAAATTATCACTCCTTCACTATAGTTAACATAATAGCAATGATTAACTCTGTATTTGTGGATACATTTTCCAAGAGTTTTGTAATTTTTCCAAGGCCACTCCCTTCAGTACTTGTACTTCAGCACATGGGTGACTGAAACCTTTTTCTTAGGCAGGGTTTTCATCTTAGGGAAAAATTTTAATCTTAACATTTTTTAAATTTAAAATGCTCCATTTAATTAGTTCTCAGAAGATTTAATTTTCAAAATATGTAAAAAAATACAAAAATAAGTATACCAAATTATCCTAACTCAGGAATGAAGTAGATAAAGTTTATTCCAGATTTCGAGGAGCTGCTAAGTTGACCCTGAGCACATTAAAAAAGCATTTTGTAAAAATTTATTTCGATTGAAAGGTATCCCTTTAAAAAATTTGTTCAGTTTACTTGACACCTGTCAAAAAGCTTAGATGACAGGTATCATTTCTCAGACTATTCCACCTACTAGGATCTAATCAATCTGTCCAATTTACCATTCATAATTTGCATAGCATACTGACTGTTTCAATCCATATTTCATGTTGTATTTTCTCATCATCAACTTTCAGTAATCATCAAAAATTTAAATAAGAATTTTATCATTCTCTTGATGACATTGGTACACAAAAAATAAAATTAAAAAAAGAGCTTCTAGCTCTGCTTGCCAACATTAGACTTTGTACCAAAAACAAGGGAAATCAACATTTACTGACTGTATTTTCAAAATACAGAATAAGGAAGTTGCAGTTCTTTGAGGACAAAACTAAGAAAAATTATGTTCATTCAAAATCTTCATTTTGTTTTTTTTCATATGGGATTTCTGTTGATTTTTAATGTAGATTGCTACCTAAAGAGGCTGGAAGATTTCAGAAACTTATGGAACATGCAATTCAGTTACTACAGTTTGTTGTTAATTTAAACTCTTAGTTAAGCAGATGATAGATATTATAATTTTGGTGATCACAGAATCACAGAGTTGGAAGCCTGGTCTTGAATGCCTTAAGTTACTCACTATACTTGTGGTGAGAAACTTCTTCCTAAAGTCCAATCTAAACCTGCCTTGCTCTAGTTAAAAACATCACTCCTCATTCTACACGCCCTGGTGGACAGTAACTCCCCAGCTTTCCTGTAGGGCCTTTCAAGTACCGGTAGGCTTCTATAAGGTCTTCTCAGAGTCTTCTCTGCTCCAGGATGAACAACCCCATCTCTCAGTCTGTCCTCTCAGAGGTGTTCCAGCTCCATGATCATCCTTGTGACCCTCCTCTAAACCCTCTCCAACAGGTTCATGTCCCTCTTGTGCTGAAGATCCCAGAGCAGGACACAGTACTCCAGGTGGTGTCTTACAAGAGCAGAATAAAGAGGCTGTATCCCCTCTTATTATGCATTTTTGTGCTTGTAATATCTACCTTTCCTAGCTGTTATATACTTATTCTCCCATTTTTCCTATATGTGTAGTACATTGAGATGTTATAGTTCTATTGCTTGCTGCTGTATGCCTGTCTGTCTACATGATGCGAGCCACTACAAACCAGTATATATGGAATCTGAAAAAAGCAGTCTAGAAATTTAAATGCTTAAAAATTATTAAATTTGATTGTACTGTTTCTGGTCTAAGTAATTTCTCATCTAGTTTAATTTAATTCTCTAATATAATCTTTTTCCCTCAAAGCAGATCCCAAAAGTAAGTTCTGTTTGACATTAGATAATCTATGTGTTAATAGTTCTCTGTCAATAATAAGCTTGCTTTAGACAAAATAAACAAAAATAAAACAAAACAGAAAAAAATGAAAGGCAACCTACCAAAATCTTTTACATTCTAATTCATGATCTGATCATTGTACTTTGTCTTAAAATTTAGTTTAGGTAATTTACAGATTAACACTGGCTATGGGACACTTGACAATCTGGTAACTTCAACTTGTATTGCTGCCTGAAACAAATATACATTTCCATGTAACTAAAACCCATTCTGACAGGGACCTACAGTGAAGTAAGTTCCATAAGAAATCACTGGTGTATCTGTATCATCAAAACATATTTTGATTTTTCTAAGATCAGTGGAGTCCATTTGATTAAAAAAAGAGTACTATGTACTCAAGGAAAAATGCACATATAAAACACGTGAGTAATCAACAGAAATCTAAACATACCAGAAAGCTTCAGTAGGAATATGGCAAAGGGTACAGGCTACCAATTACAAGTAGTCTGATGACCATGAGAAGTTTTGTGATAAATTTATTACTGCCTTCAGTGCAGACTTATGTTCCCATCTCCACTTTTTCTGTTCATTAGAACCGTAGCTCAACAATCCCTTTCAGACTTTTAGACTAATTCAATCCTCATTTAGTTGTTATTGGAAAATTTACAAGTATGAGCCTCATGCCATTGCTAACCTACTTTTTTCTGCATCCTAATTTTCCTTTGTACTTTTACTGCAAAAGCTAAATACACAAACAAGCATAGTTCTAAAAGTTAAAAAGAACCTTTGAAATTATCCTTTGATAACATGTATATGCAATAAGTTGTGCTACCCTCTTTACAGTTTGCCTTTAAAGTAAATCACTATGTAATTCCTTACAGAGCCTAATAAAGCTAATATAACAACATAATTAAAAAACATAACCATGCTGACTTAAGAAACAAGATTAGAAGTTTGATATCACAATTTTTAGTCATCAGTGTAACATTTAAGGTTCAATAGCCCTATTGTAGCTTCAGAAAGAGTTTCTTATTTTATGTTAGAATCAAGGATGAATGTGTATATTAAAAACTCCTGTATTCACATTGCATTATTATGTAAGAGCATTTTTAATAAAATTCTTTAAATCACCTTACATTCCATTCTACTGCTTTCACATGTACTATACCCAAGTGGAGATCAGCTGTAGAGATTGAACCTAAAACCTTTAATATGAGGTTTCTTCCATTTGAAATACAGGAACTCATTCTGCCAATAATACCAGCAGATCATATGCTAGTGGACTAGTCATTAAAGTGGGGATACATTAGAGATATCCAGAGCAAAAGCAACTGCATTTATCTGGATTCTTAGTTTTTAATTACCTCAGACATTGGTCTTTCCACATTGACTAAACAAATGAGTGCTACAGTTACAGGTACAGCTAAAGGAGGATGGTTTGCCTGGTCTTAAGCTTAATTCTGGCTGATAAACTGTTGTGGAGACCATTACTGTTTTACAAATGGAAAAACTGGGAAAGTTCTGTTTCTCTGGAGTCATATTTCTGTACTGTATTTGATGTAGGTAACTGGTAGCTGCAGGGGTCTGTGTGAGCAAGTTCCAGTAGGTTCCAGTGAACCCATAACAATGCACAACTGAGCCAATCAGCCAAGATGAGGGCCCCCTCAGGGAAAATGTATTCAAGGACAGAGAAAACAAGGAAAAAGAAACAACAACAAAAAAATGCCAATAACAGCTATCATCACAAACAGAGGATATGATGCAATCATATGATTTAAGTAAAAAATATATTATAAATCAAAATACTTCATACTGTGAACTGCAGCTCTGCTAATAATTAAAGAATTAGAAATTGGGGAGTAAATAAAAACATAGTGGTTTTAAAAGTATTTTTGCATGTCCATGAAAAAATGCACATACATTTACTGGCTATGAGATAATTAAATCATGCTTGGAACTCCACAGCACTGTAATTGCCAGTAGAGTTTACTGGATGAATTTCTCTGGATTACAGTATGAAGTACTTGTCCACAGCAGGTAAAATTGTTCTTGAAACTTTTTGCTGTTACTGAAGCTTCATATTTTCAGGAATCTATCATGTTTTTTTTTTTTTTTAAGACAACAGTAACAGTTAGTACACAGTAATGTCTTCATTGACTTCTTACAGCTGCTTTTCAATTAATACTGCTCTCTAACTTCAGTATCATAGGCTTTTCTAGAATATATTACAAAATAGAGGCATCAGTGAAAACAGGCATATTAGCAGAGTGCTTCATAACTCTATGTCTCTCAAGCCTAAATACATCTTTCATTTTCTTCTTGATAAGACAAAAAAAAATCAAAGCTAAAAGGAATTAGGACAGTGTCTTAATCCCTTTCTAAGTGAAATAAATGAGAAACGTTTGTTTCTATTTGTAAGAAGGAAGAGAAACATGGAAACCATGGAGGGAAATAGCTGCTGGTAAGTTTAATTCTTCAACACCAGAAGTCTATGAATACAACCCAGAATTTGGAGCTGCAAGTCTAACTGCTAGAAAGATTTCCCTAGATCCTGGACTTGTCCCCAAGCCTGTTTTTTATCTTATGACTGGTTTTATTTCATCTTAAAACCAAACAAAAACAGAGAAAAAAGCACTGAAGAGAGAATTTCAAGGTATATCTTTATTCTTAAGCTTTAGATTCATCCCATTCACTACACCTACCTTATACAAATGCCTGTCTGGGCTGGATGTACAGGTCAAAGCAGCTATGCTTCTGAAATCCTGGAGAATTTTGTCTTGCTTCCATATGTACCTTCCTGTGCAGGGAGGCTAAAATAAAACTTCTCAGCAAGATAATTAATTCCTTTTGGGTTTTGTTTCTCTCCTCCCCTATTTGTGTACTACTTTAAAAGAGGAACTTGGACAAAATCTTCCTTGACAGACAGGGATTTGCCCAGAATCTCAGGTAAATACTCTGATCATTGAGCTTTTATGTGAAAATGTAGGTTTATCTTCTTCTCCTGACTTCTTAAATGAAAGCATTTACCCTCGCACTGTTTAGAAAACCTGTTCTACTTAACTGCACCTAGAGTCTCATCTAAGAAGCCTTAGTGGCTGAAGTGCCTCTGTCTAGATGCAAAAGGACTAGTTTCTGACATCTGGTGGGATTGTGAGATACAATCTCTCAAAAAGAAGTAGCAGCTCTGTATACTTAGTTTCCAGTTCTGCAGTTTTTGACTGAAGCAAGTAATTACAGGCATTCAAATCCTTTCTTGGTTTTGGCCATAACTAGGCCCAGTATACTTTTAAGCACCTTAGCAAAGATACGACTAGACTTGACAGTCTCTATGGCTTGAAATCTTGCAAAGGTAGAATTCAAACTGGAAGTATCACCATCTTCAATTTCCCTTTTTTTGTCAAGTCAGATATATAACTCTGAGATCAACCCAAAGCACTGGCTGACACAGAGTATAATCAATCATTTAGTACCAACTTAGTAATCTAGCATCAGAGATCTAGAGAAGTTCAGGCGGATTGTATGGAGAGCTATTAGGAGTAAATATCAGGACCTGCACTATATACACCTCCATTGTAGTTAGACTCATAGAGTTTGTTGAGTTGGAAGGGACTCTGAAAGGTCGCCTAGCCCAAACCCTTTACAGTAAGCAAGGGTAAGATCAGATTGCTCACAGCCTCATCAAGCCTCAACTTGAGTATCTCTAGGGATGAGGTCTCATTGTGAAGTTCTCCCTAATATCCAATCTAGACCTGTCTTGCTCTAGTCTAAAACCGTCACCTGTCATCCTACATGCCCTGGCAAGCAGTACCTCCCCAACTTTGCTGCAGGTCCCCTCCAGTTACTGGTAGGCTACTATGAGGTCTCCCTGGAGCCTTTTTATCCTCCAGGCTGAAAAGCCCCCAACTCGCTCAGCCTGTCCTGGTAGGAGAGAAGCTCCAGCCTCTGATCATCCTTGAGTGACTGTCTGGGGTACTCCTACCTTCTTACAGTCAATGAAAAGTTTGCACTTTCAGTAACATAAATCTTATGCATACATATCAAATGAGTCAGAAAACTATAAGAGTCTACTTCTCTCTGATTTAGACAGCTGCCATCATCTACATCTGGAATAAACCAAATAAATGGCCTTGTCAAATCAATCAATAATAAAAAGCTTCCACATTTTGACACAGGTGACCTATTTACTGTCAAGTCAGTTATCTCTTTTTCCAGGAAAACAACTACTGGGATGGCTGCGAAGAAGTTCTGAACTGATCTAAATTAGTAAAAACTCTCTGATTCTCCTCAGCATTAAGTCTTTGAATAGCACGGAGGTTCAAAAGGTTTTTCTGTGACACTAACTCTTGACATTGTTTCTTCACTTCATACTTCAGTGCATATATCTCTGAACACAAGATTTTCTACATCCAAAAAAAGATTTCACAAACAATGTGAATAATCAAGGATTATTTATGATATTAAATAAGAAGGTAGTTTCTAGAAGAGTGAATTCATACCTTCTGCTGTTCCCCTGAAAGTATATCTGTCCTAGGAGATGGATAATAACTGGAGACTGGTTTCTGGTTTTATTAAATTATGCATCATTTTCCACCATTAGATTTGTTCAAGAAAATATAAAACATATTTGCAAATTCTAAAGTTATAGCATGCATGAAAACCACTATTTTATTATTATTACGAAAGGCAGATTTAATTAATTTTGCCTCAAGTTAAAAATATTTAAAATAAAGTGTTAAATAAATTATCTCTATCAAACAAAAACAATTGTATTTTCCACAAAAGACAAAGTAATTCCTCTGAAGATTGAACTAGCTGTAACCTAGTTATGTTTGAAATGAATATGAAAATACAAATATATTAAAACATTTGCTATGATTTATATAGTGTAAATAAATTGCTCAAAATCACTCCAAAGCATATCTTCTTAAAGTAAATAATTTACAAGTCTTTCCAATGTTCTAAATAAAAACATGTAATTCCTATTCCATATTTACATAAATAGTCTGCATAATTGTTCTTTTAGCATGGTTACGGCATTGGTTGATTTGACTAATATTAAATATGTATGAATTTCCTGCTATTCCCTAGGGCTCTCAGAAACAAGATGAATCTCGAGAGACTGATTTAAAGTTTAAATTTAAAGAAGAAAATCCTTGCAGATCCAAGCAGCTTTGAATCTTTTTTCAATTGTTAAAGTCTAATTTTCACCTCAAGTAAACATTTAATAAATAATTATTACTTGAAGATGTACAAGGAGTGTCAAGATTAAGTAAATTATTTGTATATCCCTTTTCAAGCTTTCAGACAGTTCTACATCCACCCTAACAGTAAGTAGGACATGACTGATCTTATTGATATTGACTTTTTACAACGCTGTTCACACTGATGAATTAAAAATTTTCCAGTCCAGATGATTAAGTAGCTAAGTTTCATTTTAATTTTTGAAAATGTAATTCTTATAACATTGCCCTCCAAAATTTGCTGATATCTTAGCTAGCATTAAATAACAACTTTAATAACTATTAATTTTAAAATTTTAAAAAGCACATTTTAGTCATGTTGGTAAGAACTTAAACATCTGTTCTGCATAAAAAAGTCTCATGAGATACAATACAACTATTGTCATTATTGGACTTGACATTGCCTTTCAATGAGTGGTGAATTTACATGGAAGTCAATGGGTCTGCAAAACAAGTATAGCATCCTGTTACAAAGCCTGTATTTTTAAAGTCTGATAGTATATACCCCTCATTGTATTACTTACTTTTGCACTCTCAAGGATTTATTCATGTAGTTACAAATAATATGCTGAAGCCATGACTACATGTGTGTCTTTATTTTCCTACAGTTTATAGGGTTCTATAAATGTTAACACCATGTTGAGTTTTCTGCGTTTACTAGGAATACTGGACTAATGGTTGATAACAGGAAAAACTTCATCTTACAACCTCAGGTACACTGTAGAGATATGCAGAAGAGTGGTAAGAATCTTAAGAGCAAGACTACCAGATGTGGAGCTAGTCCAGTGTAGCCTGTTAGAGCACTGTATCACTGCAGATAGTGGAACAGATAGGGGTACTGAGGAAAAGGGAAGTTGAGGCTTCTCTAAAGTGCTTGTAAAACTAGTTCTTAGGCAGATAATGATGAAGGTCTCTAAAGCCATCTGAGCTATAAAGGAGGAAAAAAAACCCCATGAAAATTTTTTCCTCCTGTTATGAGGGCTTTTGATCAAAGGATGTTCAGACACCAACCCTGATTACCATTAGTTATAAAATTAAGCATGTCGGTTAAATTTGCTGCAAATATTTCACATTTATACAAATGTAAGGCAACCCATTTTAGCTTCAGGTCCCACAAGAATATATAGTATGCAGTTCTAGTAAGTGACACTTTTGCTAATCCTTCCTAAAGTTTAGTATGTAACACACAGATGCAGAGAAATGCCTTACTACCAGTAATAACCATTATGTTTTCCCGAATCTGTGGATTATAAGCAGATACTGGATATTTTCCAGTTTAAACAGAAGCCAAAGTTTATTCATATGATGGTTAGAAAAAAAATAAAATAAAATTTGAGGTGATTTCAATGTGAGCCAAGTAGTGTAATGAACCTATAAAATGCTTAGTGAGATGCAGTCAGGCTTGCAGATGTGTTTACAAAAAGGAATGTTCTAGTTTCATATTTATTATGAGCTTTCTCTGATTTAAGACTACTATATATTGAAACTGAGTAAACAGGTCTTTATTTACATAAACGTCAGCATATCAAAATAAAACTAAACTGAAAAAAAAGTCTTTCAAAATAGTATTATCTTCAGTAAGCTTCCTGTAATTAGAGAATAAAGAAACCTCATTGAACCTAAGAAACAGCTCAGAAAGGCTATTAGAAAAAAATCAATGCCCCTAAAAATAGTAATGTAAAGATGGGATTCTAAAATGCTCTTCGTTGAATTCTGGCTGCATGAAACCATCAAAGTGCAGCACACCAGTAACATTTTAATAACACATCAGGTGGTAATATAATAGATAGGCAGCTTTTTGCATTATAGTCCAAATGTCTTGATGCATAATTCTAGTGTATGAAAAAAGCATTCATATAAGTAACCTTGCATAAGCAGATCTTTTCCAGTAGCTGAAATAGAGGATGTTGATGAGATTCCCCTTGTATCAAAGCAAAGGGAAAGCAATTGCATTGTGAACCCAAAAGCTGTGACAGAATAGGATTTTATATTCCTTTTCAAAAGAGTAGAGGACTAAACAAAGTACAGAACAAGGGATATTTGGGTCTTTCATGGGTTAAAATTCTATTCTCAAAATGTTAGCAAGAATTTAATGACTTCAGCAGTGGGGAGGTCTAGACCAAATGGGTTTTCCTATGAGATACTGAGTATTTTCTTCCATATACTGAGTAAAATAAAAAGCAACCAATTGCAAAAAGGCCTCAGCATGTCCTGAGAAACTGTCTTTTTGACTGTTCCCATTGAAGTCAAGAGTAAAACTCCTTTTTAGTTGTGAAAAAGCAAGTCCTGAACACACAATCCTTATGTAAGCATTTTCCAGGCTAATTATACAAAAGAATGACTCATTCTTTGCTTCCTTGAATGGCCATGATATGAAATGATTAATTTCAGGACAATGTTCCTACTGTTAGTCTGGTTACTTTGCATAGTAGCAAACAATCATCATCATCAAGGGAAATTATTTTGGAATATGCTTCATACTGTTTATGCCATACAAATACAAATTATAGAAAATGCTGTATATCTGTTCTGATGCTCCTTTGGGAATGCTGTAGTGTCAGGAGAGACTGGTGAGTTCTAGCTTAGATAAAATCTGTTCAGTTTTCCTATGTTTAGTTCCCATATGTTCTAGTCCTCAGGAGATGTGAGATTTTCCTTTATTTAATGGGGCTTCTATCACCTCCCTTGGGAGTCTATAATGTAGACCAATAAATCACACCATTAAGGCAGATTTCAGACAAAATTTCCTATTTTATATGTACACCATTCTCTGTGTGCCACCAAAAACCCCTTTTTCAATTACTGTACATCATTTGTTCATAAAACCCAGCAAAGCACCTGAAGTCTCACAGCCAAAAAAATGAACTGATAGGGTATTACTGTATATTTTTTGAGCAAGGCTATGTGTAAAGACACAACAATAAATTCATTCCAAGTACTGTAAAAAAAGTGAGACAACACTTTCACCACTGTGGTCTTCCAGTGTGCAAAACGGTAATTTCAGAGAAGTCTCCTTGGCATGTGAGATATGAACATAAACTCCAACTACAGTAGAAGCAGCTTCTTATACTCCAATTTCAGGAACAGAGACAAAAAAGAGGCCAAGTCACAGATTTTAAGTGTATGACAGATTTCAAAGTAGCTAATATATGCTCTGCTTCAGCTCAAGGGATATACCAGTGTTCCCAGTTACCCTGCTCCAGCCAAAAATGCTTAGTCTATCTGAGAACCGCCATGCAACAATGACTCCTGCAGTGAGTTGTTAGCCACAGGCCATCAAATGACATACACTACCCAATGACAACTCCCCCTTCCTTTGCTGGGCAAAGGTGTAGGGTCTTCAGTACTGCAATTATTTACTGCTAGTGCAGCTGCATAGAAATGGGCCAGAGGTCCAGTGGCATGTTGGGAGCATTTTTGCTGCTGCTTTTTTGCATATACTCTGATTTTAAGAGAGTTAAGTGGGGTTTTTTTATTATTTGCCATTTTTTCCCACATTACAAGGTAAAGTGTGAAACCAGGACTTTTACATGGAGAAGAGGCAGGAACTAGAAACTGGCAGCATTTTCAAAATCTTCTGAATAGCCAAGTGCATAAATCATAGCACAGTGTAGGGAACAGTTGCTGCTAAGCACATGTGGAAAAAATCATAAGTTGCACTCAAATTCATGCAGTAAAAGTACAAACATCTTCTGATGTTTATTCTTCCAGATTACAAGGGGGTGCCTGTTGTATACTGGCTGGCATTCCTGTTGTGTGTTTTTCTTAACCCTTGTACATCATTGGGTTTTCAATTCCTGTTCATTGACATTTTTCCTGACTTTCCTGGAGTTCCTACAATTTGTGTTAGTCGAAAATCTGACCCATCTTCTTCTGACAGGAATTTTTTAATATATAAACTTCTATTCTTCCCTGCAAAATCTCTAAAAATATTTATTTTATTTCAAGGTGATTCCTGGATTATAAACACACAAAGAAAAGCATAATCATATGAATGCTACACACATCTTTATTGAATATACAGTAGCTTCACTCGATTTCCTTTTCATATTTGTATCAAACTGGATATCTGTTCTAGACAGGCTATCATTTAAAACAAGAGACATACCAAACGAGTAAATGAGGTTATATTACTAATTAGCATACTGTCTCCTACTACCTCCAGTAAGCTACTAAAATGTGACTTCCATTTTATCACATAGATGAAACAGTTATCTTTCAGGGTTTGAAATTTCTGTGATCTTTATGCTTAATAAGCTCAGTAAAAGGCATTCAAATTACATCACTTTTGTCTTGGAAGTTAAATTGGGAAATATTGCATTCTCCGAGATGATAAACTCTGTAGAAGATAAATTATCATGAGAAATAGTTTTAATTGATTTACCATAATAAAAGTTATGTGACTTTGAAGTGCAAATGACACATTAAAATGAAGCTACAGTATGTTGATAATACAGTGGTTTCTTTGTTAATGGAATTACTGACACTGCAGATGCTTGCTGAAGAGTTGTCCTCTAGTGTTAAGTGAGAAACACTGATAGTATCTGAAGATATACTGTATTTCAACAACACATGTGATATGAGAACAGCCTTAGCCTGAAATTTCAATGCCAGATTTGGAATGTGAGGATTACTAGCTTTATCCCCGTGACTGCACTGAAGCCCCAGGAAGATCATTAGTCCCCAAACTATTCTATGATTCTATGATTCTCTCCCACAGCAGCCACACAGCATTTCTTGACCTCTCATAAAAGTTATCACAGAAGTGTCACCAGCATCAGCTCCTGGTCTCTTCTCACAGCAGCCAGCTTCTTCTTCCACTACCCAAACCTTGACACATAAACCAAATACAGCACACAGCTATGCAAATATTAATTCCTTCTTAAAGAAATTTTTATTTATGTGATCATCTATTCTTTTGAGAAATAATGAAATGCAATGTTTTCTATATCACTTCACATAACTATGCTAATAAAGCTTATACATTACTTAAAATTTTCATTCCAAGTATGAACAAATACACTTACAAGAGTATGCACAACAATAAGCATCAGGATCTTACTTTTGCATTCATTTGCCAGTTTGCAACACTCATATATTCCACAGCCTTTCAACTTAGAAAGCTTCTACCCATTTTTTTTTAGTAGCTGTTTAAACAAAAATAGATGTTTATCTCTTTAAAATTTTGCCAGGAAGCTGTCACTTTCCCATTTACTCATTCTATGTTGTGACAGAATGTGTCAGCTTCTTGCACAAATGAAAAGAGATATAGACCTATATTTACTTTAGCTGAAAAAAAGTAGTCATCAATTCTGAGAAAAGTGTTTTCCCATCTGAAAAGATGGATAAATAAGAGAGGTTTTGTGAAATAACTATTTACCAATGCTTAAAAGGTAGATGCAAGCCAAATATTCTAGTTCAATTCACCAGTACCCACCACAAAGAGAGTAGATAAGACTCATAACACCATGAATTAGCTACCTGTAGCAAATAAAAGCAAATATCCAGGGAGCAAATGTTTATTATGAAGCCTTCGATGTTTAAATGTACTAAGTACGAAAACCAGGTAAGTGTACCTATGTAAGACTTGCTCTTTGCTCTCATGTTTGCCATGGAACACAAAAATCTTTATCCCAGACTGGGCTCAAATGCTGAAAAGTACAGGTCTAATCAGTGAAAACTAAGTAAAACTGGCTCTCTGCTATAGGAGATTGTTTTCTCATTGGAGTGGAGAAACAGGTAAAAAATAAGTAAGAGAGAAATAACAGAAATTATCTGCGACTTTCTCTTCTGGAAAATTCTTTAATCTTAATCATGATTGCTACCACATCACAAGTTAAAAATGCATGTTTCAATTAAAAACCTGGGTTTTCAAAGTATTCATTGAAAACATAACCAAATGACAAATGTGAGTATGGAGTGGCAGAGTCCTTAAAGTCTATTCAATTCCAATTCAAAAATTCCATGCATCATGAATCCAGTAAAAGAAAAGGAAAACTGCCCATGAAAAATAAAGGTCAAGTTGGAAATAGTTATCAGAGTGAAACTGCAGATCAGCTAAAATCCTGGGAAAACACCCCCAGAATTTAAAGGACCAAGGTTTCAGTTTAGAGGTTAAATCTGTAAAGTAATTTATGATGCAGCACAAAAATGTCTTCATATGGCATGTTCTGTGTTGCAAAATAGAATGTAGTACAGAAATTATTAGGCCAGGAAAAAGCTACCAAGAAACATTTTTTAACCCTGACTGACACTGCAGTAAAAACAGTTATACTGCTGTCAGAGCAGGAGTCAAGGTCATTGTGCATACAGAAGTTGCATTCTCTCCTATGTATATGTCCTAATGAATCAATTCATTACGTCACTGGCCAAATTACTCCAGAATACCTCACAGTTCCATTGTCCTCTTTAATAAAGTCTTTCAGAGGAGCTAAAAGATACCAGAGGGTTGCAAAATCCAGGTACATGTAGATGTGGGGAAAGTCTACACAGTGCAGATTTAATGTGATGAAAAACACAAAAGCCATAGGTCCAGATATGATTTACTGAGATTTTATCCATGACAAACATGTTCTTCATAACCAGGCCTGTCCATGCCTGTCCACAGACAGGTGGTATGGAATATCTTAAACTGTCCCTGTTTGTATTATATCATGCATTCTGTTCAATGAAGAAACAAAGGTATTCATCTCATAACAAGATCGGTCTGTTATCTTTTCATGAACACTAGTATGTTTTCTAAGATGGCAGTCAATACCAGTATTAACAATAGCTGCTCAGACAGGATACCCTACTCAGATTGGTAAGCCCAGTTTCCCAATCATCATGTAGAAACAAAATATATCACAGCCAGATGCCCGTGAATAATTAATAATCATCATCTGTCAACTCCTATCTCACCCAGTCCCTACTCCAATCATCGGGAAAACACATCATTGTTAAATAATAGGTGGGGTACACAGCTGCTGCCATTGCATATTCTATGCACTTCTCTGTTCTTAGAAACAGCTGCAATTCAATTTTGGTTCTTTCATTTCATTTTGAAAATTTCCATTTCACTGACTTAGGAACACAGAAAAGAATCACAGAAGGTCTCAAGCTGAAAGGGACACACAAGGATCATTGAATCCAACTCCCTATTTCTCAAAGGACTATCTAAAACTAAACCACATGACAGAAAGCATTATCTGGAATCTCCTTGAACTATGATAAGCTTTGTGCCTGTTCCAGTGAGTGATTAGTGAAGAACCTTTTCTTTATATCAGAACTGAACTTCTTTTCATGCAGTTTCAGTATCCTTCCATGTGTCCTATCACCAGTCATCATCTTCTCTCCCTGCACCCTGCACCTCTTCTTAAGACTGTTCCCTCATCCTTCTCATTTCCAAGCTGAATAAGCCAAGTGGCCTTCTCTCTCCTCCTAAGTTTCATCCTCAAGACCTTCCACATCTTGGTCACCCTCCTCAGAATAGGCACTAAAATTTGATGTCCTTATATTGAGGTGCCCAAGACCACACGCAGTACGCAAAGGGGGACCACATCCCTGCAATGTAAAGCGGCACAATAGCATCCTTTGAGCAGCTAGGATGCACCCCAGGGCATGATTGGCCCTTTGGTTGCCTGGCCACACTGTGGACTCTCATTCAACTTACAAACAACAAAAATCTCCATATCTTTTTTTCATGGGGCAACTTTCCAGCCTCTTGCCACCCTGTTTACATAAGCAGGATTATCCCATCCCAGGTGGAGAATGCACCACTTGCTATTGTGAAATTTAGTTTGGTTGGTACTGCCCATCAGTATGACTTTTTTATGTTATAAAATTCCAATGACAGGATTATTTTTCACAGTCTATAAAGAGGTGTGTTTTTTTATCAGCACAGTAGTGGAAAACTCTCCTTGAAAGGATAAAGTCTAATAAGTTAATCATCTGTAGATCTGTGACTGAGACCCTGTATGGCCAAACATATATCTCATAGCAACTCTGCTAGGATAAATTCTGTAACAAACTCTTTGCGTAGTTACTTTCACCCTGAATAAGATTTAAAGTAACCTCAGTAGGTAAGCTTGAAAAATTACCAACTGGTTTGATAGTGAACTGAATTTTCCTTAATTTTATGCATTTTTATGTATCATATGGTTACAGATTGGAGATCAGGGAAATAAATCCTTTGTGTGTATAAATATATGTGTGTGTATGTGTGGGTACACGTGCTCTAATAATTCAAACTCCTTACTCTATTTCACCAACACATGAGAAAGAATAAAAAAACACGTGGGAAAGAAAAAGTGCAGTATCAAGTTTTGATTAATTCATTTTAATAGTATATATGGAACAATGATCCTGAAGTAAATCACGAAAACTGTGATCTGGATAGAGGTCATATGCATATCTAAAAGACAATGTAAAGTCAAGGTCATTAGATATGAAATTTCTTAAAAATAAACACTTGGGCTTTAGGATATTTATTCACTGACCCTGAAATGTCAGCTTGACACTGATACTAATGTAGTACTCTCATCTCAGGAGTTTATCCCACTATGCGAAGGTGCTGCTTTTACTGTGAGAATCTTTCTGAGGTGCTCCAAGTGCATTCTGGAAGCCATCTGCATATGTTATTTTATTGCTAGGTCTCATAAATCAAGATTATGGAGAAACATCTACAATTTCATATTGTATTTGAAATAGGATAGCTACAGTGTTGCCCATTTGGGATACTAATGACAGTAGTAGTACAGTACTTAAATTTTAAACATTCTATTGAACAGCTTGAGGTTATTTAGTTTATCAAACCCCCAGACTGTTTCCTCACAGAGCGCTGGGACTCTGACCTAGTAAAGTTCAGGCTCATGAAGGTAGAGGGAGAGACTTACTTACACTTGCTAAATAGTAGAAAACATCAGCAGAGACTAAATATCTGGGTGCAGGTGGCTGTATATAATCAATACAGCTAATAGTAAATAGTGAAGTTTTGAAATATATCAACAGGATGCTGCAAAATAACATTAAACACACAATAGTCCAAGAAGGAGAAACAGGGTGCACTAATCACAAGCATAAGCACAGAAAAACATGAACTACCTAACAGTCAATTCCTGGTATGGAGCTATGTTATTAAGGTCTGCTGTTACCCTGAATCTGAATAAGATATGTGTTGGAAACTGTAAGAACAAGTCCCTTAGGTTCTCCCTATCTTATCTTTTTTCAGAGGGTTTTGTCAGATCTGAGAATACCATAAAAGAGATCTTTTGGTCCATTTTCTTTGTTTGCTGCAAAACTATATCAAGGCTTTTGGCTTCGCTGTGGTATCTTACAAGCCCACGATTCCTGATATATTTCAAATTGTGTTCTAGTTTTATGCAGTTAAATCAACAATGCTTCAGACAAATGAAATTTTTTTCCATTTTCTAAATTTTGTCAGGCAATACTATCTGTGATGATCAAGAAATCTTTCCTCATCCAAAACTGCTGCTCCCAAACAACATGTCTGCTAGCCCCAAATGAAGAATTTAGTTGTTAGGCACCTGAACTTCTTAAGCATTTTATGCAAAAGCAATTTTCTTCAGCCTTCTGTCAGTATTATTCTTTTTATATAAATACATTTTATTGTAAATTAGAATGAAGAATACATGATGTGGTCTACTATTCCAGACTAGTCATTAAATAATAATTCCTGCTTCTATGAATATCTGTACAGTTTCCTTCCTACTTTCAACACTTTGTGTTATTTCATTTGGTTCTTCCCCAGTCACAGCAAGTATTCAGCCCTTTTGATTTCCCCAAAGAATTAATGGGATCCCAATGTTGCCTGGCATGTGGTCTGCATCTTTGGCAACAACTCTTATTTGGAATAAATACTTCACAAAAATCAGAATTCTCTTTTATACTTCACCATATTTCATCAGCTCAGTCACTAATTTGAAAAAAAAAAAATACCCAGAAGACCAGTAAGCTGAAATACTTTTACACAACATAGGGATAGTACCTTTGGTGTGATTAAGTAGCCTATAGTCTCTCAGATATGAAAAAGATTTATCAGCCAGAGATGCCTGTACACCATTGTGTATTTATTTTTCACGTGCTATGGTTAGGCTACTAAGAGCCAAAGAATTATTAATCTTTTATTTTTCCAGCTTGGCCTGTCTCTAGATGCCTTTGTGGCAGCTGGGGTGAGAAATTGAGGATGGATGCTATTCCTCTCATGCAATTCAACTGCAAATTCAGAAGTTCCACCTGATGTATATGAGATACTTTGGATAACTTAGGCAACTCCAAGAAGGACTTCAGAATACAGGAGGGGAATATCAGCTACATACACCTGACAACAATCCCCTGCAGAAAAGTGCTTATTTGGAAGCTTAGAAACTTTTCTTAGCTTCAAACATTGCTGCCCTGCTTCTACCCCATCACAATTATTGCTTTTTTTAAATATTTACTACTAACACTCTCACCGTCCTTTCAACATGCTCCTTCTCCCACAGGAGTATTATGCAATTCCTTCTGAAGTTCCACAAGCCAGGCATGAGCTAGATAACCTAACAACTTTTCTTCTATTACTTTTGTCTATCTACTCTACTAGATGTACTCTATCATGTACTCATGTGCTCTATCATGTACTCTATCAAAAAGATTACTGTAGTACAGACATGGGCAAAGTTTATCACTGCAGGCCTTTTCAGCTGAGACAAGTCACAAAATGGAAGCTGTGTCACACTGCTAGGGGTTACACAAATCCCAGCAGGTTAAATCACAAGGCTCTTGTTGATGGCACAAGTCATCTCCTAGTGTACATGCTTTGAATACTCCCTTCCAGATTTCACTGATGGTGTAGAACTATATATTGTGTCTGGAAGAGATCTTCAAGATCATCCAGTCCAACTGTTAACCTAACACTGCCAAGTTACAACTAAATCATGTCCCTCAGCATGACATCTACATGTCTTTTAAATACCTCCAGGAGTGGCGACTCAACCACTTCCCTGGATAGCCTGCTCCAATGCTTGACTACCCTTTCATTGAAGAAATTTTCCCTAATGCAGCTTGAAGCTATGTCCCCCTGTTCTATCACCACTTTCTTAGGAAAAGAATAAGGAGTTCAGTCCTCTAAAGTAGCATGTGAAGTTCAGTATCTAGTGTTAAAGGGAGAAAATAACTTTGTGTATGTTCTAAGTAATTATTGCAAGGTCTACAATTTAAATTAATTATATGCACTAGAAAATATTCCATTATGCATTGATTTCTTTTTATGTCATAGTTTCCAGATAATATTTTTCTTGCCTTATAAGCATTGGCAAATCCTTGTTTGTTTTTTTCTATTTTTCTGTGAGTAAACATGTCTGTTGCAAAAGCTGTGCATTGCTTTGTAGTAATGTTGATCTCAATAATATAAAAAAATACATTACTATTCAAGTATAAAAAATTCTTATGCAAATACTTTCATCTTTGTGGCACTAATCTTTTGTTTTCATTTTATAGGTGTAAAAACAAAATTCAAAACACAATTCTCCCCTCTGATGTGAATAGAAAATAGTTAGAGGAGACAGCTCCAAAATGGAAAAGCAATCACAAAATAAAGGCATATTCTTGAAAAGGAAAGCTCTTTGAATATGCTGGTTTGGATTTTTTCTTCCTAAGGCACTTATTGTTTTAGTATTGACACACATTACTGCCTTTGAAATATGGTAATTTAAGAATTGTAGAGAGTATGAGCCATAAAGTTTTGAAGCTGAAATTGAAGTAAAAAAAATATAATTTTGGTAAGTATTTGTTAAAGAGGTTATGTCTAGTATCTATACGCTGTCTACCATGTGCATGAATTAACTTTAACAGTATCTTTCTGTGTGATGTTTCCATGTTGCTAACACTTGTTTTATACCTAACTTTATTGAGCAAAAATATTAGAAAATGTATGTCATAAGAAAAGTTAAAATAATCCCTCAGTTAGAGACTAAAGAAATAATTATGTTTATGGAAGAGAAATGCAGCACATACATTCTGAAGAACCTCCTCAAATTCAAACATACCTAGATGCACTACAGAAACTTTCCAAGACAAAATATTGCCATCGGGGTTTTCATGGAGTTAAATGTTATGAAAATATTTTTCCATGGCTGGGTGAAATTTTCCAGATCAACTTAGACAAGAGCATCATCTAGGGCAATAAAGGAGGTTCTATTATGCTTTTACTGCTGGCAACATGAGGGATCTTGCTAAAGGTTTAATTGGAAGACTCACTGAGTTTTGTGAAGTTCAATTTTATTTTTAGGGTACCTGGCAAAATAATTCTCCTGTTGTATCTGATGAAGCATGTTCTATGAGGCACGTTATATGAATAGAGAATACTAAAGGAGAGAAACTTCATGCTGATTATCCTGGAATTAATCCAAGATACATTTTTCCATCTCACTGAAGCAAGCTATCAAGATTTACAAGCAATACTGAAATCAGTATACTAAGCTTTTTGCACTTGAAACTAGATAGAACTGGATAAAGAGATTTGACACTGCATATTTCATTCTATCTGCTATCAAAGATTATTGTAGTGTCAGAGAACTGTGCGATTTCTATCATATGGAACTGTAAACTGAAAGTTACTGTGATGTCTTAATGGATGCAGAAAACTACATTATCATGAGCATTTCCCATTATTGAAGTCATGTGGGAAAATATGATATTAGGTAAGTTTTTCAGCATTTCTCAGAAATGCAGAAAGACTATGCTTCCCCTCTGCCACTTGGAGCCTTGTATACTGCTCATATTTCATAGCACACACAGCATTAAAATATGAGAACCATGTCCATAAGAAATTAACATAGTGCTCTCAAGAAGTCCTCATTGTGTTATATCCTGTATTTTATTTTACTATGTGTGAAGGAAACAAAAAATTACCAGATGGTCTCTGAAGGCCAGGTGGTTCTTCTTTTTACAATTCCTCTGATTCCTTTACAAGTTTGTTGGGTCAGGATGTCCCTTTCTCCAGCACTTATGTTTACTGGGAACAGGCTTGGTGGGCAGCTGAAAACTGGTAAGAGAGGAACTACAGGCCTGACAAACAGCCCAAATAGCCCCAGCTGCCCTTCAAGGAAGAGAAGAGAGCAAGGATACCGTGATGGAAAATCAACCCCCCATGGTTACAATCATGTGCTTCTGCAAGGCATGAGCAGGACTATGCAAGATTTTTGCACCCTGATCCCACAGTCTGGGAACACATAGGGTGTGGGATAGGATGAAAACAGAGCCCCTAGGCTAGTGGGTGGAAGGAAGGAGTGTCATACTTACTTCCATTGGGACATCTTTGTCTCTGCAAGGATGTCTGCCAGGCCAAGTGTGCCATTTGAAGCACTGGATTCCCTCCTGCCTGCAGGGATGCATAAACCTTAACCCCTGGCCTGCCAATCTTGCTTGTCCTATGTGACTCTGTGTTAGGAAGTTAAGAAATCAGTTTAGCCATATAATAAAGTTTCTGTGTTTCTAAGACATGGGTTACATTGCCATTTATTTGCAAATCCCTGAACCCTTCTGCTTTCACGTGTTCTTCTAAAATAAAAAATAAGATGTTAATTACATGAATCTGAGCACAGAAAAGGTTGGAGGAGATGTCACCTTCTGTTATTAAATGGCTGATCCAGATTAAGTAAAGTTTTGTCAATCCTGTCAGAAGAAATGAGCCAGTATGTGCTGTAGCAGAAACGACAGCACAATCAAGAGGAAATAATCAGTTAAACAGTTAAAGGAAATATGATGATGTGAATATGAATCCATAAATGGAATTCTTACTTGAAACAAAGTTTCAATAAAGTCATACTCCTTTCAGTTCTTGATGCTTACTCCCCTTGTAGCAATTAAACTGATTTTAGAATTAGTTTTCCCTAGTTAATATAGCATTGTTTGACTGTTGAGTACATTGCTGGGTGCAGAATTCTAGAAGTCTCCAATATTTCAACCATTTACTCTGTATCTGTATGTAGCATGTTGCCAAATCCTCAGCTAGCTATCTTTTGAATTACGCGTTTCATCACAGTATTATCAGAAGATTCTTGAAGTAGAAAATTTTTAACCTTTGAAGACTTTTATATTATTTTATTTGATATGGTACTCTGTAGAAATAATCACACATATTACAAAGAAGTAGTTGATACAAAAGGAAATAACATTACCATTTGAGTAATGTGATGTGATCGTAATAATTGCTAAAACTATTTAATAAAGGCCAGCCCCAGTGAAGAGCTTAGTAATTTAGGCTTACTTACAGCAACATATGACCTGTAGGTAATAAAATTCTGAAATGCTGCAAAACCCCAAACTGTGTTTTATACTGATTCAATGGATGTAAATAGGCATAAAATAGACTGTAGGCCTCCATCCTCAAAGTTAAGTTTACCTATGAAGTACCAAAGTCCAGTTTGTTATACATATGCCTTGAAAAAGAATTCAAGGCTCCCAGGGAATTTGATAAAATACGACATGGAAACATAATACTGAAATTTCTACAGCAAATACCTTAAGTAAAACCTGAGAGAGGATTTTTTAGATCATAGTTTTGAGCATAAAAACTTAATCCTGCACAGATCCTTTTTCTTGGACTTGCTTCTATAGTCCATTTACCAAAATATAATAAAGAGAAGTGAATGAAGACATTTGCCTCCTAGCAAAGGTAGAATACATAAAATACTGGTATTAACTGAAAGTCTTTTACTGAGGGACACTTAAAACAAAGACTGGTAGATTCAGAACTATAAAAAAAATCTTTGAGTAATGCTTCTTACCCATAAAGAGTCCAGTAATAGTGTTACAAGCTATAGTGCTTTTGATCATTATTGTAAAACACCACAGTATCTATTCATAAAGGGTAGTGCTTGATTCACCACTCTAACACCAGCTTTTATGCCTCTGTAATGACTCTAAGGGTTTTCTTTTTCAATTAATTTAGTACTCATGGCAGGTGCCAGGTTGCAAAATCCAAGGCTCATTACTCAGTCACACACATAATTTCTCAAAGTCTACAGGTTTCCCCACTGTTCAGCACCTGACCTTGCCCTGTTTGGTCTTTTATGTGCTGCTGGTGTTACTCAGGCTGCCTAAGGTAGAAGCATAAAGCACTGAGTTGTCAAACTGGAAAACCTGTCCCTGGAATGCTCCTGTTCATCAGCCTCTCATCTTAACTGGAATAAGAATAGCAACCACAATAATGATTGAAATATATCTTAGGAGCAGAAACCAGAACCCTCAAATATATAGTTTTAAGTTAAAAATTAACCATCAGGCATTTCTAACAGGCCTTTTCTAACAGGCAAGCAACAGAAAGTTCTCTACAAATACATCCCATGGTCTATTAAATATGTTTCTGTATGCATGAAATAGGCACACAGCCTGGAATCCAAGTCTTACGCTTTCTAGACAAGTAGTCCCATCAGGTCTTACCATCAAATTATCTGTTTCATCAGAAGTATTGACAACTCTGTATCATATTAGGGACAACTGGTGAGTTGCTAAATGAGCAGAGGAGAACAACTTCCCTCTTTTCCCTGTATATAAATGGAACAGCACACACTAAATACAGGAACTGAGTCATCCTCTCCAGAATACTAGAGTCAACTCAGAAACACTATTTTTCTCTACTAACTTGAACTCTTCTGTATGTTTGTGTCTGCATGTGGTGGTGGGGTTAGTTAATGGACCACATTTTTTTCCAGGAAAGTGTCTGAACTCTGCATCAAAGCCAGGCAAACTCTTCTTTATCTCAAATGTTACAGAAAAGCAGACATGAATTAGTTCTATCCTCTGTTGAGTTCTAGTGACATTGAAAATATGGGCTGGAACCTTTTTAGAGAATTTAAAAGCTGTTTACAAAACTAAGGAATTAATCCATTTCTTATTAGCTAGGAGCTAATTGCAGTGTATATAATTTACTTAGATTTGATGACCTTGTGAAAACTTCCACATTTAGAAGAAAGGGAAAAGCATTTCACATTAGCATTGTTTTCTTCCTAACGTTTCATCTGTAAAAGTTTATATGTATATACATGTGTGAATATATACATGTGAGTAATTCCTATTACTCACATGTATACTCTATTACTATAAAAAAAGATATTTTGTAATAGTAGTAATCTCAGTTATAAAAATGTAACTTGTAACTCAATATTCGATCACAAAATTTATCCTAGTCATTTAGTTTGGGAAGATCTAGTTTAGCTACTAGACTAGAAGTATTTCACTTCTACAGGCAAAATAATCATAGAAAGGGCTTCAGAGCAACCTATTCTAGTGTCTCCCCCACCCACACTGTAAAAAAATGTCTACAGATTTTTGCTTGTCCACTGATGCAGTCACTCCAACATAGAAGGCTATTGGATTTGTCAGGTGTGCTTTTAAAGAGGGCACACAACTTCTCTTGCCCCTTCCTCTTTGCCTGTCCCTCCTGAAAATGTTCCACTTGTGCAATTTCAGCAAGAGAGATCATAATTTTCTAGTTGCACAATGGCTTCCATCTTCTGCTGACTGTTGCCCATATTACATAGACACTGCTGTAGAGACATTACAACTGAGCTATTGACTGCATCACCTTTTTAGAGGAACATATTCAAAGTCTTTTGCACTTAATTTGTGATTCACCTGTGAATCCTAACACATCAGCAGCCTTTGGTTGTTCTCTTTTGCTCAAAATCCCATCTTCCCCTTCTAAGTTTCATTTAAAGCTCTACATATAAGTCTGGACAGCTTTCAGGCAAAGATCCTCTTGATCAGGCTGTCAGTTGTAAAGTTTGTCTTGTCCTTTCTAAGGTCCTTCCCCTGACTGGAAGGAAACAGAGCACTGTCCGTGCTCCAGATATTTCTAATATTCCTCCAATTAAGAATCATTGGAATAAAAAGAGTAGATGACAATTGGTAGGGTTCATCAGCCTGTCTTGAAAGTAACCTGCAGGTAGGTAGCATATTTCTCTAGAGAAATTGTCTGGACAGACAATGGGTGCTTCAGTGCTTTTCAGTAAGAAATCTCCAATTGCTAATACCTTACATATTTTTTCACTGGAATGAATCAAAATGCAATGGGGCAGCTGGATCAGTTCTGCATAGCTAGCTTCCCTGGAACCTTGCTGCTGCTTGTGTGCTCTTCATTCTCCATCCCCAGAACACCTTAGCTGTTACAGGAAAGAGGAAAGTTCTTCTTTCTTCCCCAAGAACAGACAAGGGTCCAATCTTCTTCTTGGAAGTTACTTGTTTGAGTCAGCTTGAGGATGAGTTCAGGCTTCATTCCTTCTTGTGCGGCCTTAAGCATGGCTGTTGCTCAGCCTGCAACACACAATATCATGTATTTGTCTCACACTCACTTTCCCAGGTACTGCATTGCCTGTGGAGCTCCGCAAGTATCGAAGCTACTTGTCTGAAGAGTTAATCTAGCTGGGTGCACTAGCAGCAATGGTCATCCGCTGCTGCCTTCAGATGCTAGGGAGACTTTCACATGTGAGAGCTCCAGCAAACTAAGGTCTTGACAGCTATTTCATACCAAAAATGTCTGCCTAGATGAACATATAAAAACAATTTCTAAATATTTATATAATGAAGAATGGCCTTGACATGTATCTAAATGCGATTTAGCAATAAGTGAAGTAATGTTCAGTGCATGCAAGCTGAGTATTTTCAGGTTTTGAACTAGTATTATTTAAAAAATGTTTTTTTTAAACTTCAAACAATTAAGAAAGCAAGAAGGCTTTCCTAGTGTATTAAAAATCTTCTTGTAAGAAATCAAGAATAATTAGTTTTAATTTCTTCAAGGACACAATGACCAAAACCAATCACTTCAGTGCAGTAACAAAAGATAATAGTCTCTTTGTTTAATAATCTAGTTATTTTTAAATGCATGTAGGTATTGCTTATTCTAAAAGGCAATTAAATAAAAATTATAGAAAACAATGACTCAGTCATTACAAAATAGTAAAAATTTTAAAATAATTTTAAAATGAAGTTTTTCAGTTTGCTGATTTAAATAATGATTAAAATTGTTCATTTAAATTAGTGTTAAATCAAATTAATCTGCCCTACTTTAAGGTAATTATAAGATGAAAGCCTCTTTGTAAAAATGGCATTAAACAGTATTAGTTAAAAGGGTAGTTGTTCTACAGCCCTCTTCCCAAACCATTTACCAGAAAGTATTCCACATAAAAATTATGTAGGCTTATACAGAGGAAAGCTTCTGTTGTATTTTCTTATTCCCCAAGGAGTTGTTTATTCATATACTGTATTAGAAGCTGATTTTTTTTTAATAAACTTCATCTGGTTTTTATCAGCATTATATTCTTATTGCAGTCTTTCAACCTACATCTTAAACCAAGCATCAGGAGACCTATCATCTCAGCAATGCACTGAGAGAAAGTTGAAGACCTTAATAACTTAAGACTTTCAACAATGCAAAATAATCAAGTAATCAATTGCTCATTTAGTTAGATTTTTCCTAATTCAAGTAAAATTAATTAATGCAATGCTGTATCTTCTTCATACAGTGTAAGGGATGCTGTGAACTCATAGCCAAGAGAATTGCCTGATGAGGGCTTGAAACATTAGAAACTTCACCAATCTCAATTGAGTGCAATTTTATATCCAAAACTTCTAAGTTAAGGGATTTTAGAGATAAGAGGAGAGAAGTGATGGGTCCACAACTAGAATCAGTGTTTCCTGGGGAGATGGAGAAACTAAAATGGGAATGAGTGCATTGAGAAGACATTTAACCCGTCTCTATGGACCATAGCTTACATAGTAGTAATGCCTGATTACTAAAGTGTTGAAGAGATGTGACTAGCTTCAGAAATTATATTGAAGACCTGTAGGTTTCATATACCTTAGGTGTGTAATCCAGTTTGCCTGGAATTACGGAGTACATTAGGGATAGGGTAATTTCATTAATCAAAACTGAGCTAAAATCATAGAAGACTCAAGAACTGGGATGTAATATAAAATATGGGGATTTTCATATTGGAAAGATTAATTCAGAAAATAAAGGTGAACTTAATGTAAAGCTTTTGTATGAATCAGGAGAGAGGATTGGAGTGAAGGAGGAAGGTGGGGAGAGATGATATTAATTAGCTTGAAGAGTTAAAAAGTAGAGAAAAAAAGCAGAGCAAAATTAGGCTCAGATGAGATTTTGGAAAGTTTTTGCAGCTTTCAGAAATTAAAATATTTGTGCAACTGTAGATGACATTTCTTGATCATAATTCCATTTTCCCTGTGAGTGTGCAGGAATTCCACTCAGCTGTTCCTTAACAAAGAGACTCAGACCATCTCTTTTTCTAAACATTTAGGGGTTGCAGAAATGGAGTATGTAGGTGTGTAATTTTGGAAGTAAAAGGAGATTATGTGAGTTCATTGTAATTGAACATAAATTCCTGAAATCAAGCACAGTGTTAATATGCAGAAAATGTGGAAGTGAATTAGAAATAAAATATGCAAAAATAAAAAAGCAAGGAAAGAGCTGAAAAGAATGATTTCTTTTAGGTCACTTTTAAACTCACTTATTATCCGCTCATATAAGCAGACATTTTTCAAACAGTAAACTTGTCTCGCGTATTTAATAAATTTCAACTGTAAGTTCTACTCCAAAAGTTCTGTAGTTATGACTAAAATGACCAAGAAAAGATTGAATGGGAAAGCATAAAACCAAGAAAGATTGAAACAAAGTATTTATGTAGGAGGAATATATAAGAAAAGAAGTCTGTATAAACTACATCATTGAATGATACACATCCTTTAGTGAAAACGCAGCAAGTATTTTGTCCTGATCAACACTGCTCTTATCATGTCATTCCCAGAATTTAGATGATATAATACCTTATGCTTATATGACACCATAGAATAGCTAAATGAGAAATAAAATAAAATTATCCACTGCACTACCACAATCATATATATATGTCTACATTTATCAATAATATATTATATATAGATAGATAATTCCTATGTCCATTATGTTTACATCTCTGACCTCAAAGTAAACCAGAAATCAGTTTATTTGCTAGAGATACCATCTTTCTGGTTGCATAAATGAAAAAAGTTATGGTATGGTTGTGGGGTTTTTTGACATACGCATAAAATATTTCATAAGATCAAACCCCAAAACATATCTGCTTTTCAGTATACATTATATTTCTTTTTAGCTCATTTTCTTCTAATCCTTTCACTGGATTTCTCTTAGTAAGATATGACGTTGCTACAATGCTACAGACCATGTGACTTCTTTCACAGATTGGTAATAAAATAATATTTTAAAAACATAGTCTAAGATCTGTTTCACTTTCTAGCTTAGCAGCCATGTCAGTATCACACATCTGATAATCAAATGTTTTCACATCAAGTGAGATTTGAATAATTAAATATATTTATTTGAATAAACATTAAATAGTTTTGGGGGGATGAAAAGGACAGCTGTAATGTCAGTGCATCAAAATAAAATGAGGTCATTACCATCATATACTGTAGGCATAGAGCAGGATGAGAACCAATGGTTCTGCCATAATGATTTCATTGGGATGTGTGTGTGGAGAGATAAAAGGAAAAGATCACTAACAGATTGCTAGTGAAACAAGAAGAGTATGGAACCAGCTGAATGCAGTAATACTTAATGAAAGTAGAAATGCTTCAGAATTACAATCTAAATATTTTCCTCTGTTTAAAGCAAGGCACAAGCAAAACACAAAATACACAGTTTGCCAGTTCACCCCAGCATCATTGATCTCTTTTGAGCATTGAGCCTAATGAGCCAAGTAGGAGAAAATTGTAATGGGTCTTGTGTGTGCATTATTTGGCTTGGATTATTGTGTAGAACTAAATCACATTTTCTATAGAAAATAGTAGTGTTCTATTACAAATTAGGTTATGAATATTACTTTATAATAAAAAAATACCTGTGTTTCTTTAACTATAAATAAATATACATTCTGAAAACTCCACAAATATACATGCCTTTTTTTAAGTATTTTATATCATCTCAAATAGGTTATTTTTGGATGGACAGGATTTATACAGACAATAAAATGAAACTGGAGTGTTTTCCACCTTTTAAATAATTACTTAGTACATAATTCAGAGTTCTGCAGATCTATATGCGATCTATTTCAGCATAGGCTAAAATATCATCAGAAGAATTTATAATTTTTTTAATTTTGCAATGCATTTGTTCATCTTCAGTAATAGGATTGTAAAGGAGTCACTTTACATTATTATATTATAATTTTAATTGCCAGACTTTATGATGTTTGCATACATTCATGAATAAAAGTATTAGTCCATACCCTTTAATCTGTGATGTTCTTTATACATGCCACAGCACATTAAAGACACCTCTCAAAAAGTAAACCAGAAAGCACATTACTGAGTTGGAAATCACCTAAAGAGTAACCAGTAAGAAGTGAAGTGCAGGTTTGTTTCTGAACTGACACTGCTTTCCTCAAGTTTGTGCTGCTTTTCTCTCTATATGCTGTTTTCCTTAAACAAGTATCTAACCGAGCAGTATGTACTATCTCTAACCATGTTTTCAAATAGAAAAGGACAGGTATCAATCAAAGTCTGGCTTGAACCTTTGTCATCACTTATGGCTAGTGTCAATATCAGTTTCTTCCTGAAGAAAGGCTATCTAAAAATTCATAATTAATTTTTTTTTTTAATTTTAAAAACAGTATCAAATATCAAATTAAGAACTGGTTACGCTGTTCACAACCATGCTCCTCTTCATTCACACTATGGATGTACCTGTTGGTTTTTGTAGATAAAACAGGGCCAGAGCCTAGATTCAAAATTGTTCATGCTTTGCTATCACAAAATTATTCAAGCTTTTTGGCTTCTAGTATCTTTTCTGGAATGCTTTTACCCACACCAGTGCCCAATCACAATCCAGGACATTATTTAGGTTGGCACAGTTTCTGGAAGAAATTATGGACAGGATCATAATTTGTGGATGGAAGAGGACTGAACATGATATGAACACAAAGACTGTAGTACCATTTTGGACACAATGAAACACCTTTTGTGTCCTCATCAGAGTTTGAAACTTCATGTGTACAGATAAAAAAGTTTCTGATGTGAGCCAAATATTGCTAGTAAAAGTTTCCTTTTGTGGAGTCCCAAGCCTTATTCTTTTCAGTACATGTTAACTGGGATTAATAGTTACAGCATGATGATATCTCAGGGAACTTTTTAAAGCTTTTGTTCGTATTTAACTGTAGCAGCATGAATATTCATGTCCAGGATGCAATGGTGTATGATGCTGTATGAACACTGCTAACAATCTCAGTTCCCTTGGTATTTCAGTAGCCTATTGTTTCATTTTCTTCAGCTATACTCCTCAAACTATTGCTCAGTGCCAATCAAGTCTTTGGAAACCTTCAGCATTAACCTTGACAGACCTTTCTTTGGAAGTAGAAAATTAGAAGGTTTATGTTTATCAGACTTACCTCATACCCACAAGACCTAAAATAGTTGATTTTTTTTTAAGCAATACAATGGGAATGCTGCTAGTCATGCCACTGGGTGTATGCAGACTCTCCAGACTCCTTCTTTTGCATATCTTATTTGTTCAAATCCCTTTTTTTTCCACCTACATTTTCCCTGGCCACTTTGTCCTTATGCCAATTACTAACTGACAAGAGTAATATATATCTGATGTAAATCTAGAACTATGTGCGCTTCATTGACTCTAATATTTTAATGTCAAAATGCAGGTAAGAGAAAAAGAGGAGCGTGCAAGCTAGATTTTCATCACCCCATAGCTGAAAGGGAAAAAGAAGAACCTGCAAAAAATATTTATATTTTCAGGTTATTTTTTCTCATATGGATAGGAAATTTCGTTCAATAAAAAAGCAAATGCCTATGATATATTTCTCATGTGACTGTGTAGAGCCTGTAATTCCTTTATAATTTTATAGTTGATTAAGAGGGAAACAGACACAACCCATTTCCTGTTGAAGCTTTTTATTGCTTTAATTGTGCTGCTTTGTCTGATTGCTTAGAAGTTCTGCCTCACAGACATAATTTCTATTAAAAGTAACTGACTTTAGATTGCTATTATTACTGAGCTGAGATAAAATCTACACTGATTAGGTGACAAATATGCAGCAACATTTGTTAGTGCATTTGAAAATGCTGATAGTTCTAGCATTCAGTTGCTAGTGAAAACTACCAGCTTCAGTGACTAGTAGACTGGTATTTTACAGAGATGTGATCTGAAGTGGTTATAATATATTGGAAAAACTAAGATTTTAATTTCTTTTTATCCCAGACAGAGCATCTTTTCAAACTGGCAGAGCTTTTGGGATTCAGGATGTATAAAATTGAGAGTTTTAGTTTTCTTCACATAGCTAAGCTCTCAAAGGAGCAAAACATTATTTAGGTATTGTCTACTTAACAAGGGCAAGAAAAAAATTAAGATGAGGGCACATGCTTTAGCACGTTGTAGCAGCTTCAAAAACAGACTACAAAGAACAGCCTACCTGTATTTTGGACAATAGTAGATGTCATGGCTTGGGCATTTTTCAGCCCAGGCAGCCAATTGCATCCTGGGCTGCATCAAAAGAGCTGTGGCCAGTAGACTGAGAGATTCTGCCCCTTTGCTCTCATGAGACCCCACCTGGAGTACTGTGTTCATCTCTGATGGACGTGGACAAGGACACGGTCCTGCACAAGGGAATGGACTTGTTGGAGGGAGTCCAGAGGAAGACCATGAGGATGACCGGGGGATGGAGCACCTCTCCTACAATAATAGGCTGAGAGAGCTGGAACTGTTCAGCCTGGAAAAGAGAAGGCTCCGGGAAGATTTTATAATGGACTACAAGGACCTGAAGGAGGCTTAGAAGAAAGCTGGGGAAGGATTGTCAGAACATGTAGGAATAGCATGAGGGACAATGGTTTTAAACTAGAGCAAATCAGGTTTATATTAGACATTGTCCATCAGGGTGTTGAGGCTTACCCAGAGAGGTGGTGGAAGCTCCATCCTTTGAGGCTTTTAAGACCAGGCTTGAGGAGGCTCTGAGCAACCTGATCTAGTGCAGGATGTCCCTGCTCACTGCAGGGGTGTTGGGCTGGATGAACTTTTGAAGGTCCCTTCCAACTCTATGATTCCATTATTCTAATATGGCTGAGATGCTGTTATTAGATTGGGAAAACAGAGATTTACATTTTAAACAGTCATATTGAACAGATGTTTGAAGTGAGCTGAGGTTTGATAAACTAAAGGTTCCTTCCGGAGACCTGGAAGGGCTGGCATTTATCATTGCCAATAGATGTTTACTGATTGGTTATATTTTTGCTAAAATTTGTTGCTGGTTTTTCTTTATTCTTAGGTATTATTTATTTTTTTATTAATTAATGTCAGGGTATCTGGTGTCTTATGTAGATTTTGAAGGACCATTCCTGCACTTTCTGTAAATGTAGAACTTATACCAGCTCATTCCCACTATGCAGTGCATTGAGAGAATGCTCATATCATACTGAAGGGTAGAAGATTCACACATGTGAGCTGCAACTAAAAGACATCATTAAATTAAAGAGTCCCTTGGCCCTTATATAACATTCCAAGTCACTTCCATGCTGTTCCCATGTTATAATTCTTAGGTATATTAATTGTGAGGGAGGTGTTCCCTGCAGGCCATTGAAATTTCAAATTTATTTGCCGGGCCATGCAAATAGCCTGTTGATCCTCATAAAATTTTTCCCAAGTAGTTTTCTAACAAAGATTTTTCCCTCCTATATACAAAAAATGCAGAAATATTTCAGTATTGTAATAAGTGCATTGTGAGACAAGATATCTGGACTCTCAATATATCCGTGCAATCCACTTTGCAATACACATGGCAATATCCAGTTTATTTTTATTAGTCAATAGGTGTTTTATGTTGACATCTGGAGATTAGGACTAGTTGCTGAAAGTAGGAATTGTTCATGTGGCTTTATACTTTGAGTCTGATCACACAGCAAGGTCAAGCCAAGCCAAGCCTTTATTGAAAACTCTGTTGATTGTGAATGTACTTGAAATTCTCTTTATTTTTCTAGCACCTCAAATAATTAAAGTAGGAGGCAAATTTGGAACTCTAACCATCACTCTTTCCAATTTCATTAAATACAAATAGAATAAACCCTGGAATAGTTTATGAACACAGTAAACATATTACAATTAACAAAGGAAAATAGGGGGGGAAAAAAGATGGATATAATAGCAAATAATATTTCAAGGATGTAAGCATCAATCTCAATAAGGTTAGGCCAGTATTCTTTTACTGAGACATGCCAGCCTGGGACACTTTAGCTACATTTTTCTGCTTTGGCCTTCGTAACGTAAAAGTCAATCATGGAGCTTTACATTTATTTCCCAATTTTTTGCTATTCTTTTTAGCTCTCAAAACTGTCATTAACTCTGAATATTTGTACTAAATACAACAACTCTGAAGCTTACTAAAATCTTGATTGTTAACTCTATGGGATACTGGACAATTTATACAGCAATTTACAGACATGTCAAAAGGGTACTCTAATTTAAAATCCCAGAAGAGTGGGCATGGAAAGTTGGAGATGGATTACAAGTTCTGTATCCCATTTCTTTCTTCTTTGTCTTTTCTTGATGAATATATTTTACAATTGTGGGTATAGAGAAATGTTCATAGAAATAAAATAAATTCCAGTGAAATACAAAAGGGATGCCTAAGCCTGGGATAGGCATGGTATCAGACTTTGTTCTTTCCATGGCCCTATCTCATCCCACCAAAAAAAGTGTTTATCAGTAAAAAATTACAGTAGGTTATTCTGGATTCAAATATACTAATACTGCCGGATACAAATTGGAAAACTTCTGTGTTTTAAAGTTGCTTGTCTAACACAGTGGATTAACTCACAGAATGTGAGGAATTGGGAGGAACCTGTAGAGATCATCTAGTCCAATCCCCCTGCCACAGCAGGAAGACCCCAGATAAGGTTACACAGGAATGCATCCAGGCAAGGTTTGAATGTCTCCAGTTAAGGAGACCCCACACCCTCTCAGGGCAGCCTGTTCCAGTGTTCTGTCACCAAAACTCCTGTGAAAGGAATCTTAGAGACATATAGGAGTAAGTATTCTATGTTGAATTATTTTAAAAAATTATATAATGACTGTAATTTATTATTTATACAATTATGTCATGTACTTTTTAAGTATATCCATAAGTATATATCCATGTACACACAAATAAATCTGTTATATTTATATAATATCCTCAATCTTATTTTTTGTCTGAACTTCAGACATTTTGCCTTCTACTGACTGTTGGCTGGTTTTGATTTTTTTTTCTTTGTGTCTTGAAAATATGTCAAGGGATTTTTTTACTAGGTGATTTGACAAAGGCTGAAAAAAATACTTGTATTAGTTTGCTGATCTTTTCACCACATTCTTTTTTTCACTTCTTTATATTATTTGGCTATGTAAAAATACAATGACCTTACAGTCTAAGTGAGTTTCCCAGGCAGGGAAAGTAATGATTTCATAGGATGACTAAGTTCAAGATTCTATCTCCTTGAAATTTGTTTCCAGGATGTTAACTGCAAACCAAGTTATATATAGCAGTAAATGCATGCTTAATTTGTGCAGAAATCATGGTGTGATGAATACAATTAAGAGCCTCGGAGGGAATAATTATATTACTGCATAAAGCTGGTGGATCTCAAATTGCTTGGTGCCTGGACTTTAAATTGGCCTGCGTTCCTGTTGTGAAAGTCATTCACAGAACTAACAAAACTGCAGTTAGAAATGGGGTAGTTTCAAAGTCATATAAGTGTATTTACTCGTTTGCTGCAAATGGCAGAGCCCAGAAAATGGAGGCAGCATTTAGAATTGAATGAATAAAAAGTTAATTCCATTAAAATATATGCAATCAATTATGAAAATAAAATATAACGAACAGTGTACATCAAAGCATTGTTTCATGCAGTAGCAAATCTTACAGAAATTATAAAATCTTAATGATTGCATTTTCTTTTATATATAAACAAGTAATGTAGTGTGTGTGGAAGTAAGTAGTTCTTCCTTGCTCTTTCCAGTCCATTTTAGGTAATAAAGTCTTGTAATTGAATTAAAAGCCACAAATATAGCATAGTTCTAAAATCTTACTAATATAAAATTGCCCCATATCAGAAGGTCAGATTCCTCACCTATGGTGCGTAGTAAACAAGGCCAAGAATTATGGGACTGGATTCTATCATCTTAACAGCTAAGCACAAGTAAAAGGGCTGACATTGAGTCATATAGTCATAGTCATAGTCATCTAGGTTGGAAGGGACCTTTCAGATCATCTAGTCCAACCATCAGCCCAACTCTGACAAGCCTCATACCTAGAAGGGGACTCAAACCCCTGACCCTCAGATTAGGAGTGTGATGCTCTCCCAACTGAGCTATACATCCAGGTATGACCTAAACTACTTTTCATAATCAGGACTATTTTGCTGCATTGCATAGCAAGTTGTTAAACTTCTTTTTTTCTCAAATATTGAACATCTAGCAATAATCTTACAAGGGGTTTGCTTGACTCTGTGACCTAAACCAGAAATTTTACAGCAAAGGATACATCAGCTGCTGCAGCCCATTTAAGGTTTGAGGCTTTTGAAGTTATTCAGCTTCTTTCAGCATTTGGGAGACATTTTCTTATCCTTCTGCTTCTTTTTATGCTTGTCTAACACACACACAAGAAACAATATTGTGTGTGTTGCACTAGAAAAAAATTCAGCAAATAAGTAGTCACTGATTCCAAGGTCAATACCTATGAAACATCACCCAAGAGAGAAAAAAACAATTGCTGAAAACTGAACCTGTGATTATGATGTGAAAATAAAGGCTTTCAGCAATATTCCTGAACTGTGGTAAATTTTCTCTTCCCTGGGCAGTATTCTCTTACTTGGAAACTGGACATGGTTTACTCTTGGTACACTTCTGTTTGCAAAAAGTTAATGGTACAGTGTGTGCCTCATCTGGCAGTCTGTTTATGTGAAAATACACATAATAATTTGAAGGACTATTATTTTTTTGCATAATGTTATAAAACACAGGCATTAGTATTCTAGAGGCAAAGCTATAGCTCATGGTTTGTGCATCCTAAGTTATGATAATGCTGGTGACAACGTAATGATTTCATCCAGCACAAGAAGGACATGGACTAGTTGTAAAGGGTCCCAAGGAATGCCATGAGGATGATCACAGGGCTGGAACACCTCTCCTACTAGGATAGTTTCATGTCAATTGCTTTTGATCTTACTGAGTGTCATGTAATGTCTAGGAGCGGTATAGCTTGCTTTGAAATCTTTAACATGATACTGCTGAGATGGTGAAATTTTTTTCATATTTTTGTGTTGAGTTTATGTATATCACTCCTCTACTTGAAAAATTAATATTGTTGAAGTTATTTTACTTTAAATTAAACATACATCCTTTTGTAAAGATGCAAGACCATTACTTGATATATATCCAATTTGGCTTCTAATTTATGAATGTATATTGATATTGTATTATTGTTATAAAGTTAATCAAGATTTTAATAGGACAACTATATTACTATTGAGTGGGGTTTTTTTTTCTTTTACTATAATGCATGTCTTCTACGAGCTGATTATGCAGTGCAACAATGAACCTACTAATTAGAAAGTTATTACTACATCTATGAAGGGTAGGATTTCCAGCTTTGAAAGCTGCATTTTAAGATACTTTCAAATAGAAGATAAAAATAAAATGTTTAAAAAATACACATCAATTGTTATGGTAGAATTCTAAATCATGAACACTTGATCTGGTTTACTTTGCATGTTATTTCCCACCCGATTATGCATATTGCCACATACACAAAAGACACATAACCTCACATGCTACTTTTGTGACTTGATAACTTGGTTTTTTTGGTTTTGCATGGATGTGAGGAGCTCATACCAAGGCAGACTGTGGGGTTTTGCTTAAAGAAGAAGATAATTTGTTGCATTTTTAACTTTGTTTATAGTTTGAATTTCACATGGAGATTGAAATAGCACTTTCTCTATTAGCAAAAAAAAAAAAAAGATCATGTGACCATGAAAAAAAGAGTCTCAAAAACATTGGTACAGTTCATTCTTCCTTGGTTTGTCTCACTATGTGTATCAAAGATCTAAGAATTCATAACAAAATTCTAGGCACAAAATGACAAATACATTAGACTTAACAAAGTATAATATCTTAAGAGCTAAACAGGAAGGCCTTTAGTCTCTCAATTTCATCCAAGCTCTAACCTCTTTACAATCATTACAAGTTAGACCTACGTAGTTAAGTCTTAAGAATTTAGCACCTTCAGCATCTAAAAAATTAAGTGATCCATCCAGGACTGCATCTCTGTGATTCAAGACTATCAGTCCTGGATCCAGCCTGAAAATCACTCTACTATTAGACATTTTTAATTATATTAATATTTAATGCAGAATGCATTAATGAATTGCGGAAAAATAAAAGGTATGATTCCTTTACAGATACTGATTGAAAATTAGAATACTGATTCATTGACTTATTCTCTAACTGCAAAAAAAAGGAAAAACTATAGATAACTGACAGAAATATAGGATAAAACTAATAAAGACTGCCACAGCTAGACTACTATGTGACCCTAGAGAAAAATGTCTATCAGCAAGCTGTCAGTAAAATGCTGATTTAAAGAAACTTGGAGTTATGAGCAGGACATTATCTGGTATCACTTGACTTTCCTTCTGTTAGGGATAGTAAGACTTTACTAATGAAGAGCATATAAATGCAATCACATCATTTATATCTCATCATTTTATCAAATTACTTAAAGAAGAAGCATCTTTTTTTTGTTACTTCAGAGAGAGAAGTGAATTAAAAATCATTTTTATGGGTAGTGTGGGGTTCATTTACAGATTGTAGACAGTAAATCTGGATGCATAAATGTATATTTTCATATCTGAGCAAGGTGCTCAAAGATCTATGAGAGGTGACATAGATCTACGTAGTCCATAAAAAGCTTTTTTATGATTAACCCAGTCAGAAACAGATCTACTTCTGTTCTTCTTTTAGGTACAATTTAGGAATTATATTCAGGTATCTGATGTTGTTTGTGGTACTTGGGATATCTATATGAAGTAACAGATAAGAAATAATCTGCATGAAAACTGTATCCTTTTAGCCCTCTAGTTTTTCATCAAATGGGATATATTAGAATTGTGAAAACATGAAGAAGCCTGACAGGCTCTGGTACTAAGCAGTAGCTGTCATCTTTTATGGAATATAGAAATAAGTAGGTATATGAAAGAGCTGTATTATTTCCTTGGTTGTTCTTTAAGGTTATGTCCTTAAACAAGTATTTTATTGGTGTTAAACCTTCTATCACCTTCTGTTACTCAGCAGCTGGTACAATACTCTTCTCCCTGGTGTAGGGACGTAAAAAAAGTCACCTGGAATATAGATGCATTTCACTGAACTTCTTATCTCCAAGATTAATTATAAAGAAATACCATGTCCATGAAAATAAAATCTTTTATCAAAAATTATTTTGAAAAATCACCATTCTACATGGTGTAGAAGCAAATTAAGCAAGCAGTTCATCACAAAGAATGGCAAACACTGTCAGATTACAGAGCTTTGAAACTCCACTTTGCACAGTTAGCTGGACTGAGAATTTGATACTCAAACTGGACTAAGGATCATGGACTACTGAAGAGGTTCACACCATGCGCAGATATTCTCAAACTAGATGATCACTAGATGATCATAAGAGTATGCCTGCAATGGCATTGAAAAGCATTCAAAGAGTATTATGTTTTCCTTCCTGGGAAGAATGATTTCTCTAAAATATTGGATAGCCTCCACTAAAACAGCAGAAGAATCAATCTAGGAAATTACAGAACAGCAAGTTTAAATTCAATAGCTAGTAAATTGCTAGAACATTTATTAAAGTAGTCAGTGCGTAAGCGCCTAGAGGAAAGAAGGTGATAAAAAGTAGGCACTAGTTACAGAGAAATCATGCCAACCTAACAATGTCTTATTTTTATAAGCCTTAATAAATTAAGGAGATGTTGGCAACACACAGTAGATCTCAAGCTAAAATCTTGCACAGTATTCATACATGGTAATTAAAATGCAAGGATTCAAATCTTGCATTATGAACACAACCATTAAGACTGACATAAACAAATAATGATTACATTTGATTCCTAGACAGAAAGAATGATGATGGAATCATTTTCTCAAAAGAATCACCATTATTTCTTTTTATCACATCTCGTACTCTTTAAAGTTTTCCTCATTATTTACTAATAACTGGAAAAAACGTGTAGGAAATCCTTTATGCATACTGCTATTTTCTATTGCTTTAGCTGAACAAAAATCAAAATTTAATATTTCTCTCCAGTTTCATCTCACCTGGAAGTGAAATAATTATAATTCTCAGGATACAAAGAGCTGAGGCAAAATCATCTCTCAAACTGCTTTGTAATATTTCTAACAGGGGCACCTGTCCCTGCACACACCAAAATCGATCCACTATTTTCACATGGAATTAAATTAGAATTTATAAACACAAATGTCCAGTCCTGACTGTTGATTGTCTATGAATTGGAAAGGCATCTTGCAGTTTTAATAAAGACAGTACAGGATTGACTTGGGTGTTTAGCTCAGCTTGGAGAACATGAGACTCTAATCTGAGGGTCAAGGGTTCAAGTCCCTTTTCAGGTATGAGTTTGGCTGGTGGCTGGACTCAGTGATCTGAAAGGTCCCTTCCAACCTAGATGATGATGTAATATGGTCCTTGGGCACAGTAGGACTGATAAAATACACAGTTCTGTGTTGTATCCCATCTCCCTTTTGCGCCTCTCCACTGAATGAAGTAAGTTTCTAGATACAAGATCTCACAAAGAGAAAATCCTGATTTCTATGCAGAGGTGACAAGTTCAGAAGGTTTGTAAATCAATCTTAGCATTAAGCCAATGTCATAAAATAACAGAGTGCTCAAAAGCACAATACAGATGCACCCATTGTGCCAGGAAAATCTAGCACAAAACTGAGGAGACCAATTCCAAGCTGGGACTAGTAAGTCTAGCTGGAAAATACCAGAAGTTTTCATTTTGTTCCAGGCCTGGTCTGTCTCTGTGTGTTAAACTCAAATAGTGTTGAAGTTAATTTCCGAACATTAGATAACTGCAGAATCAAGACAGACTCAGCAAAAGGAGCTGGATTTATGTGATTTAACTTTAGACTGAAGGGTAGGGCTTTTTTACAAATTATAAATAAGTTCATAGGCATACAGTTGTTCAAATGACGATGACTACACGTGGAACAGGCTTACACAATAGTCAAAAGAGATACAGTCAGTACAATCAGTGCACAATGCACAGTCTGAAGCAAAGACCCATAGGCAGTTAAGTACCTGTTCCAAAGCTATCAAGTAAAATGAGTATGAACACAGGTCAGGAGTAGCAACTGAAGCTAATTTAGGATAGAAATGGCTGTAAAATGACTATGCTTGGATGAAAAAACCCCTTCCCTTACAGGAAAATGAACTACAGTAAGGGCTAAGAAATTGAGGCCTCAGGTAGACATTCACATTCAGGGGTTTACAGAGCGTTGTCTACAATCTCAAGCTCCCATTTTCTCACACTTACACTTTTATGACAGAGGTAAATGATACCAGTTGAGATGCTTTAGATCTTCCACCTGGTCTACAGCTAACAACTGGCTGTTCTAGGTTGGATGTCAAGTCTGTGAATGGGTTGTCTCAGACACTCTAGTGTGTCTCAAATAGTGTGAGCCTTTTCTGCATGCAAATGAGCAAGCTAGATATATCTTCATAAGAGCTCACCTATACTCCAAGGAAATAAATAGGCACTCTGGGGTACAATCCATCTCTTTTTAGTTAGACATCTAAATACATCAGACAAATTGAACTTCAGTATTTCTGATTTCTTTCCACTTAGAACTTATTTTTACCACATTCCTCAGAGCTTTGCAGCAGTGCTTTTAATGCAGTACTCCCAACTCACCCTTGCCTCAGAAAATGCAAAGTTTGCTACAGGCTATAATACATTTGGTTTCTGAACTGACAATTTACTAGCTTTCCAGAGCTGATTCGGGAATCCATCCAGCATTTCATCACATGGTATAGATGTACCAGACCTGCTGAAGGTATTTTGTATTCACATCATTTAATCACATTTTGTTTTAAGTAAATTAGCCCCCTGGTCCCTCACATGTTATATCCATTACCTAGATTCATCTTGTGATGTTAGTGCTGTTAAATTGCCAGTAGCTGCTCTTACTCTCTTTGAGGTTATTAGGACTTAGACAGCAATTAAGCAACATGTCAACTACACTAGTGTTTCAACATCTAGTGTAAGAGTTTGTAAGAAGATTGAGTATAGCTCTTGTTTAATAGTTAGAGCATGTGGCCACATATTCTGACATAGATGCCAGTACATAAATATATTTTCTGGGACAATGCTACAAATAAGGTAGAATATGGTTTGACAAAATGGCTGAGAATGTACTGCAGATTATCTTTTCTAAGTTTTGTCATGAAAACTGATTTATTAGGCAACCAGGACTATAACTAATGCCCTCGTAATGTCTTCTCAGGTGAAATTCATTAGCTTTCCTCTCTTCAGATAATACAACTATCGTACCAAAAAGCAGGATTCTGCATACAATTATTGCATCAAAAGCAGGATTCGAACAAGCACCAATGCTATGAGCTTACTTCATATGGAGAGAATGGATAGAGTAGCTGAGTTAGTGAGGAGATTGCCAAGGAAGTCAGACTGAATGGTAGAAAATGTTTGCAAAGTTTATCACTAAACTGTGTGGAAGGAAGCAACTGAGTATCTGGTGACTGAAAAATCTGAAAGACAGATACAGCTCAGAGATAACTAGATAATATGAAAGAGAAACTGTTTCATAGAAACACTTCACTTGGGAAAGACCTTTAAGATCAATGAGTCCAATCGTAAACCTAAAACCACTAAAAATGACCCTAAGCACCTGAGTCACCAGGTGACTCAACCACTTCCCTGAGTAGTGAAGAGCTTTTTCCTTATATCCAGTCTAATCTCTCCCCTATGCAACTTGAGGCTCTTTCCTGTCATCTTAGAACTTGTTAGTCAGGAAAAGAGGTTGACACTCACCTCACTGCAGCCTCTTTTCAGGTAGCTATAGGGAGCAGTAATGTCTCCTCTGAATCTCCTTTTTTCCAGGCTAAACAACACCACCTCCTCACTGGATTACTTCCTATACCCTTCACCAGCTTTGTTGCTCTTCTTTGAGTGCACTCCAGAACCTCAAAGCTTTATTCAAACTCATTCAAAAGGACCTGGGATGAGCAAGAAGGTGTGGGACATCTGGATAGAAGGTAAATGAAAGGGCAAGGCATTCATGTGCTGAGGAAAAGGGAAGGGAATAATGTCATTTATGACAGGAAAGTGTGAAACCAATAAGATCCCATGAAGTACCTTTTTTTGTGCATGTTTCATTTAGTGTTATTTATTTTTTGCCTTTTATTTATTTCTTTAGATTCAATGGAGGAAACAGAGAAGTAGGTTCATGACCTGTATAACAACAAACACAACTGCATTAGCAGCCATTCTTGTTCTTGTAGCTAGGCATGACGTTCTATCCAGTCTGTGGAAATATGCAGTCTACAGCTATATATCTATCACATAACTATGAATGGATTACACCTAAAGAAAGATTTGGTCAGTGATTTTTAAGGGTGGGTGTCCCTTTAGTCTAAACCCAGATTAACTATGTAAAAAAAGTGGTGGTAAATTTGGGCTGTATTTGATAATCTGTTCTGATCATTCTGGCCCATTGAGTTTCATTGTTGCTAATCAGATAAACCAAATAGTGTTCCTGCTTAAGTTCTAATTACCAGGGAAATGTTAGTTAAATATTCAAAGGAGAGTGATAAAGTAAGATTGACTGTACTAATGCAAAATACATTTAATACATTAAAAAAATACTTTTCAGTTCTATCACCTCTTCCACAGATTTAGTCTTTTGGTAGTTCATAACATGATGATTCTGTTGCCTGACCAGAATCACAGAATGGTTTGGTTTGGTTAATGATTGTCTAGTTCCAACCCCCCTGCTATAGGCAGGGACACCTCTCACTAGACCAGGTTGCTCAGTGCCTCATCCAGCCTGGTCTTAAATACCTGTGGAGAGGAGGTATCCACAACCTCTCTGGGCAACCTGTTCCAGTGTCTCACTACCCTCACCATAACGAATTTCTTTCTTATATCTAGCCTGAATCTCCCCTCTTCCAATTTGCATCTGTTACTCCTAACCCTGCCATCATATATCCTATTAAAAGATCTCACCCCCGCCTATCAATAACCCTTGAGGTGCTGGTAAGTCACTATGAGGTCCCCCCTGACCCTTCTCTTCTCCAGGCTGAACAACCCCAACTCCTTCAGCCTGTCCTCATAAGGGACAGGATCATCTCCATAGCTCTCCTGTGGACCTGCTCCAACAGCTTAATATCCTTCTTCTGTTGGGAGCTCCAGAACTGAACACAGTACTCCAGGTAGGGCCTCACCAGAACAGAGTAAAGGGGAAAAAAAATTGCCTTTCTTGACCTGCTGTTCACACTTCTCTTGATGCAGCTCAGGATTTGTCTGGCCTACTGGGCTGCAAGTGCACACTGCTGGCTCATGTTGAGCTTCTCATCCACTGACACCCTCAAATTCTTCTCTTCAGAGCTGCAGTCAAGCCACTCTCCACCCAGCCTGCATCTGTGCTTGGAATCGCCTCAACTCAAGTGCAGGACCTTGCACTTGGCCTTGTTGAACTTCATGAGGTTGGCTTGGGCCCACCTCTCAAGCCTATCAAGGTCCCTCTGGATGGCATTTCTTCCTTCTGGCATATCAACTGCACCACACAGCTTTGTGTCATCTGCAAACTTGCTGAGGGTGCACTCAATCCCACTGTCCATGTCTCCTACAAAGATGTCGAATAGCACTGGTCCCAGTACTGATCCCTGAGTACACCACTCGTCACTGGTTTGCACTGGGACAATGAACCATTGACTGCATCTCTTTGAATGTGACCATCCAGCCAGCTCTTTATCCAGCAAGAAGTACCATGCTACCTGAATTTTAGCTACCATTTTGGAGTGATATACATTCTCTGCAGATACTGTCATATCTGCCAGCCCTACATGGATTTTTAGTACAAAAAATGCTATGATTAATATAACCTATTAGAGATGTTAAAGTAGTAGAAGGGGAATAAATCCACTCATAAAAATGCTGACATAGATATAGTTTGCTATTAAGCTTTGTAGTTCACTATTAACTATCTGATAACTAGTATTCTTCTGAAAAAGAATAACCCTTGTGTTCTGTAATTTTTACTTTATTAGTATTAATAACATATTCAATAATATGCATGTGTCCAACATTCCACAGTATTGCATTGATGGTGTTCTAGGTGCATATTGGATTTTGACAATACTTTCAAGATAGTAAGATGAAAATAATTTGAACAATATTAATTTGGCCTAATAATACCTCTGACATATTTTTCTCTATTTAAATAGAGCCATTAAGAAATCTCTCACTTGTGATAAGAGATTCATCTCACCTAAATTAAGCCATCTGAAATTTAAGCTTGTAACCTAAGGTATTTTTTCTGTCTCCCTTTGCAGTCAATGGAGAGCCATTCTTCTTAGCTGTTTTAAAAGCAAACTTGTACTCCAGCGGATCTCATTTCTCTACATGGTTATAGAGAGATTCGAAATTATCAACTCACACTGCCTTTTAAACAAACATGTGAATGGCAGAGAGATCATACTGAGTGCTCATAACCTTCTCTGTAAGTCTGAAAAGAAATACAGATCCCCAGATCTGTATCACTAATCTTAGGTCCTTGTATCACTAACCTTAGGGCACTACGTAGTAGCAGTATTCAAAGAACTGGGACATACTGTATTCTCACTGTAATAATGAGAAATATGACCCAAAGAACAAGAACAGAAACTGTGTATGTACGTAGTTATATACTTACATTCATGCATACATCCATTACATGGATGTACTTTATGTGTAATGTATTGTATTTTTTTCTCTTTTAAATAAAGAGAAATTCTCTGTTTAAATAAAGGGCCATAAACACTTCTGATGGTGCAATGTGGAATGATAGCCTAGTTAGCTGATGGTGGTGTCCACTTGGACCTCTAGCTTTTTTCAGCTAAGTGCTGCTCTTAAAAAAGCTGATTTTGTGAGAAGTGAAGAATGGATTTTCTTCTAACTCTTAGGTACTAAATGTTTAAATGTGTGAGCAATTATCCACAGGGCCCTCTCTGTCAGAAACCTGACAAGCTAACATATCCTTTGTAATAGAGCAATTCCACAAAGCTAGACTGTTACTGAAAATGTGAAAACTGTTACCTAAAACCAAACAGCTCTTCACAAGCAGAAGTTAAATTTGACAGGTAGGTACTGTGAAGCTTTTTATAGATTCTCTCTGTATTAATAAATAAATGCAGAAAACACCACTGGGTGATTTCTCTCTTCCTTTGTAATATAATCCATAAAATGTAGGTAGTTACTTTGGTGTCAAGCTTTATCCTTATGACTTCAGAATGGCCGAATTGTTTCTAGTTACAAATGAAACACCTGTTGGGTTGAATATAATACAGGCAAAACCAAGTGCATGCTTTCTTCTGGAAGATGATGCAATAGACAGCTGAATTTTTATTTAATGCCTACCACCTAGCATTCATCTTAGGTGTTCCCTTTTCATTAGAAAATAAAATTAGTCATAAGGTCTTTTTTTCAAAGTACCAGCCATCTTCTAAGAGCCAAAGTGTTATGTTATCTTCCTGTCATAACTGCTGTAGGAACTGCAACTCTGATAGAGTAGCAGATTCTGTACAGTCCTACACAGGTAATACATATGATGATTTGAGATTCTGTGCTACAGGCAAGAAGCAAGACACAATTACTACCGACAAACACAAGACCCTGTTCCATCTATGCAGAAAAAGACAAATTATACAGAGATAGAAAGTAAAGCTAAAAGCACATCCTGAAGCACTGGCATGATGCAGCTCAGGTATATAAGGAAAAGAAACTTGAACTGTCTGCCAGTGGAAAACATTTTCATTTGTTAGCTCAATAGAGTATTGAAGTGCCTATATTGAGAGAATGTAAGAGAAAATGGTCAGTAATGACTAGTGATGAGAAAAATATATTGCTTCAATTGAGTACAATAGGGTTTAAACCTATAAATAGTTACATATCTTCTGCTGCTTCACAAAACCACAGTACTAAGCAAATAATAATATTGTAGAAATTCTAAAAATTTATGTTACACCAGAATGTTTACAGAGTGGTTAAAGAAAGAAAAAACAAAGCTCCTGAACATTAAAAAGTGGCTGAATTCATTAGAAGCATTGCCAGTAGTTTATTTCAATATGATATTAAGGGACAATTCTTAATTCTTGAGAGATATGTAGTATGCAGCGTGCAAAATTAAGGAAGCACAAATCAGCTAGTGACTGGTCGGTTTCAGCATAAAAAGTGTATTAGTTACCATTATTTTAATTTGAGCTCCTTCTGAAAATGGCAAGGGGTCATAGCAGATTCAGAAAATCTGTTCATCAAGAATTATACCAGGAGAAAAGCAGAAAGGAGGTGTAAGGAACACTTACAGACTGTATATTTTTATTATGAAACACAGTCTCAGAGTGCCAATTATTGTTGGTTCAAGGACAAACACTGCAAAGAAACTGGGACATACACAGAAAAGATGTACAGGTCAGTGCAAAAAGCACCTCATGGGGACAATACCTGAGAATTCCCAGAATCATCAGCTTGCAGGCGACAGCACAGAGTCCATAGAGAATACCTTAACATCTCTACAGCTGTTTAATTTCAAAGTTATTATTTGAGCTCCTTTGCAAGTGAAAGCAATGCAATATAAAATTTAGCTTGATCCAGTGTCTGCTGTTCTGTAATCTCATGGCTGATTTTTCAGAGGCTACTTAAAAAGGTGAAATTGCAGAAAACTTCAGTGTATCTAAAGCATATATTAGGAAAATCCTCACACCCCTGAGGGTTGTAATGGCGAAGGTAACATATAACTGTAAACAACATATGTTAAATCCTTATGTTGTGAAACAAGGAGGTCATGCATTATTTGGTAGAGGATGGCTGAGAAAGATTCAGTCAGATTGGCAAAGTGTAATGTGTTTGCAGGCTTGAAAATAATTATGGACTCCAGCCCAAAACAAAAATAACTGTTCTGAGTGTTTATATAATGAGCACTGTCTTCAGAATACTATCAAAACTGTAGGCATTACTAAGAACCATCCACATAAAGACGGTGTGCAACAAGACAAACAGGATAGAGAAAATGTACTAAACAAAGAACCATCAACAATCAAATGCTATGAATGTCATCATTCAAGACAATACTGAGATCTTCCCATGCTATGAAGTATGGATTTAAGTTCATCTATCCCTCTTAAATGACACACATTTTAATAATTAGAAGTGCATTACTGTCATCAAAACTGTTGTTGAACTAGTGTTTAGAACTAGGGTTTATCTTTTTGATATCTTATTTCTACTTTGTAAGACTCCATCTTGTATTCCTGTGTCCCTTTCCTCCCACTTTTGAGTTTGACAAGGTTTTGGAGTAGGCCATGGTTAAAAGCTGGTTAAAAACACCAAACAGACAAACAGCAGCAACAATTTTAAAAACAAGTGAAGTACCCAGGTCCTATTTAGGATGGAGCTAGTGTGTGTATGTAATCATATTCCTTAGCCAAGGCATAGCCACAAAAACATGATGAGAGATGGGGAAAAAACTGCTTACTAGGGAAAAAATTGGTTGTCTGAATCACACAATCACCTTTCAAACTAGTCTTCTAAACACATCTTTCACAAGTAGCCCTTATATTGTTAGTGGCTTGTACTTTGAAGATACTGTGAAAACTAATTGTTCCCTTGTATGTGTATATAAAGGAAAATATTACTCTTTTAATCATAGCATAAAGTGCTGCAAAAGTTCCAGAGCACAATCTTTGTGCATCTGTTTTTCTCTAAATAAAACTTAACATTACTTATTTTTCTTTTAATTATATTATAAATATTTCAGCATTTGTAGTGTAACTGTCATATGATTCTAATAGTATGTTACTTTTTAAACCAAAATAAGCAGGCATATGATTTTTCTTGTAATTTCTATCTGAGTATATAGGGAATGAGTTTTGAGTGAAAAGAAAAAAATTTGTGCTATCTATCTAATTCAAGTCTGACACACAAAAGAGAAACAGAACTCAGAGTACCTTTGGGATCATAAGAATTCAGCTGCTTTGTTGGAACTGTACAAGAGTGGAAAGCAATAGAGCTCTTGATTTGAAGTCATTACCTATTGGAAATACCATAATTTTAATTATCAGAGATGATAGAAACAAAAAATTGCAAATATATTCAATACAAAGACAGTCTGGAAGTTTTATGTGTTAGTATCTTCAATAATATATTTTACATATAAATCACATCATATCATTTTAGAGTAACTGTCTCTCATTCTTTCAAAATAAGGGATTATATTTTGAAATGCATGGTTAAATAATTGTTCACTTTTACCTTGACCAAAATTTTTTGTAAGGCTTCTTGAAACTCTTACAAAAACAAAACAGCCAACTAAACAAAACATCAAGATGAGTGTATGCTTGTGTATAAACACAAAGTAATAAAATCAGATCAGAAGGAATGCCAGCATGCTCTAAAGACTAGCTCAAAAGTTGTTTTCTTTTAAACAACTTTCTTTTTAAAAAAGAAACTGGTTAACTTGTGTCAAGCAACTGTGGTAACTATCCTAGTGAAACCTTGCTAATCGTATAGCAGGATCTTGTGCTGCCATGCAACTTAGATCCCCCAGCCATCCTTAATTATTAACAGAATCCAGAAAATTCAACTTACTGAGCTGTAACTCTCTAAATACCTGGAATTAATTTCACCTATTTTGAAATATTTAACACGTATTATACTAAAGGTAAAACAGTCTCTTTGATATCCCTTTACAGTCATTGGTAAAAGTTGTTCATCGGTATGTTTCCCTTCACCTATTTAGAAAAGCCATTTCATGATCAGACATATTGTCTTTTGAATGTTTTTGTCTATTTATTATGTATGGGTGACCTGGTTAGACTTAGAAAACTAACAATAACCCTATGGATACTGAATGTGAAATAAATCTCTTCTCTTTCTCTTGCCCAAAAGCTGAAATGCCTCAGCCTGATTTCTGCAGTCAGTATCAGTCTTTTGGAAATATAGAGAGCAAGACAAATTCATAAACCTCAAAATGTTTCTCCAAATGGTTTCTTCACTATATCCAAGCACTTCTGTAGTATAAGTCACTTCATTATGCTATCCAGGATTCTTCTCTGTAATTCAAGACTTTTCTTCTGAAATACAGAGCTTTTCTTCTGTGTATCTTAAATTCTATATACTCATCGTAATTACTTTGTTCTGGACATTCTTTTTAATGTAGGTTTATTTCCCTATTAAAGATAGCCAGCTCCTCTGAAAAGTTTTGGATTCCCTCCCTCACAGCCTTTTTTCACTGGTTATGTTCAGGTTGAACAGGAACAATCCTTGAGCTTGAAAAAAAACACTGAAAACAATGTAGATTTTTCCATTAATTTTTAAGATATGTTTAGCTTTTTGTATTGCATTTATTTATAATAAAATCCATTAAAATCATGGGTATGGATTATTGAATAAGAAACCATGAATGAGAGTAGCAGAATCTGTCCCTCAGTAAAATTTAAGAAATCTTTGGTATTTTCCACTATCACTTTAAAAACAAAGTATTGAACATAATGTATTATAATGTAAATTCTATCAAACACTGTGTCATTAACATTTAGCAATCTTGTTTGTTCAATTCAATCCATCTGTATATACAAATCTGATATTTGCCTTTTAAAAAATTTAACATGCATAAGTGCCCATAAATCAGTTATGACAATCATTGTTAAAACAATCAATAGTAAGGAATATGCATTAATTCAAATAATATTGATAGCCACATGAACCTGCATCAGTCTTCTGTGAAATTAGAAAAATGAGACATCTTCTTAAAATCAATATTTTCCTTTTTATGTCATTCATTTGAAGAGTATCAATAATACATTACTTTATACCTTATGTGTCAGCGGCCCTACTTCTAACTGTAGAGATATCTCAAAAAAATACTGAAGTGAGGCAAAAGAAGAAAGCCATCAAAGCAATGACCTGCTAAAAAGCTTGCATTCATACACTGTATTGTGGGTATTCATCTGAACTAAAATATGTATGGGCAGCATTACTGGCTGAATATATTATTTATAACTCAGACCTCAAGAACAGATGCTTGTACACTACATTTTTCTTGGAGTTAAAAAGAAAGAGAAACAGCAAAAGAACTCAGTATTGCCTTTATCTACCCTCAGACTTAAAAAACGAGAAGTTAGACAGGTGTGCAGACCAAAGTGGGAATACAACATGTGGAATTACAACATCCATTCATCACAAAAGAAACATTTTAATTGGTTATATGTGGAAAATATCTACTTGACAGTCAGTTTCTCACTTTTCACGTAAGTGCTTTGCTGCTTGGATGCCTAATCTTGTTTAGTATAGGGAAAGTAATTTGACATGAAAGTACCTAGATGGCTGCCGAAAATTAATTGCCAATTAAAAAAGAAAAATGTTTGTGCTACTCTATAAACAAGCCAACATATAAACCTTTCAGTCTTGTTGCTTTATTTATGTCTTTGTAGATCTGGTTTCAAGCTATTTGCATACAATTTACAAATTCATATTATAATTCTCCAGCATATTTATGATTTTATAGTTGTATATATTTTACCTCTATGAAAAATATTTATTTCTTTATGTTTCTGTTGCTTATTGTTTAACAAAAACATTTCATTACATTTGATAGTTTATGTCTCTTCCTTAGAATGAGACATTTTTATTTGTAGGGCTCAAAGAGAGAGGTTTATTCCCCCCACACAACAGAAAAATACATAGCCAAACCTCAAAACTATGAACTCCTGTCTCTAACTTTCCATAGCTTCCTCAGACTGCTTTCAAGTGAGGATGAATACCCCAATGATTCAGCTTACAAAGGTTAATCTGAGTGGAAAATGAAGGCTTTAACAGGATTGTAAAGCTTAAGGACTCTTTTCAGCACTAAAGAGACTTTGAAAGTGACTGAGGCATGGAAGTTTCATAAGTACCATAGAATGGGTGCCTTATATCCAAAATTCAATTGAAATGGCATAGCTGACTGAATCCATCGTCAGAAATGGATATTGACTTCCATTTTCTTCCTCCTTCTCCTCCCAAAATCAACTATCTATACATGTCACATAGATAGTGTGAATCAATGTTATTTAAACATAAAATGTAACAATTCTATATAGAATATCTGAATCCAACATTTAAGGTAGTAATAGAAAATAATCAGAATTTCAAAACTTGTATGAACTTGAAACAGTATATCTCTTTTACCTTTTTGTTCAGTATGAAGGGTTTTTTTTAATTGAAATGAGTCCCCCATGGGTGAAATCCAGACATTTTATCTTCCATTAATAAACAACTGGGAGTATTTTTTGGTGTTCAAAGCTATTACTCCTTATCATAATCTTTTTATTCACTTTCAATCTTCAAGTCCAAATGAGTGAGACAAAGCAGATCATTTGCTATTCCAAAAGCCAGATTTTAAAAACACAACCAAAAAAACAAAGCAACAAGTCCACAAAGTTTTCAAAAGCAAGTTTTGATTACTATCAGTCTCTTGAGAAAATAAGGGTTTAAGACACCTGATCCATTAATTTAATGATCCCGAAAGCCTACAAATAATTTACGTAAATTTTTTAGGTTAAAATTATCCTATGAGTAACTTCTGTGCACACTTATACACTGCTTAGTTTTCTCACAAAGCCTACAGTTCCACACAAAACATCAATAGTGTGGAGATAATGTCAGGGTCACTAATTCTGACTGTGCCAAATAGCTCTGCAATCCTCAAAAGGCAGACACATTACATATAATAGCTATCATTCAAAGCACGAATGAGCAAACAGTGACCTATCTTATTTTCTTTTTCTCTTTTAATTAGAATTTAAAAAAAATCCTAAGAAATCACTTGTTTTGAATTCAAGGTTTTGCTAGGGAAGAAAATTCGAAGAAAAACATAAATCTAATTTTAACATGAAAGTCTAAATGCAATATTACTTACACCTAGACTTTCAAATTTTTGCTGTTATCATCCTCATTTTCTAATTCAAATTTGTAGATCTTTAAAATATCCCAAAAAGTTTCATTTAAAGAGAAATATTTTCTGTATATTTATTTAAAACTTGTGATAAAAGTAGTTCCGAATTCAAGCTTTGAGTCACTGCTTGGGACCTAATGCAATGCATCATCAGGTTCAGAGGGAACGGACAGATCTAGTTGTTAAGCCACTGTCCATCATATATGAGAAGTCATGGCAGTCTAGTGGAGTTCCCACTGGATGGAAAAGTAGAAACATAACCCCAATTTTTAAAAAGAAAAAAAAAGAAGACACAGGGCACTACAGATAAGTCAGTCTCACCTCTGTGTCCAATGAGATCATAGATCAGATCCTCCTGGAAACTACACTAAGGTGCATGGAATACAAGGAGGTCTTGATGGTAAGCAACACAAATTTGGTGACATGGTGCAGCACTGATGGATAAAAGAAGAGCAACTGACATCATTTACATGGAAATGCACAAGGCATTTGACACTGCCCTGCATAGCTTCCTTGTCTCTGAATTAGACATGGATTTGATTGATGGGCCTCTCAGTGGATAAGGAATTGTCTGGATGATCACACTCAAAGAGTTGCAGTCAATGGCTTGATGACCAAGTGGCAACCAATGATAAGAGGTGTTCCTCAAGGGTCAGTACTGGAACCAGCACTGTTTAACAACTTTAATGGCAACATAGATAGTGGCATTGAGTGTACTCTCAGAAAGTTTACTGATAGCATCAAAGTATGTTACCTCATCTAGTAGATGTGTTTGTTAGGTGGCCCTGCGAGACAGGGGGGTTGGAGTTACATGATCCTTGGGGTCCCTTCCAACCCGGGTCTTCTGTGATTCTGTGTGTGATATGTGCTGCAGTCAATACTAGTCTAGAAGGAAGGGATACCATCCAGAGGGACCTGGACAGGCTCGAAAAGTGTGCTTTTGTGAACCCCATGAAGTTCATAGAGGCCAAGTGCAATGTCCTGCATGTAGGTTGTAACTGCAGGCTGGGCAGAGGATGGATTTGAAGTAGCCCTGAGAAGAAAGACTTGAATTTTTGGTTGAGAAGCTCAACAGAAGCTGGCAGTGTGCACTCACAGTCCCATTTTTCCTTCAGGTTAACAGGATAGTCAGGTAGCTATAGCTAGAAGTAGGAATAACATTTGAAAGATTGTCCTCTCTATGGTTATTCCTTCTGCTGAGGACATTATTAACTTGGTTTACAATCCTATGGTCTTTTTGGTTTCCTTAAGTCTGATACAAGATTTTATCAACCATTGTAGTAAAATCAGACAAATATTAAGTGCTTACTCATTATATTCTTAAGAGATTACTGTGGTCTGTGCTTTTGGACACAGATCTAGACACAAGATTTATACTTAGTGATTTTAGTTTCCCTCAAGCAACTGAGACACACATCCTGAAAAGCTCCAATTACTTGCAAATAAACACCAGAATTCTCTTAGCTATGTAGGTCACCAGAAACCCATCACTTGCTGTTAACTAACTGTAGAGAGCAATTCAAAGTCCTCTGTGACTGGCCTGTTGAATATATTATGCCTTCCTATGGCTCATAATACTGTGTTAGGCTTTCCACTGGAACGATAAAATGGTATACTGTAATGAAAATCTTGTGAGACCACTGAATCCTTCTGTGAAGGGGAAATCACTGAAAAACCTCAACTGTAAATTCACTTCCCCACTACTTCAGAATTTTCTACTTTCATCTCAAAACCTTTTATTTTACTGTGCAAGCAAGATCCTATACATTCTCATCTGTACCTATAAAAGCAAGTGAACAAATGAAGAAGCAAACAAAAAAATCCCAACAAAGTGGTAAACACTGCCTTTTTCTAGGATGGAAAAGAAACAAGAGAAAGACATTTGTTGCACATTTATTGTTGCACATTTAACTAAGACAATGCCACATCTCAAAGTGTGACATCTAAGTACAAAAGGTCTGTTGTGGTTTAATCCCAGCAAATAAGCACCACACAGCTGCTCATTCACTCTCCCCTTCTGCGGGATTGGAGGGAGAATCAGAAAAGTAGAAGTGGGAAATCTCATGGGTTAAGCTAAAGGCAGTTTAGTAAGTAAAGCAAAAGCTGTTCAGGCCAGCAAAACAAAACGAAGTTCATTCAGTTCTTCCCATGACCAGGCAGGTGTTCAGTCACCTCTGGAAAAGCAGAGCTCTATTATATATAGGTTTTACTTGTGAAGACAAACACCTTAACTCTATACATTCCTGCTTCCTTCTTATTCTTCTACTGTTATTTGCTAAGCATGATGTCATATGTCATGGAATAATCCTTTTATCAGTTAAGTTCAGCTGTCCCAGCTGTGCCTCTTCCCAACTTTTTGTGCACCCCTAGCCTTCTTGCTTCCAGAGCAATGTAAGGAGAAAGATAGGACCTTGATTCTGTGTAAGCATTGATCAGCAATAACTAAAATCCCTATATTTTGAGCACTGTTTCTGGCACAACTCCAGAACATAACTCCATAGTAGCTACTTGAGCAAATTAACTTTAGCCCAGTCAAAAGTGGTACTGGGCTTTTTTGTTTCCAGATGGCTCCAGCTGACCCACCTCAGGACATGGCTGATCCCCACAGCCAAGGTTGGGCTCACATGTAGCACCTCAGGAAAATAGCTTATTTTAAGGGCAAAATGCTGCACAGGCAGTGATGTATAAAGCAAAAAAGGTGGGAGGATGGCATGTTTCTTAACTTGTGATACGTGCCAGAAATAATGTTTAAATAGGGATAAATAATTTTATGGATAAAATATGCCCACTGAAGAGAGAAGCTGTCCACTTTAAGAGTAGCTTTACTGATACAAGTATCACCTTTTTTTCTGTCCTTAAGAAGCTCTGTGACCTAGCAAATAAGATCAAGATTGAGGTATTGTTTCCACATTTATCACACAGCTTTCAAACACAGCCACTTAATGTTTCAGTTTCAGTTACACAGTAAATGGGAGGAATGATATTTGTCAACACTGTAGGCCTTTTCCATTAAACCCTAGTAAAAGAGAAAACTGAAATACAGAGTTAACACAAGTACACATTAAAGTACTTTAACAAATATTTAGAAATTCCAGATTATATTTGCAATGAGGAAGAGTGAAAAAAAATACTGTTTATAAAAATTTCAGTTTTGAAGAACTGTGAATTCAGGGAACATGAATAACTTGTAATGCTGCAGAATTGTTCATACATACCTTAGAAAACTTACTAGGAATGGTAAAGCCTCCCTGGTGCAGAGTTTCATGTAGCCTCATTTCTTGTATTGAGTTGTAGGGTTTCCAAGTCTAGGTGTAGCATTATCTCCATGCCTATGTGTATTGTCATGGTCCCAAACCTGATCATTCATACTTGATACCAGCAATTCCAATGTTGTATACAGATGTGGTCTTAGAAAAATATCTGATTGCCTGAACCATCACCCACAACTGAAAAAGCATTTAGTAAAACTTCTGACAATATCCGTTAGACAACATTGGCTGTCATGACTGCATCACTCCTCTTAGAAAAAGCAGCACATGGCTGTGATGTTATTTTAATAAGCACAGGTGAAGTACAAGTAATTAAAAATATTTTATTTCTGTTTTACCGAGCAGTCTGACTTTGTAGATAGTAATGTGACCAAAGTGAAAAAAAGCTACTTTTTAATGAGCTGTCTCAATAGGATTCATCAAAAAACAAGCACAGGATTCATCAAAATCAAACATGTTTCTTTCTGTAAGCTCCAGTATAAAGTGGAACACTTCATGCCTTAGTACACAGATGATTTGGAAATAGGAATGTGTTTCTGATGCAAAATGTCTGAAGTGTCATGTTCCAGCTCATGTGTAAGGTGCAATTTGGAAAACTATTTTACATTTAATCTATATAACATTCTTCCACACTGTCCATCTCTTACATTATTGTTAGGTCTTGTGCTTAAACAGCTTTACTTATTTCTGTATCAAATATGATTTGTGTGAGGAAGAGTATTTATTTATGTATCATATCATCATTTGTTAAATAAATACACAGTGTTGTTCTCTTACAATTTTTTTGAAATCCAGTATTTCTGAAATGCACTCTCCTTAGCAAACACTGATAGTGTACTTTTTCCATGTATTAAAACTACAGAACTTCTGACTCATCACAGAATCACAAAATATCAGGGATTGGAAGGGATCTCAAGAGATCATCTAGTCCAATCCCCCTGCCACAGCAGGAACACCTAGACCAGGTCACACAAGAACTCATCCGGATGGGTTTTGAATGTCTCCAGAGAAGGAGACTCCACAACCTCTCTGGGCAGTCTGTTCCAGTGTTCTGCTACCCTCACTGTGAAAAAATTCTTTCTTACATTTCTCTGGAACCTTCTATGTTCTAGCTTGTACCCATTTCCTCTTGTCCTATCATTGGAGTTCACTGAGAAGAGCCTGTGTTAATACTGTTGTCATAGCTGAGGCATTGTTCGCTGCCTCAGTTTCCTCTAAACATCTAGATAAAACCACAAAGTTTGTCTGCCTGTAACAAACCAACTTAGATTCTCAATATCCAAAAGCATTGAGGAAAAAATAATCTTATTTACAAGTGCTTAGGCCTATAGAAGCCAATATTTAATTTTTAGATACTTTGTCCCCAAAATCTCTTGTTATTTAAAGAGATAGAAGTGCTGCTCAATCTAGAAGTCTCTTGTCATCCTTCTCTTCATCATGTAAGTCTTAGCATAATTCATATAAAGACACTAGTTAGAATTTTTTAATTAATTGTTGCAGCTACACTACAATGTTGATTTGTTTTTCTTACATCTCTGCTTTCTTGCAGACATGGAAAATATGTCAGATTTTATTTCAATCACTCCAAACAGTAATTTCACATCAGTATTTATAAATCATAAAAGTAGAGCAATTATGAAGTCCTAAACTTACACATATGTAATTGTTAATGTAGAAGGACTATTACCGTTATTTTGGATTCACTCTACCATGTCGTATTATCCACCCTCATAAATTTTTATAATTGTGTTTCAATCGTATGCTGGTTCTCCACAGGGTAAAGAGATTGTCAGATTCTGTTAGAATGTCTTGGCTGTTCTGTAGCATCACCTAAAGTTTGTGGGATTTATATGAAGTACAGCATATAACCTTGGGCTGTGATCTTGTCAGCTTTTACAAACTAAACAGCATGAAAACTGATCAATACTTGGATGGCAGACTTCCAAGAGTAAAAAAAAAAGGATTACTGTAGGAAGTAGGGTTGATCACCCTTCAAGTATCAGGCTTCCCAATGAGACAGTACTCAACCGGCATTGCAGCATTTTGTCAGGATGACTGGTAGGCACATCATACAAAATTGAAGGAGAATGAAGCAAGTGGATCACAGATTCAGAGTTCCAACTTCATAGCTAGGTAAATGTAATGAAATCATCAGTTTTCAAAATGTTTTAACAGACTCTTGTGGGGAATTTCCTGTGAGGATTATTCTCCAACGCTTTTTCAATGTGTTTACATCCATCTATTTGCTTTGAAATCAAAGAATATTCCTCAGCTCAACTCAAAGAGTTGCAGTCAATGGCTCTTTGTCCAAGTGGAAACCAGTGATGAGTGGTTTTCCTCAAGGATCAGTACTGGGACCAGTGCTATTTAACATCTTTGTAGGAGATATGGACAGTGGGATCGAGTGCACCCTCAGCAAATTTGCAGATGACACAAAGCTGTGTGGTGCAGTTGATACACCTGAAGGAAGGGATGCCATCCAGAGAGACCTTGACAGGCTTGAGAGGTGGGCCCAAGCCAACCTCATGAAGTTCAACAAGGCCAAGTGCAAGGTCCTGCACCTGGGTCGAAGCAATCCCAAGCACAGATACAGGCTGGGTGGAGAGTGGCTTGAGTGCAGCTCCGTAGAGAAAGACTTGGGTGTGTCAGTTGATGACAAACTCAACATGAGCCACCAGTGTGCACTCGCAACCAAGAAGGCCAACCAAATCCTGGGTTGCATC
>VZTY01030296.1:73444-160076 GCA_013400935.1 Turnix velox | reverse complement strand
GCACTGGAACAGGTTGCCCAGAGAGGTTGTGGATGCCCCCTCTCTGGAGGTGTTCAAGACCAGGCTGGACAAGGCGCTGAGCAGCCTGATCTAGTGGGAGGTGTCCCTGGCTATGGCAGGGGGGTTGGAACTCGATGATCTTTATGGTCCCTTCCAACCCAAACTATTCTATGATTATATGAAGAAGAAACCATTGAGTTAGCCATCTGATTGTATAAAAGAATATAACTTCTTCATTTTTTTTTCCAAAAGCAAAAGGTTTTTCAAAACAATCTATATAATACAAAAAAATACTCCCTCTCTATCCATCTGGTTTGTAGCAGAAACAACTAATGCCATCCACATATTAAAATTATTTAAGAATGCAAAAAAAAAAAAAAAATTGATTGTTATTGTCTTCCAGGAATTTTAAGAGAATAAATTTGTTTACATCAAAATTACCCAGATGTCTATTTTTCTTACTAAATATGTCCTTGCTCTGTGAGATTCTAAATTTGGTTAATATTTCCTACTAATATAAGTGATATTAGACATGTACCATAAAAAATCTGCAACTGCTGCTTTCAGCTTCCAGAAGTCTTAGTCTGAGGAGGTGCAGGAGAGAAATGGTGGAATTAAAAAAAAAAAAGAACATTTATAATTTTAATTCATGACTATCATAACTAATCTAGACTGCAAGCACACATAAAAGTTAGAATTCAGGGGGAATTTCAAAGTCAGAGTAACATATTTTATCACTACCAACAAGGCCATTCGCCCTTGCAAAATATATACTGTTCCAAATTTATCTATGCAAGGCCATAAAATAGTAGAAAATAGTAAAACAGTACAAACTCAGAGCCCATGCCATTAGCCACACCGAATAGGATGAATTACTTCCTGTGAGAGTTTAGTTCTATTTTTCTAAGAGTAAGTATGCTGAATAAAAAAAAATAATAATCCTGAGGAACTATATAAAATGCACTCTTCATTGTAAAGTTTGTTGTCAGTTGAATTCAAGTGCTATCTACATGGTATATAGTAGTTACCCACAAAAACTCTATATCTGCATTCTGGTTGATCTGTTAATTTACATGAGCATACAGGAGAGTCCATACAAAATGCTGAAGATCCCTCTTCATGAGGGAAGTTAAAAGCAGGCAACAATAAAAAAGCCACATGCAATCAAACCAATGAGGGTAGAACTTTACAGAGGTATTAAAAATAAAAAGTCTGGAAAGTAAAGATGCTATAAATTACGATGGAATTAATCTATTGGGAATTAGTAATTATAAAGCCAATGAGATGACAGACTTATTTTAATGTTATATCAACATTCTCAACCACTGCCTGTGACATCTGTATATCTGGGAACTTGGAGCATAATCTTCAGGAGGATATATAAAGCAGTAACTTCATTGTCTGGGTGATTGACTTCTTTAAGTTTCATGAACAGTTGTAATAATACATTAAAATTACATATGCAAAATAAACCTTCTGGTTCTAATTGAATTAATCCAAACTTTTGAATTATTAATTAAATTGTATCAATAAGCCAAGATGAAAAGCTGTTTCTCTAATCTCAAATGCTCTCCAGATTCATTATCTCTTTTTTTTCCTATAGACAATTTGTGGGGTCATCTGTTATAATATATAGTCATCTGATTACAAAAGATTGACAAAGAAGAGACTATCATTTCTTAGGTGTTTCAGGTCTTTTTTTTCTTTGGTGAATTATAGCCTGATCCTATATTTGCTTTGTTTCTTCCATTTTTATTGATAGAAATCTCTTTTCTGCAGACATTTCCTTGGCCTCTGCCATATTGATTGCTGCTATTGAGGGGGAATGAGCCTTCTGATTGCACTCTACTTGAGAGACTGTTAAGGCAGAGCAAACCTAGAGATGCTAAGCAGGTCACTGTACAGTTCTTCATAAATATTCAAAGAAAACAAACATCCTGAAAGACAGTAATGCTGATAGAATTCACAGATATGCTAAGAATCAAGTATTTCATGCAGAGAGCTCCTGTAGGGATTTTGCGGCCTTCTGCTTTAATGAAGTTACACTTCTAACTAATGGCAAATGATGTTAACATTTCCCTTTCAATACCAAAGACCATTTTTTTCATTAAAGCAAAATTAAAAAAATAAAGAATTCTAAGCTGAATTACAAGAATTGATTAGCATTCTTAGGAAAAGCGTGATTCACTTACGAAGTTGTTTTCTATCCAAATTTAGAGATGAGTCTTTGATTATGAGACAAATATTTGCAACGTGTGGCAGTAAACATGATTATTACTTTCATTGCTATCTAAATGATAGCAAAAGCATATGTAAAATTGCCAATAAGCTTATCTCTGTAGAATGATTTAATTCCACTGGATTCTTTGAAAAACAGCAAAATTCATACTGAGAATTTTATTATCTATTAAATTTTACAGAGAGATTAAAAAAAAATGTAATAATCTTTTCTATCTCTAAAGGTCTTCATCCCTTTTGCAAAATGTTAGTTATTTTACTTCTAGTTGCCATACTTCACTACAAATACATATTTTCAGCCTAGTCAATCTTCCTAGCCTTTGTGCACCATTCTGTCATACAGTCATTCTCTGTCTCTACTAAGAGTGTCACTCACTGGATTGAATAAAATATACATGGAAGATGATGCCCTCCATTTGTATCATATTTAACTTCAATATTTTTTAATACTTTAAATGAAGCTATTCAACAGCAATATAGAACTAATGTAATCAAAGTTCATTTCTAAATTTCTACACTCTTATCTGTGACTAAGTAACAGTGAAACCTAGTTTTCTTGATTTCATTAGATAATTTTTTTACAAAGGATGTTATGATAAGACATATAGGGAAAGTTGTATGAAATGAGAAAGAATTTTCCCAGAAGGAGAGAAAAAAAAAATTTAGGATTTATGGTTGTGCACACAGATATACGAACTAACCAGTCTAATAGCAATGAATCAGACAAAGAAAAAAGGATGTTAGATTTTGTCAAAGAGCAGAAAGTGTCCACTCAAGTGTGCAAATGTGCTGTATGTGTTAGCATGAGATATTATAGGAGATACAGATTTCAAGAATTAACTCTTTCTAGTGTCTGCTTTTCTTCCTCTACACAATATTTTTAAAGCCAGCTTAGTTCCAAGGACAGCCAAAATTTTGACGCAGGTGTCATAAATGATGGTTTTGCCATAGAGGAAAATCTTTCATTTCTGTGGCTTTGGTCAATCAGTTGCACTGAGATGTGGGAAGAGAAGTTCCTTGCAGTCTTATGCTGTAAGATTTGTTCTTAGTACTGCAGATAATGACACCAAAACTCAAAAGCAGTCCACAAGCAGTATTTGAGGGTGAGCCAAACTATACATGTTAGGACGGAAAGTAATAGAAGTATTGGTTCCATTTTATTATCCCACCACAAGAGGATGGAAGAGCTCTGAAAATTGCTTTTCAATAGCTAGGAGGGCAAATGCAAAGAAACTTCACTGCTCTACTGAGTTGTCAGCAGGCAAACAGATTTAGTACTTCACTACTCTACTGAGTTGTCAACAGGCAAACAGATTTAGTAGTGCCTAGTGCTGTCTAAATGTACAAGCCTCAAAACCTTCTGATAACCAAATAACAATAAGAATATTCTCAGTTGCCTTAAACATTTGAAAGAACTTGTGTAAATCCAAGCCCGTCATCTAAATTTAGCATAGAGAAAGAGGATTACTGATATAGAATAGATAAACTGTTCTCCAGAAGGTGTTGTTGCCCTCTTTTTACTTTATGGGAAGCCCAAACTTTTAATCTTTAGTGAGGGAAGATAAATTTTACATTCATGTCTTAATGATTGTCTCTCTGAAGGTTTATGTTAATTTATTTCTATTTGCTAACTAGGAATTTATATCTTGCCTGTTCCCATGCATTTAGGCAGTTTCAGTGTCCATTAAATACTTATCCAGTGTTCTGATTTATTTATTTTCTTTAATATACTGGGAAATACCGGAAAAGTTTCATACAGTTGCAGATTTCAACAATTAAATTTGGATGAAACTAGAAGTAAAGAAATGTGCTTAAATTGTCTCTTTTTGAGGGATTTATTACTTAAGTAAGGCTCTTAAATTCTCTCAAAAAATTAAGAATAAATAATATTTTATGGTTCTGCCTTGGAAACTAATTGTTTTTTAGGGATTATCTGGATTTCAGAGGCAGCTTTATTTTCTCCAATTGCAATGTAAAGTCTCTCATCCTACACAGCTTGTTCTTTTGTTTCCTCAGAGAATAGAAGAGGAAAAAGCACTCCTGCCTCTTTAACTTCTAGTCAATTTCTCAGGAAACTTACAAAGAGGAAATTTTCTTTTTCACTTGAGGAAAAGGTATTGCTCTTGAAACTTAGTTAAACACTCCCACACACTGTTTTAAAGTACTTAGACAGTATCTTCCATCATCTTAGAATACTAAGGGTAGTACTTTTTTTTCATAATTTAAATTATCTTGATGCCTTGTTGTTCAGTTGGACAATGAAATACTCGCTGTCATAGTTTCTGACTTATTGTGAAACTTTTTTTTTTAATAGTATACATGAAAGTCATTACAAGTAGTTGTGAGCCTGCCTTAGCACAGGAGACTGGACCAACCAGATTCTGAAGCCTTTTTCAATCATATTTTGGATTAACCAAATATTTTGGAATGTATTTTACAGATCTAAATGTGTCTATACGTAGCCATAAATATTCTCTGCATCATAAGTTATTTATTTGTATCATATATGAAGTAGTAAAATAAATAATCATTTTTCTTGTGTGGTTAGCCTTCCTGTTACCAAAGTTAAGTTGGCAAGAAACAGTAGTACATAAATAAAAAAATAATTTTCCATAAATACAGGCTATAATGGTGACTCCAAATACATGTGCACAGGTTACTTTGTTAAATTTTGTCTTAAATTTATTTTCAATAAATCTATGTATTTATAGATCATTTTTCAACATACACAAATAGCTTTCTCTGATTTTCATCTTAACTTTTCTTTGATCCTTTTAATCATCATTGTCTTAATACAGTGCTTGCTAAGAGCAAATACCTTTCAATGGGCAGTGAAACTTAAATCAGGCCATTATGACCTCTATTTCTCTTAGTTAACAGTGGGTGTCCTGTGGCCTTCTGATACTCATGCCAATCTATTAGCCAGCTATGTTACTCTGTAACAGTCATATCACTACTGTTAGACTCAATTTCAAACTGGATATTTGCATTGATTTTTCTCTACTACCAATCTTCTATTCGGAACTAAAACTTCAAAGGAATAATATACCTTCAATCTACTATGCCCTACTATGTAAATCTACATGTATATCTACTATGTAAAGTTCTTTTCCATCTTGCCTGCCTTGAAGCACCAACTAGTTGTGGTAGCTTCATCATGTTAAATGCACAAGAAGATCAGATTAGTCTCAGAGAGCTACAGTCCTAGCAAAAGGCAGCAAGCAAATGGAAGACATGATGTACCCTATATCACATCTCTGGGTGATTGAAATCATTGTGGACACATATGAGTAGCTGATAAAATAGTACAAGTTGGAATTTTTAGGATTTGCAGAAAGAAGCGGGAGGTTTTGTTATGCAGAAAAGAACTGACTTTAACTGGATGATATGCATTTGTATTTAACCTGACAAATGTGATTCACACCCAAAAATTAAAAAAGAAAATATTTCGGAATCACAGCCAGTGATTGCCATGGTCATTTAATTTAAGCAATGTAGCCCAACATATAAGAAAATTCTCATAATGATTAGGTAGGAATTAGAGAAATCTGAAGTATCTGTAGTCATTACTAACATTTATAGGAAATAATGCAGTTGGGAGATTTCTAAATGCATGGATATCTGCATGTAGTTAAGAAATGTAAGAAAATAAGGGAAAATACTTTCCCCATCACATTGCAAAATGATTCAGTCTTTGTTGAGGCTAAAAATGTTCCTGACCTATTTTTTAAAGTACCACTACCACATGCATACTGCTAAAGAAGCAGAAAAAATAAATGTGTTCCCTTGGATGCAGAGTGCATGTAAAAGCTTTTATGTGTTTAAAACGCTTTCTTTTAGATGATGTTTAATAAATGCAGAATATGGGAAAGGCAGAATTCCCTTCTTCCCCACTCGCCTTCATAGTCAAGATAATAAAAAGGTTTCCTATAGAAATAAGCTACAATAGCTTCCAAGAGCGCAATGACTTTGTAGACAAATGCTCAGTCATAACACACAATAGTTCACATTCAACACTGGACGCAATAATTATTTTAATGAGAAAGATAATGGCTAGTCAGGACACTGGAGCTACTCCCTTACTATATTAGGGAAATGTTTAGTGAATTTAAAATTTATCATAGGCAGCCCCCAAGACAGTAAAGGAAAGAGCTTACACTCAGTGACCCAACGGTTACTGTATCTGGTGAGTAGAACACAATGGGCTCTGGGAATTCTCCCATGTGTCAAGTAAAGAACTCTGAATTGGAGTGTTCCAGCAGAATATTATTTCTTTAAATTAGTGTTATGTCCTAACATTGCTACAGTAACTGCACCACACTGAAAGATTATTTCAGGTATATTGCAATGAATGTGTACAGAAATTTACCCTATTTAACTAAAGTCTCGTTACACTCACACATTTAGGGAAAGCTCTTAAAAATCTATTTGTGTTGCACCTTAAGTAATCATCTGTGATTATGAAAGTAAAATACCACTTGAAATGATTTTATTTATTTTATTTATTTTGCAGAGGTCTAATGACTGCTCTCAGAAAAATCGGTGGTGGTTTGGGACAAAATCTAGCATTCACTAAGACTTTTTTTTCTTTTTCCTTTTTCTTGTGTTCTCTAGTAGACTGCAAATTATTTCACTGTTTTTCATTATAGGTAAAAGTATTATGCCAGGTTCAGCAAGACAAGAGAAATAAGACTGATGCTGCTCTGTGTTCACAGATGAAACTAGGCTTATGATGTAGTTCCTCCAGGCACATGCACACACATATGTACTACATATGCAGACATACGCACATATACAGTTGCAGGCAGCATGAACACACCAGCCCACCAATCTGTTGTCTTATTGAACTTGCTGCTCCCACAACCCTATACACAAGCATGCATACAGAACTGAGAACTGCTCTAACCCAGGAAAGAATTAAAAAAGAATTTTATAAGCTGATAAAATAGGTTGTAATTGCATGGCTAGACATGTGAACTGTCTAACAAATTATTTACACAACTGGTCCTTTCCATCCCATTAGTGGTCTATTTTCCCACACTTGTTCCTCCTCAAATCACCTAAGCTCATCCTTTTCCCTACATTTGGTTTCTCCCTTAAGCATTCTGTAATAAATCCTGCATAATCCCAAAATGCTCTTCCTCCGGATCCTATAGTGTATCCAAGTCCCAGGCAGCAATTACTCTAAAAAGTGATCTGGAGAACTGTTCTGGACAACTCACCTTGATGGATTTGATGCTTGGACAATAGGGTAATGGCTCTGCAAGGACAGTCCTGACTATTTGCCTTCCTGTTTGTGGAGATGCACCTCTGGTGGCGTGATGGTCCCTTTAATTGACCACCGTCTCTCAGAGTTTCTCTATGTGACAGACATTCTTTATCACATGATCTTATACTTTTGAACCACAAACTCTAGTGAATCATCATGTGTGTAAGTATACTTCAATATGTTGCACTTGAAACTTATTGAAAACATTCCTCACCAGAGACTCTTGAAGAAACTGTATCACCTTTGGATAAGTGAAGTAATCATGTCTTGGATTATTATATGATTAAAAGTAGAAATAGATTGTTTTTCACAAAAGTAGTAGAATAGTATGCAAATTGTGAGGTGACAGATGTACAAAATAAACTATATTTGTCAGAGCTATCTCCACTAAAACACAAGTGAAATGTGAATAGGTAATTACATAGCATCTGATATTAGTAAATGCATTGGAATCCTGAATGTGCAAATGAACTGATGGACTCTGCACTCAAAAAAAGATATTTTGGAATACTCTCTGACAGATATCATTTGGACCATTGAGTGCACGTTACTTTATTCTTGGGCTCTCCCTTTCATAGTAAGCAAACTAGCTCCTTCCAAAGCAAAGTTAAANAAGTAATCATGTCTTGGATTATTATATGATTAAAAGTAGAAATAGATTGTTTTTCACAAAAGTAGTAGAATAGTATGCAAATTGTGAGGTGACAGATGTACAAAATAAACTATATTTGTCAGAGCTATCTCCACTAAAACACAAGTGAAATGTGAATAGGTAATTACATAGCATCTGATATTAGTAAATGCATTGGAATCCTGAATGTGCAAATGAACTGATGGACTCTGCACTCAAAAAAAGATATTTTGGAATACTTTCTGACAGATATCATTTGGACCATTAGTATGATGGTGAAGAAAATAGAATATTAGTAATTACGAGAAAGAAATTATACAGCTAAAAATAGAAAATGCTATTATGCTACTGTATAAATGCATGCAACATATTCCTCTGGAGTAGTGCACAATTTTCTTATTATCCTGACTGAAGAGGCATGAAGTGATACAGAGAATGGGGTCCATCTCTGTAGACAAATAATTCGGGACCTTTTTTCATTACAGTATACAGAACTCCTTATCATCTACAATGAGTGCACGTTACTTTATTCTTGGGCTCTCCCTTTCATAGTAAGCAAACTAGCTCCTTCCAAAGCAAAGTTAAATGAGGTTCTGAGAGCACATCAGGAAACACTTGTTATAGGCAGGATGTCAAAAACTACTCAGAGCTTGTCTCCCATCAGCTGCAATTATACTTCAATGCTGTCTGAATAGAACTTGCACCTTTCCATGCATGCCTTAGGTCATAATTCATAAAGTTATGGCATAAGACAATCTTGTTGACCAGTTACACTTCTACTTCTGACAAAAAAGCAGAGGAGCAGGCAGTTGGATGAAATTATTCTTATGGACCCTTTCCAACTCAATGTATTCTATAATTCTGGGATTCTGTAACATAGTTAATGAGTGAGGTAACAAGTGTGTGTCTAAGTGTAAACAACTAGATAAATGAGAATCAAAAAAGGAGACCTAGTTCAGGAAGAGACAGGATGAAATCATAGGGATTAAACCACTCATGGTTCTACATCTCTACTATCTTCATTTCAGGGAGTTCAAAGCTGATGACTTCCAAAAACACTGGTTTCACACTAAGGAAAAACCACTAAATATATAAATTCTTTCACCAACTCCCTTACATCTTGGACATTAATTTTGATTCCTTACATCAGTTATATTTTTGACCTTTAATTCACAGGGATTTAAAGGCAACAGTCAGAAAAGAAGGTACTTCCGAGATCATTTTTTTTAATGGAAAAATGTCAGTACAGAATATGTTGGGGAGAAAGATAATCCAGCTGTACTATCTCATAAAGTCTGTTAGGGAAAGAGGGAGTGAATAGTATGCCTTTTCCATTTTAACTCCTATGATTCGTTCAACTTTTATCCAGTTCCAGTGTGATACTCCCACAATTACACTGAAAGGATGCTGACTAGGAAAACTACACATTACTGCATATTCATAAGAATCATTATGTCACAATAACAAATAAGTATTCAGAAAACATTTTAACTGTGACTTATGCATGCAAGAGAAGCCATTGAAAAAGCACTCATAAGAATAATTCTAACTCCTACCTTACTATTCCATCTTTAGATTTCTAGCACCTTAGAAGAAATCATTGTACTCCTAAAAAAGAATACTGTCATAGATAGACACCATAAAAGGCCTCATTACATGCTCATATAAAAAAAATAGTATTGAGTTTTATACACCTAATGCAGGAGGTACCGTGAAGAATCTGCAATTTCTCACACATGAAGAGATGTCCATTTTCCCACTTCTGTTTCAATTGTTTTCATGCTGGAGTGCATGTTAAAAGCCAGTGGTCCTTATTTGGTTACTTGAATGAGAAATTGCAAGCAGAATCAGAGGACAAAACTGAAATGTGTCTCTCTTACCTTCCTTAGCACTGTGATGTGAAGAAAAAGTATCAGCTTTTGCAGAATTCAAACACCTGCTATAAAGGCTCACAAAAAGGAAACAAACCAAACAGATAGGAAAGAATGACCAGAATATCCCTCACTTGAGAAACTTTAAAGAATCTTGGGTTTTAAGCAAGTATTTGTACTCAAACTTTGAAAATCATAACCCTTAGGAATTCCTTATTCTAGCATTAGTTTTCAAGTTAGTTTTTTCATTCTAAATTATGCACTGCTATTCTGTTATTCTTAGTAATATGTACATGCCATATATAATGTATATTTACAAATACATATAACATATATGAAAAATATCTTAAAGGTCCAAAAGAACCCAAACATTTGATGGCTTAGAGGCCAAGCCCTAAAATTTATGTGCAACCAGTACCAACAATCGGAGTAGTTATCAGTGGATAGTAACATCTAATTAGCAAAGGAGTCATGAGAAGTATCCAAGGGCTAACTGCTACTTCTGCAAAAGGCAGCAAGGAAGCTTTTAATCACGCTGTAAATTTAATAGGAATTAGAGTTTTGGAGAGCTCACTTGAAAAACTAAGAGCCCCTTTTTATCGCATCAAGTATGTAAGGAATTAGCAGCATTTTTTAAAAGTACTTGAATGCTGGGTGTTTTAAGGATATTTGTTTTAACAGAATTTCAGCATTTCATATCCTGATGATCTTTTGAGTGTACCAGTGATATCTTCCATTTGTATCCAGGACCATTAAAACTCGAATTTTATATTATTTAAAAAGGGTAAAGAAATTCAGTGCTTCAAGGAGAAAAGAGTCCTGGCCCTGATATATAGATGAGCAATTCTTTCTGTTGGTTACAAGTAAACTTATTTTCATAGAGAAAGCGAGTTCTTGAGCCTGTAAATGGATAAAGGTAAGTCAGATTTAGTGTAGCTGCAGACAACCATTAAAATGAATATAGCTGGAGTTCAACTCAGGCATTTATAAAATGTATAAGAAGTTATCCAATTTTTTTTTCATCACTCTTACATACAAAGAATTTCCTCTTACTACTCAGAGTTTGCTGCCGTTTTATTTTAGCTTGTGTTTAGTACAGTGCAAAGACCATGCTTTCTCATGGATGCTTGCTTTCATTCTTGTTTGTTTTGTTGTTCAATTAATATCAAACAAAGGTCAATCTGACAATGTATATGGTTAGTGGTTGTGTATGGAAAAACACAATGGAAAACTTGTAGTAACAGAATTCCCACGTGCCAAAGAAAATGTTAAAAAGCCTCTCCTTAGTGACAAAGTGAGCTTCATTTGTACTGCATAAGTACCCTACTACAAAAGCAGTCTTGGACTTCCATGGGACTGCTATGAATATGTTTATAATATGATTAGGCAGGCAAAGCACTCCTAAAGTGCTGCATCACTAGTCTTGTGACTGTTATACTGCTGTAGTGGGACCTCTTAGACTTCTAGTGGGCTGAAATAGCACTGTTTATAAGTGTACTTATATCTTACTTAAAATGAAGAGAATCTTGCTGACTGATAGCATGAGACTTGAAGAATTATATTAGTGCTATAACAGTGACAGAATTTTACTCACTTCAGTGATTTGAATGGCAATGCTACTTTGCAATTTTTGAATCCCATGGAATACAGGTCAAAATAAGTCCCTGTTCACCAAAAATAAGAGAACATTTACTGATCAAACAGATTAATTTAATGTTCATTTGTGAACCTCTAATATGGTATTCTCTTGGGGGCTGTGGAAGTATTGCTGTGGGACTACCAGCCATGGTGCTACACCACAACTGTCAGAATTTCTGGAGACTTCTATATTTGCATTTTCTTTGTAGTTTTATTAACATAATTGGAAAACAGACTTAATTAATGCTTTAGCACTCTTCATTTTGTCTTATTCTTACTTTTTATAAATTCCTGAAGAGAATGTTTTTCACTGGATAAGATATAGAGCTGCCAGATCTGAAATATCTACCTCTCTTTACAATATTAGGACATGTAAGGCTATTGACAAACCAAAAACAAAGCAAATGTTGCAGCAGATAATTGACTGTGATCCCCTTAGCCTCACTGGCGCTGTAACATATTATGAACCATAAAGTTCCTAAAGATGCAGTCATTCAGTGTAGATGCATAGAATTCTCATTCAGACAAATCAGGTCTTTCAAATCCTTATAGTCAATAGTTTCTGGCTAACTCAGTTACTTAAACAAGTTGATACAATGCTTGAATTGAAAGACTTTACTTGAGAAAAAGATTTAATTTCTTGTATGAGACCTTCAATTTATCCATTCTGATTTTGTTTAGATACAGTAAATAACAGTCCAACTCAGCTTCTGCTTGTAGAAATACATTATATATTGTACTTAAGTACAATGCAAATATATTACAGAATGCATAGTAATTCTCAGCCTTTTAGGATATTCCTTCTCTGCTCCGTATGGGCAGTCTGATCACTGCAAACTTTGTCAGTTGCTGTTAAATATGAAATTTTAGATTTCCTCTGCTTCTGCAATAATTAGGTGGTATCACATCAGCTGAAATAGAAATGAAATTTATCAGGGCAAAAGGGATAGCTCCAATCTCAAAATATTTCCCTGCATCTGTTAAATCCATATACTTCGGTTTTGAGGTGGATGTTTGTGTGAAGAGTACTATTACTTAGGTTTGTTGTATCTGAAGACAAAGTGTCCGATTTGTAGCCGGACTAAACTGCTATAGCTTTGTGGGAATGAATCATGGTGGCCACAAAGAATGCAACAGTGAGGGCTGTGGGACGGGAAGTGTCTAAGGAATAATAATCCTAGATGTCCTTACGAATGCTAGAGGGCAGCTTGTTACGCAGAAGTTGCTGAAACAGTTGTTTGAAACTTTGCCACTGGACAGGATCTTTCTAAGCAAATGAGTAATCCCAACAGTACTAATGATACCAATTTATCACTGAGGTTGCATTTGTATGTTTTGTAGTTTACAATCTGTTACAGGAAAATGGTGGTGGCTGGTTGAATGTTGTTTTTTTTTTTAATGAACATTTAAAGTACATAATTTTACTTAATTTGTGCCAGAAAATTGCCCAAACACCTTCATTAGAAATAAAGCAAATCTGTTCAATGCTGTCTGAACAGCAGGCAATATATGCTTTATTGAACAGGAAAGCTTTAACAAACCTTATCCTGTACACCTTTTTACTATCAAAGTCTGTTTATGCACTCACAAGTTTAGGGAAAATATGGGTGCTGCTACATAATGAACAGTGTTTTGCTACCCTTCTTTTTTATCCAGGTGGTTGATTATATGGTATGGGATATTTTTGCAGGTGGTATAGAAAATCATATATACCAGCTGCTTCACCCTCTGTGCAACACTTTGCTAAATGACACAACACCAATCATATATAACAGCATCTGATGACTGTAGAGTATCTTTACTAGATGTGTCTTTTCCTCACTGAGAAGAGTATTCAAAAAGACTTTTACCTTACTTTTTTTCTTACATGCTATCTTAGGTAGCGGGAAAACTATTCAGGAGAAAAATNTAGATGTGTCTTTTCCTCACTGAGAAGAGTATTCAAAAAGACTTTTACCTGCCTCTGTTTTTCTTACATGCTATCTTAGGTAGAGGGAAAACTATTCAGGAGAAAAATAAGTGATTTAAAAAAAAATAAACTAAACACAAATGCACAACAGTACATAGCAAGCCAGCATAGCAAAGATGAACTGTGTGCTAGATTGCTTGGCAAGCTGCCACAAATACTTGGCATAACTCACTTGCTGCTGGCATTTGAGATGTTAGATGTACTCGCCATTGAGCCTCCACTGTAAGCACTTTACTACATAGAATCAATATCAGCATACTGCATAAACATCTGGATGAACTTTGTAAAATAGGGATAGCAAATAGCATTTCAATAGTTTCACATAAATTTGAAAACATAATTGTACTTGACACTAGTATTAGTATTGTGTCTGAAGGCCCTGATTATCACAGAGCAGCATTAGAATTAGACTATTAAAAATCCATCCTGTGCTTGCTTTGCCTGTGAGAATGACTGGAGCAAAGAAAGTGGCAGAAGAAAGATTCTCTTCAGCTGGTACCTTATGGGAGGGCATTGAGGTATTTGTTGTTATTTGTGCAGTTAAAGTCATATTGATCACTTGCTTATTTCAGATAATCGTACATAAGCTATCTACTTCCTATTCCTGCTGTAATTAATGAAAGTAGACATTAACTGCTGCTAGAATAACAACTGTTTTTTCTTTACCTCCTTTATGTCTTGTTCTAAAGTGAGTGGTATATTAGTAAAGGGTTAGGTTTGGTACAAGAGTGGCCAGTATCTGAATGGCACAGGTTTGTAGTAGAAACACTGCCGTTGCTTGCATTTTTTCCTTAACTTTGGTAAGGAACTTTCGAGAAAAAATTTCCCACACTTGGACTCTCTGAAATCCCTTGTATTTTAGATAATGCCAACATGGTCTCATAAAAAAATGGCATGATTGCTTCTTTCTCATGAATCATGATTTTAATACAACCCAACAATATAACAGGTTTTGCTTGACATTATGCATTTGTGCTGCAGCTCCATGTTCTTGAAGTCAAAGACTCTAAATAAATCTAAACATGTGGACCCATTTACTCAGTTGGAAGCTGTCAAATCACTGAAGAAGATTTCAGCTACCACATGCAGGATTTCTTCCTGCTGAGGTTGATGGAGGAGATACACAGCAACTTCAGTGACATTATTATTTTCTTTCTTGTAATGAAGTGAACTCTTCTGGGCATAAGAATGTCGTATTCCTGTCAGTACTTTGCCACTGTTAAATAGGCATTATAACTAACTACAAGTTTCCAAACAGAAGGAAGCAGACCCACTTTACTTCTGACATTACAATGAGGTGGGTAACTGTAATGAATGAACCCTGACATTGGTGAAGACAGGTACTGATGAAATATATGAACAGTTGAATGTACTTGTATTAATGTCTCTAAAACATATAAAAAATTGTTAAAAATTCAGATTAATGGAGAATGGATTCAGCATATGTAAACATACATTATTTACATAAAAATAAGTAGTAAAAGATGCTTGAACTTTTTTCTGATTCTGGTCACCCTTTTTTTTGTTTAGCAATACAGGACTTTAAGACTTTATCTTTTTCCTTTTATTCTTGCTTGGCTTTTTATTCTCTTCCTCATTGCTACTAGCAGTCCTTTCAAGAGCATGTTGACAGCTTTGAGCTGACAGAGAATCATTATAATCAGTGTAGAAGATACAGAGTCACAATGAGAAAGGAATTCATGTTTACAGTAGTGAGGACCACACACTGTGATAGTTTGCATTAGAAACTCAGCAGGGGGAGTGTGAAAAGCTGTAGCATTGTAGAGGATATGGGAACGTTTTGGTAGGAATAGGTCACATGTTCAAGTACCTGTCTAACATGTAACAATCACAAAATATTATCATATTCAGCAGGACCATTATTGCTGCTGCACTGAGTAAGTAGCCCCTTAATATTCCCCATGCTCTCAAAACATAGAAAAGATATAACCTCTAATAATGGATTCCCCCTAACAATGTCAGCAGTGCGTTTCAGCAAACATTGCCACTGAGAGAGGAGGCATATGCACAAATAGATCAAACCCACATGGAACAGTTATTATGTCAGAGCAAGTTTATTCCTTCAGGTAATTAAAAACTTTAAGACAAAATGCAGGAACAAACGTCTGAAACAAAAAGAATAACCAAAGTTTTACCTCCAAGCTCTGGAAAAAAAAATTAATTTCATAATGAGCAGAAGCTTATAGCAGCTCAAGATACATTTAGAAATACAGGAAGTATTCTCTGGGGAGATATATGCACTGAGAAAAGATTCAAGTCTGTGATAAGTCTCTGCAATTTTTTTATTTCTTTCTTCTCTGTTTTTTACTTTGGGCTTATGAGATGAACTGTAGACAGTTTGAAATTACAAACAAATCTCTAGGAAACTGAGATCAAGCACCAGAAGTCCTTATTATAGTAGCAAAAACTACATTTTACCCCTGTTAACACACATAGCACCATGTTGGAAGAATGTTAAGGTTACATGGGAAGTCACTTAAAAACTGAGAGAAATCAGAAGTATTTTTCAACTTTCAACAGTGGAATGGAGGGGATGTTACTGTCTTTATTTGCTAAATGAGCAACTCCAACAAAGATTGAGTCCAAGGGATATGTGTATGTTGGATGTCTAAACAGAAAACCATGGATGTGAGCACTTAGAACCTCTTTAAGCAGATTAAATCTAATTTAGTCTATACACCTAAATGGCTTGACATCTTGAGTTTGTCCAGGTGAATCCACAGATTAGTCCATGTTAGTCCACAGAATCACAAAAAACCATCATAAATTGCCCAAGAACATCTCTCTTTGTCTTCAGAGTCAGTTAGTATTTGGAACACAAAGCTGCCTCCAAGAAAATTAAGAATAACTAATTATAAACAACTGTGAAGAGATATATGCTCATAACATGAGAGATGGTGTGTTCACAATGTTAGTGGTCATCTGTCTTAGCCACAGAGTCACTGTGCTTTCTTCATTGCCACACATGATATGAATTACCATCTCAATAGTATTTTATTATTTGATGTGTAAGAAAAAAAATCACAAAAGGAGTGTAGTCAGATAGCAAAATCGCACAATACCCTGATGACCCACAATACTTAATTCTTTGATTTTACCTTGTATCTAGTTTGGTCTGTTACAAGCAGATTTCTCTGCTACAGAAAGATCTAGTAGAGTGGCTGAAATTTAATAAATGCTGGTCCCATTATGTTTAGCTGATAAACCCACTGATGGCAATTGATATAACCCTGTGAAATCCCACTTCTAGCAGTTTTCATCAATAACTATGTCCTGATAATTCTGAATGCTCAATCTCATGGTTGTATTTCAACATTGTCGACAAACAATGTTAAACCAAATCAGATCTTACAAATATGCTCAGAATTATGACTTTCTCCCCAAGCAAACTCTAGGGGCAGGTTATCCCCAAATACTCTGCTTCCCTATAATTTTGGGACACTTTCCCAAAATGGTCTAAGCCATAGACCTATGCCTAAATCTCTCCTCTATAAGATGTGATATAAGGCCATGTCCTAGGTGAACACAATAAAAAACTGGCTGCAATTATTTCTGGGACAGCATTTCTCTTTCCTGCTTCTGCAATTTGCTCTGCTATGCATAAAGTAAGACTCACTGAAGCAAAGAATTCAATCTTTCCTAGTAAATGTCCACCTGTTACTAGAAAAAGTTGGGGGAGGGCATTGCCACCCAGTCTTCTCTCAGAGTGTTGTGAAATGTCAAAATCTCTAAGAAAGTGCTGCAAGCACTATTCACAGAAGAAAGGGGAAAATAAAACTAACCTTCTAAATCTATCTTCCAGTCAAATATAGGAATATAATCCACAAAGAGGGAACTTAAATACTGACATTATTCAGAATGCTTTCTTCAACTCTGATTCCAGGATGGAAAATTTTTTTGCTAGATACTGCACTTGGGAGCGGAGGATTTCAGGAAAATATAGCCTTTCTAATAAGAATCTCAAAGTTCTACTCAGTCTAGGATGAGGAGGAAATCTCTAAGAGAAATATATGCTATTCACTTCAGAGGCATAGCATTTAGGCCCAGGATATTGTTAAATTAAACTAGACAAAAACACACATTTGAGCACTAATTCTTGCTCATTTCTGCAGTGTAGGCAAAACATAACAAACAGCAACTGAAGGAACAGTACTTTCTACTAAAGGAGAGCAAGGACCTGCTGCAGGCAAATGGTGATTCATATCAGGCATAGTGTCCTTAAGTGAGATAAAGTATACTTCAGCAATGCTTCTTTCAATTTTCCCACACTGGAAGAAACTGTGGCAGACTTCAATGCATGTATATTATCTCCTGTATTAGAGGTTCATTACATATGTTAGATGAAAGGTTCATTTTTCTCCTTGCTATAGTCCCAGGTGATGTCTACTCAGCTCTTAAACTTTCATTATTTTATGACCACATGTGATATTTGTTTATACCTTTGAGGCCTTAGGTAGTATCTTTTGACAGACTTTTCAAGGCCTTTGTGACCTTCTTGAGCTTTTAGTTTTGGGGATCACTGTTATACACAATCTAGAAATAATAATATAAAGGAAGAGCCTTCATGATGAGATGGAGCGGTGGCTTTGATGTTGTCATCTTTTCCTAGTACTCAAATTTTCTTTCTTCTATGAAAATGAATTTACCACTGTGCTATACCAGATAGAGGCACATTCACTTCATTCAATAAGGCAGATAAACTAGGCAGCAAAGAGATTAAGCATAACTGGAAGAAAAAAGGTCCATACTGTTGAGTTTTGGTTTGGTTTGGTTTGTTCCTGCCTTTATTGTCTATGACATGTGCATGGGAAGAACAAAGCCTCTCTTGCTGTCACTACATTTGTTTTGCTAGGTATTTAATGTAAATTAGCCACCTGAACACTATATGTCTCATTCAATGAGTCTCATTGTATGCCAAAGATTCTAGTGTGAAGGCACAGCAAAACAGGATTTGGTAACATCCCATGCAACTTGAACTCTTTAACCATCAGACTATGCTGCCTTTATAATCTTCAGATTAAAAGGAACACACCTAATAAAGTGGAAATATTTCATAAGCACTGTTAAAGCAGACTTCAATATAGAATTTATGGCACATCTAGAATCACATTATTGCAGAAAATTAAAATATTCCTTTTCCTCAAGACAATTCTGCATGAGTTCTCATTGTTATATGCCCAGCACAATATTCTCGGTGTTCGACTTCAGAACTACCAAGTAATAATAGAAAAACTAAAATTCAGTAGATAACTAAATAAATTAAACATGCCACAATTCCTAATGGCCCACACAACTGAAAATGGATTTTTATAAGCAGTATTCTTTGTGCTGTATTAATCTTTGCTAGCTACCCTAATTGTCTGGGCAGAGAGGATTATTACTTGGAGAAACGAAGGTGTTATGCTGTATTACTCTTTAGCTAAGAGCTCTTTCCTAAAAGCCAACAAAGGAAAACTGTAAGAGGCACCCATTCACCTTTATCCCCATTAATGTTGACATTTGGAAGAAAAAAATGCATGTTCATTGGAGTGAACCATGTTTGATATCTGAATGCTGATTTATTTCATATGAAAAATTGAGCTGTATTGTAAGGATTTGTGTACAATGTAAACCTGTTAAATACTTTACAGAATATAACAAAAAATACATTCTTTAAGGAAGAATGCTGGTGGCAACATTGCTTCAGTCTCATTGGTATATTAACTATTCCAGGTGTGATAGAACATCAGCGTCAACAAAATCTCATTATAAAAAAAAACCCAAATTTTTCCTTTAGTAGACATTGGACTGTGTGGTCAAACTGTGCTGCTCTTGGTTTTCCAGTCTATACTCTCCAGTTTTAGTCTTTGAGCAAGGCTTCCTGATTAGCAAAATCTGTTGACCGGAATGTGCAGAACTGGATCAAACATCAGATGTTTACAAAATGTATTTGATAACACTTATCCTACTTCTTCAAAAATCAGGGATAAATCCAGCCTATTTATAAGTGAATAAATTGTTGTGGGGTGAGTTTGGCTAAAAACATCATGTAGCCTTTGCCAATAGTATTGTTGTTCTCAAGTTGACAAAATTGTAAGTCTCCAGGGAATAGCAGACCAAATTGTACACATCTATTGAAATCCCAGGACACAAACATCAGAAACAAAGTATTTTGAAATATCTCTTTGTAGGAATCATAGCTGTATTGTTATTAAATATAACCAATGGTATAAATGAAAATGCAGGTTAAGTTTTATGGAAAAAGTAATTAAACCAGACAGTATATTTGGCAAGAAGTAAACAAACAAACAAAAAGACTGGACTTCTGACACATAGAAATCTTATTTTTCCAACTGTGTCATTGATCAAATCAAAGATAGTACTTCTTCCTATGAAATTTCCTCTTTTAAAAGGGATTTCCTTTTGGGAAGAGACATGCCATTTCTCAAAAGTTCCTTTTATACAATGCGTAATTAAACTAGGGAACACAGCGCCACAGGATGTTCTGAAGGCCAGATGTTTGAATGAGTTCAAAAAGGAACTTGACAAATTCATGGAAGACAAATCCAGCTGGAACTATTAAAAATGTTGTGCCTGACTTCATACATAAGTTTGAAGGTTCCAAGATATATCTATGTTGGGAGAGGAAAATGTGAAAGCAGATCCCTTGCTCCGGTACTCCTTCCTGGCAAGCAACCTGGTAGAAAGTTGTGGACTACACCGAAATATTATCCCGATCTTTATGTTCCTCTGCAATTTTATTACCATCAAAGCTACTTAGGAATGTACATCTGAAGCCTAAATTCCCTAAATTTACTAAATTTACTTTGTAAAACCTGAAAGGGAGCAGCTATTTATGTGAACTGGTTACTCATTCAGCAAGTTGCTTTCTACCCAACCTGAATTATTACCCACACACAGTTTTATATACATATATATATATTCAAAAGCATGTATATATGAAAAAAAATCCATATACATGTATTATATATTTAAATTTTGAATAGATTAGATAGAGGGAGCACTGCTCCCTGAAAAGTATGTTCATCTTAATACTGAACATCTGCTGAATGAAAGTGAAAAAATGACTCTTCTTTCTTACAGTAGTATGCTAACTTCTGATCCATGACTTTTTTTGGTTTGAATTGACAAGAATTGCTCAGAAAGCCTTTCAGAACTGAAAGTAATTTAAGAAACTGTTCCTTGATTCCTTTCAGCTATTAGATTCCAGCTCCCAGCTTAAACTCCATAACTGACTATGTGTAGACAGGCTTAGTATATGTTAACATATCAAACAGGGATATAAATTTGATGTGTTAGCAGGTCTTCTCTGATTAAATTTAGGATCAAGAACTTAATTGCATCACTGTATAAGCACAACCTTTGCCAGATTGCTTACCTGCAAAGAAGGGCAGAAAGGCAAATGTCTCTCTGTACATATGATTTTATACTGTTTAGTCTTATTGACTACACACTATTCATCATCAGAAACACTTCTCTGTGACTGCATAGACAACATAATCCCTCAATTTATAAAATCTGAATAAACTTCTCTTGGGGACGTCACTTTCCATTAAGTGTCAGAATAATTAAATTTGCTCTGGAAGCAAGCAATCTCGATCTTGTCCTGTAAGAATATTCTTATAGTCCAACTTAGAAGTCTTTTATGAACCAAAGCCTAACATCTTGTTGATAGATAGGATGGGAACAGATTGTTTTACTAACAGCGTTCTCCTTTCCTCTAACCAGGTGATTATGCACAGTGGGGAGATGCCTCTAGTGGGAAGGCAAGTAAGATTGCACCCAAAAGAGGACTCTGAGAAGCTCCTGCAAGATTAGATGACATACTAGGAAGGAGATCTGAGCCGTGTAACCAAAGATGTTGGTTACAACATTGATAACTGCCTGCAGTTGCTCAATTAAAAGCAACACTGAAGTCTACTTTACCATGCAGCAGACTAGATTTTATTTAATTTTTTAATTTTTTTTCTTGCATTGTAAAAAATGTAAAAAACCCATAAATTTTGAAGTGGTTTTATATCTTCTGTTATATGAAATTCTAAGAAAATAAGAAGCTGATGCACTAGGGGACTCTGGCTGGTTCCAAGACTCATGAAAAAGGCCCTTAATCTTCACAAATTTCAGAAAATAGAGATGTTAGGATATGCAACCCTCTGCACCCTAATATTTAGTAAAAATAGCTCCTGCCTGCATGACAATTCAAAGATAATTTACTACTCACTCCATGACTGACTTATGTTGATCTGACTTTTGTATTGGGACCAATGCCTTCAAGCTTTGTTTAGTGTCCTGTGTAAAGAAAAGAAACAGACACTAGATTACTAGATGTCTCAGTTTATAGGTGCTACATTTGTTACAAAGGAAGTATTTATGGGGAACTTCAATCACCCCTTTATTGACTCAAGGGGCAACAAAGGAGACCATAAGAAATTCAGGAGGTTCCTGGAATACATTGATGATAACATGCCATCAGAATTGAGAAATCATGAAATTCTCACTAACTGAAAAAGCAGAAACATAACCCCTATTTTTAAAAAGGAAAAAAGGGAAAAACTTAGGAAACTGCAAATGAGTTGTAACCAGAACAGTTCAGGATCCATAAATAAAAACTCTTAACCCAAGTTTTATAATACATAGATACTTTATTATGTGGATATGCTAATTTCTTAACTTTCTAACAGGTTCACACACACACATACACACATACACACACACACCCCTACACATCCTTATATGCATATGGGAGAAACAAGACTGGAGAGTAGGGGATAAAGATTTACAGTTCCCTGCAGAAAGAGAGCAGAGCCCTTGGAGTTCAGAGCTCTGGCAGGTGCACATCAGTTGGCATCTCCCCAACTGAGACAACAAAGTCTCAATAGTAAGCAGTGTGTTGCTCCCAGCCCAGTTACTGAGAGGCTGATATTTATTCTATCCCACAGCCTTGGCACATGGGGCCTGTCTGTACGTACTAAGAGGTGGAATTAGGGTGCAAAATCATGCTCCTGCATAACTGTAACCATGGAGAGTGATTTTCTCATCAGGGTGCCTTTGTTCTCTACTCGTGGTGGTCATCTAGGGTGTTTGGATACCTACAGTTCCCTCTCATCAGCCTAATGTGTTCCAACAGGCCTCTGAGTAAGCACCAGTGCTGAAGAGAGGGACATCCTGTCCATCCTGACCATCTAGTAATTTTCCATTTGCTTCACACAGGTCAGGCCTATATCCGTGCCCAGCAAGATCATGGAGTAGATATTTCTAGAAACTATGCTAACATGCATGGGAAATAGCAAGATGATAGATGACAACTAAAATGACAAATCTGGTGGCTTTCCATGGCAGGGTTACAGCATTGGTGGATTAAAGAAGAGCAGCTGATATCATTTACATGGACTCTCCACAATGCATTTGACACTGTGCGACAGTGGCATCCGTGTCTCAGAAATGAAGACACATGGATTTCATGGATGAACCATTCAATGGATAAGGAATTGGCTGGACTGCCACACTTAAAGAGTTGTAGTCAAGTCAATGTCTCAATGTCCAAGTGACAATCAGTGATGACTGAAGTTCCTCAGGGTTCTGGGAAGACATCGTAGTACGCTTCCACTACCTAAAGGGAGCATACAGGAAATATAGAGTGGTATTCTTTATCAGTAAATGCACTGAAAAGATGAAGGGTAATAGTTGAAAATGGGGAGATTTAGATTAGATATTTTGGAGGATTTCTTTGTTCTGGAAGCGTTGGGACACAAGAACAGGTTGCCCAGAGAAGCTGTGGTGTTCAACACACCAGGTTAGATGGGACTTTGAGAAATCTTGTCTAGTAGAAGGTGTCCACTTTGAGAAAAAGCATTTTATGATTCCCTATAAAGAATTGTTTAAAAGTAAATATTTTGTTAGAGTTGGAACTGCAACTTTTTTAGAAAGAGTAAGCTTAGCATATGTTAAAATGTAATTGCCTCATTTCAGATAAACACAACAAAAACTTTAATATTTCAACCAATGATACTACTCTTTAGGAGTCTCTAATTATTCTCAAAGAAAAAACTTAATAAACTAGTTAGTGTCAAAATAATATTTTGTCATTCATTTAGAATAATAAATAATTAGAATGTTCTGCATACAACATTCTAATTGAAAAATACAGTTTTCTGATTAAATGTGATAATGCAGTTTGCATGAAGGATTAAAAAACCCTAAAATTATGCATGTCACAAAAAATAGTTTATTTTCTTTAAACTAGAAAAACTGCTGTTGGTTTGTTTTACAATATTAAACGTGTGGTGTGCTGAGTGAGATTATGTGAGATCTTCATGCCTATTCAGTATAAAAGACAACAGACAAATACAGATTGTTTTTCTTCTCAAAGATTCTCAGAATGTATGAAAGTACACAACAGTTATATACAAGAGCTGAAAGAACTAAAAGTTGGCTTTTTTTAATACATTGGTTTCTTAAAAGACCTATGTACATATTTAATATAAAATTTCTACTGCACCACTAGTTCTGAAGGATAATTTTAAATTGCAGAAAATTTTGAAAAGAATTTTTATTTTTCTCTGCACTGTCTATGGTAGTTGATGCACTGACATGGGAAGACAAAAGAAGGTTACCCTCAGAGCAACACAAAAGAAAGATTCTTCATTTTTACACATTTTTTTCTTTAAAGTAAAACAAATTTAACTGGATGGTAATTGGGAAGTTTATAAAATATCTATTTCATTATTCTCTCGTACTTTTTGGAGTATGTGAAAAAGATAATTTACTTCTAACTACATTCCTTCTTGAAACACATAGTCTTGATTTAGTGTCGTTGTGCAGACCACAATCCTAGAATCATTTTTGTTTCTGTTTTTTTACTCCTTTTTACCATAACTGGTACTTCTACGTTCATTTGCCTGTCTCAGGAATTGTCTAAATTAAGCTTAATGGAAAAAAAACTTTCTTGTTTGCTATTCCATTTTTTTAACACTTACCTAAAATAATTTGCAAATCAACATAATCTAGAGTGTGTATTTTCCTCCACCATGTGTGAAGGCAAGCAGAGTTCAATTCAGAATTCAACACATTTCTTTTGTTCTGGAGGCAGGAAGAAAATACACATATAGGGATGCTGCTCATATTTGTAGGAATGGGATTGGGAATCAAAAGCATAGCTGGAACTGAACTTGGTAAGGATGCAAAGAATAGTAAGACAGTCTTCTAGATGTATGTCAATCAGAATTGAAAGACCAAAGAACATGTGGTGCCGTTATGAGCAAGACTGGCTAACTGATAACAACAGATGAGAAGGCTGAGGTACTCAACAATTATTTTGCCTTGGTCTTTACTGGTAGCCTCTCTGCCCACACCTTTCAAGTGGATGGACTGCATGACAGGAGAGAGCAAAGTTCAGAAGAAGACCATCACCACCGGAGAAATATGAATGTAGTGAAGTCTATGTAATCTCAGGCATCACAGAATTGCCTGATGAGGTTGCCAAGCTACTCTCCATCATATTTGAAAATCCATGGCAGTCAGATGAAGTCTCCAGTGCCTAGATAAAGGGAACCATGGCACACATTTTTAAACAGAATAGAAAGAAGAATCCTGGGAACTACTGGCCTGTCAGCTTCATCTCTGTTCCTGGGAAGGTCATGGAGCAAATTCTCCTAGAAACTATGCTAAGGCACAGGGAGGACAGGAAAGTGATTTGAGACAGTCTGTCCTGCCTGAACTAATTACAGCACTCACAGNTATTTCAACCAATGATACTACTCTTTAGGAGTCTCTAATTATTCTCAAAGAAAAAACTTAATAAACTAGTTAGTGTCAAAATAATATTTTGTCATTCATTTAGAATAATAAATAATTAGAATATTCTGCATACAACATTCTAATTGAAAAATACAGTTTTCTGATTAAATGTGATAATGCAGTTTGCATGAAGGATTAAAAAACCCTAAAATTATGCATGTCACAAAAAATAGTTTATTTTCTTTAAACTAGAAAAACTGCTGTTGGTTTGTTTTACAATATTAAACGTGTGGTGTGCTGAGTGAGATTATGTGAGATCTTCATGCCTATTCAGTATAAAAGACAACAGACAAATACAGATTGTTTTTCTTCTCAAAGATTCTCAGAATGTATGAAAGTACACAACAGTTATATACAAGAGCTGAAAGAACTAAAAGTTGGCTTTTTTTAATACATTGGTTTCTTAAAAGACCTATGTACATATTTAATATAAAATTTCTACTGCACCACTAGTTCTGAAGGGTAATTTTAAATTGCAGAAAATTTTGAAAAGAATTTTTATTTTTCTCTGCACTGTCTATGGTAGTTGATGCACTGACATGGGAAGACAAAAGAAGGTTACCCTCAGAGCAACACAAAAGAAAGATTCTTCATTTTTACACATTTTTTTCTTTAAAGTAAAACAAATTTAACTGGATGGTAATTGGGAAGTTTATAAAATATCTATTTCATTATTCTCTCGTACTTTTTGGAGTATGTGAAAAAGATAATTTACTTCTAACTACATTCCTTCTTGAAACACATAGTCTTGATTTAGTGTCGTTGTGCAGACCACAATCCTAGAATCATTTTTGTTTCTGTTTTTTTACTCCTTTTTACCATAACTGGTACTTCTACGTTCATTTGCCTGTCTCAGGAATTGTCTAAATTAAGCTTAATGGAAAAAAAACTTTCTTGTTTGCTATTCCATTTTTTTAACACTTACCTAAAATAATTTGCAAATCAACATAATCTAGAGTGTGTATTTTCCTCCACCATGTGTGAAGGCAAGCAGAGTTCAATTCAGAATTCAACACATTTCTTTTGTTCTGGAGGCAGGAAGAAAATACACATATAGGGATGCTGCTCATATTTGTAGGAATGGGATTGGGAATCAAAAGCATAGCTGGAACTGAACTTGGTAAGGATGCAAAGAATAGTAAGACAGTCTTCTAGATGTATGTCAATCAGAATTGAAAGACCAAAGAACATGTGGTGCCGTTATGAGCAAGACTGGCTAACTGATAACAACAGATGAGAAGGCTGAGGTACTCAACAATTATTTTGCCTTGGTCTTTACTGGTAGCCTCTCTGCCCACACCTTTCAAGTGGATGGACTGCATGACAGGAGAGAGCAAAGTTCAGAAGAAGACCATCACCACCGGAGAAATATGAATGTAGTGAAGTCTATGTAATCTCAGGCATCACAGAATTGCCTGATGAGGTTGCCAAGCTACTCTCCATCATATTTGAAAATCCATGGCAGTCAGATGAAGTCTCCAGTGCCTAGATAAAGGGAACCATGGCACACATTTTTAAACAGAATAGAAAGAAGAATCCTGGGAACTACTGGCCTGTCAGCTTCATCTCTGTTCCTGGGAAGGTCATGGAGCAAATTCTCCTAGAAACTATGCTAAGGCACAGGGAGGACAGGAAAGTGATTTGAGACAGTCTGTCCTGCCTGAACTAATTACAGCACTCACAGCATCCTTCTCTCTAAATTGAAGAGATATGGATTTGATGGATGGACTGGTGGATAAAGAACTGGCTGGATTGTCATATCCAGAGGGTACTGGTCAATGACTCAATGTCCAGATGGAGATGGGTGATGAGTTCTATATTGGGACCAATATTTTTTAATACTTTTTAATATCTTCAGCAATGACATAGACAGTGGGATCAAGTGCACTCTCAGCAGGTTTTCAGAGGACACCAAGCTGCACCAGAGTTGTGCAGCTGACAATCATGAACGAGATGTCATCCAGAGGGACTTGGACTTGGACAAGCCTGAGAATTGGGCCGATCTGAACTTGATGAGGTTCAAACAGGTCAAGTGCGATGTCCTGCACTTGTCTCAGGGCTATCCCAAACACAAATACCGGATGGGCAGAGAATGGATTGAGAGTAGCTCTGCTAAAAAGGATTTTGGGATACTGGTCTATGAGAATCTAAATATGAGCTGACAATACTTTCTCACTGCATCCCACTTCATCTAATTGTACTAGATGATCCCTTACAATCCAAACTATTCTATGATTCTTAGTGAACCAATATAGAGAGAAATATTTGTTAATCAAACCGTAAGCATTTTATGGTCTGGTAACATATCTCTAACTTGATTTTTTGCTATGAAGTCTCTACTGAACAAAGTAAATCAGTCTGAAAACTGAGGATATCCTATGGTGTATTTACATAAAATCATATAGCTTTAAATTTTACATCAAGCTTTTATTTCAATCAAGGTCCACATACATGTAATAGTTTATATGGAAGTAAATATTTCTGGTTTGCTTTGGGGAAAACAGTATTTACAACAGCTTTTTCAATATCTTGAACTATTGGTCTGGGGTTTTAAGTTGCTGTCTTTTTCTGTGTTTTTTAGAAGAAGGCATTAAATACAGGGTTATACATGCACCACATAAACACAAATGTATGTATATACATCTATATGAGACACTTGCTACTCTAATAAGTTCAGTACAGAAACAGAGCTTCCCTCTGACATAAGAAAAATATTAATATTAGAAACTATTGTATGCCTCTATTTCCTACTGATAATGATTTTCTTTAAAAGAGCTGTAAGAGACATTTTGGAACAGATGGTAACTGGTTTGCTCTGTCCTGCATCTCTTCACAACTGCCACAGAGCTTTACCATTCATTAATCTTCCATAGACTTCCAGTAGCACAGCAACTAAATTACACCCATACACACTTAGAGGCCAGCACTGCTGTCAGGCTTAAAATTAAACTGAAGTGCACTGTGCCAAGTCTTTTAACCAAACTCTACTATAAAACAGTTAGAAAAATAAACATTTATCTTGGAGCCTGACCCATGAATGTTCACTCCTAAAAAAGAGAACGCTAGCTGGTCATTATATTTAGAGCATTTTATGCAGCAAGTGGAGCTGTGATTTGTGAGTGGGAATAAAGCCAGAAAACATCTGGTTTGAATTCACCTTAACTCATTAAGCTTTAAGGAGAGAGCTATTTCCTCTACATTTGAAGCAACAAAGGGAAAAAATACATATACCCACAGCATCCCCTATGATCCTTGCATTTGTAACAAGGTCTCTACACAGCAGGTGATAACTAAATAAAATTGCAATCCATTTTCTTGGATTAGACATTAGGCCACAAATGCTAAAATATCCCTGTTCCTTGGAGAACAAACACATACATCAAATTCCTAACTCTCTATGCTTCATTTACAAAAAGTAGCTTTAGCATTTGCAGCCTATGAATTCTGCCAAAGCTTCTCTTGCTAGTTCTAACATGAACTTACTGATGGTTCAAATATTTTCTTAATTTTTAATTTTTTCCCACAAATCTTTCCATAATTTTTCCCTTCACCATTTCAGAAAATCAGTATTGGCACCTATACTGGGCATTAGAATTGAACTTTAATCCTGATACTGCACAGCCCTGTAAGGTAAACTACACCATTTCATCCTTCTTCCTCCTCCATCACTGCTTGGCTGACGCATATCCAGAAGATATAGTATGCTGACAAACTCCACAATACAAGCAGTAGCAGTTTGGAAACCTGATTTATCATCTATCTTTTATGGCAGTGTAGATATACATTTTACATGTGTGAACAGATGTTCCCAAAATCCAGAATTGAAATGTTGCAGTGACTGGGAAAACAAAGACACACCATGAATAATCACATTTTTCCTTCAGTCTTTCTCTTTTGTTCTTTATTTCCTTTGTTTTTCCAGGGAAAAAAAAAAAAAGATTACATTTTTACTTCTCGAAGTTTTATTGACTAATCTAATTGTTATCTTTCAAATGCAAATTTGAGGTTTTAATTTAGAACTACTACTATCTTTTAATTGCATCAGTTTTAGTGGAGAATTAGTATTAGTGTACTATCTCTATAATCTCTATAATTATGGAGATTTCTGCAGTGGGAATCATAGAGCTCTTGATACTGTCAAGAATTTCTCAGTTTACCTTAATACACTTTTGTTGCAAAATACCTTCAGGTAAAGTTATGCAAAACTGCAATGTTAAAAGAGAAGACTTCTTAAAATTTATCTTTATGCTGAATAATTTTAAATATCTTTGCTAATTTTATTCTATTTAAATCTGACTATATTTCCATTTGGGCTGGAGTTTATATAGGTATTTCAATGCCCAGAGTCTCATACTAATGAAAAGTACAGAAATTCAGTCAGTTAAGTTGCTCACATCATCTCGGTTCTCTATAGAACACTGCACACAAAGAAAGTTCCTGCATAAGTAGAGCTATGTGAAATCTATACCAGAAAAAATACTTAAAATCAAAAAGGTATAAAGTCCTCTGCAGGCTTTTTATTTACATATCTATATTTATCACATTTAATTATTTGGCTACTGATCTTTTAAAACTCCAATAAAATAAGTGTGAGACCAGCCTGCATAGAACTACTGAACAAGAAATGACCTCTTTAAATTTGCAGACAGAATGAATCCATGTTCAGAGATGCATAATCTGGTTAATTCACCAGCATGACCTGGGTGTGTAGCTCAGTTGGGAGAGCACCAGACTCCTAATCTGAGGGTCAAGGGTTCAAGTCCCTGTCCAGGTATGAAGCTTGCAAGAGTTGGGCTGATGGTTGGGCTTGATGATCTGAAAAGTCCCTTCCAACCTAGATGACTATGACTATGAACTGCAGACTCTGAAGACATTTGACAATTCAAATTGTGATGCTGGAATTAAGTATTCTTCTTGGTTTACCTAATAATACACTAGCTAAATACCCTTCTATTTTTCAGTGTATATAGACAATTTTTGTGATATTACACAGAATACAGCTTCTTAATAGAATTCAGTTTTTTGCAATATTTGCAACTGAAAATGAGGAATAAGTTGTACAGAACATTGAGGGTTTTTTTTTTTCCTTAACAGGTAAAAGTGTGACTGAGAAAACACCATCATGTGGCTATGAACCAGGGAGACCAAAGTAAGACTAATTATTTTTTCATCAGTTCTGAGGGGTTTTCTGTCTTTTAAAATAAAAAGTTAGGTTTTAATTTAGAGTAATTTCTTGATTTTTTGATCACCATCTAAAGCTGTGTCTATACTCATGAAAAAAATTAAAGAAATCATTCTTTGCCATTCCTTGTTAGTATTGCATTCATACTAATAATACTGCAAAAGACATATCCCTATTGTCTTTTGGGAATTGTCCCTATTCCAAACTGTCATTAGGAATTTTCCCATTTTCAAACTGTTAGTGGTAGCTTTTTGTGAGTGCTTTTTGAAACAATCAAAAAGAAGAGAGTATTACACTTTAACAGCGTAGGCAACTGCGTTCCAGTGTCCAGAAAAATTTATCTGGTCCTTTTTAATTTATTAATAGACATGCAGGCCAAATGAATTATAAGTTAAAAAACAGGCAAACTGTTGTCTAGCACTACTGCTGCAGACAAAAGATAACCTCTTCCCCTTTTTGGGGGATAAGCTTTGATTGTGATTTATACTTAATAGGGGTCAAAAAAAGTGTTCACTGTCTATCTGAAGTAGATAGGAAAACTGTGTGTAAACCAGGTAGTCTACTTTGACAAAATAAATGCATTATTATTGGCACTGCAAACTAAAAAAAGCCAGATTACTATTTTTTTTATTGATTTATTAATACAACCCTGTAAATACCTAGGCACTTTGCAGACAAGTAGAAGACATATCCCTAACTTGAAAAGCATGCACTTTAAGACAATAGAGATAACAACATTATGAAAGTGTTAAGACCTGGATAAAGGGTGAGAAAGAGAATATTTTCTTACAATGGATTGACAGAGACTGACAAAATAATGATGTAATTACTGCATTTTGCTATTTTGGTAGCAATCTTAAAGAGATGATTTCAACTGCAGAGAGCGGATTTTCTTATCTTTTTTTTTTTTTCCCGAAGAAAGTTCAGGAGGAAAAACACTTTTTGTCTTAAGTTTCTTTGCATAATGACTATGATTATTTTTACAAAAAGTAATAGTTACAGCATAGGCTCTAAAACCAGCTATGTTTGGCATAGCTCCTTGTCTTTGTTTTTAACTCTAGCTCAAATTTATAAGATTAAAGGTTAGTCAAAGATGAATTGTTTTGAAAAGAGATTATAGCAAGACAGGGCATTTATCTGCTAATTGTATGAGGGTAAATTCATAGAAAGCTGCTTTTGTTGCCTTCCAATATCTGATGGGGGTCAGTGCCTTTCAGATTGTTCTTCCTGATGATAATCAAGTTACTCATCATGTTATTGAAGGATTAGACATGTTTAGATGCTTGTTAAATATGGGAGTTTTATTATTAAAAGATTTTTTTCTTTGCAATGTTAAGTCTATAACCTCAGTCTGGAATTAACTCACTACTCAAGAGCCAGTGTGGGATGGAATACTTTGAGGGAACACTTTGAGGCATGCAGAAAGGTCTGCAACGTTTTCACATTCCTATTAGGACCTTTTGGGATAGTGTAACGAAAGTGGTACAAGCTTCTCCTTTATCTTTGGGAAATGTTTTTGTCTTGTGTGTTTGCCCTCCAGGATCTTCAAATATAAACTAGCCCAAACAACTCAATGCAAGCATTGTCCTGAGGTTTTTATGTATCATGATTCAGTTTTAAGTCATAAACTTGACACTTCTGCTAAAATACTGAGTTTCCTTCCTTTATTCTTTAATTGTGTCCTCTGACAGCAAAATCCAATAAACTTAGCCCAAGCATCCCCTGTGATTTCCTCACAAATTTTGGGAACGGAAAAATTTCCTGCTTTAAATGTTCATTCAGTGTTTCTGTTGCTCTTAGCAGCACATTTCTGTTGTTAATATCATTGAGAATTGGATTGTCTAAGAAGTGTAGCTTTAAAAAGACCATTGTATGAGCTAAATAAGGAAGAGATTTAGTCCTTCACCTGAGCTGCAGGAGGAAAACAAGTCTCTGCTTTTAGGCTGTCCTAAACACAACATTACAATGCTATCTTTTACCAAGATATTTCACAAACATTAGTTATAATCATGAAGGTGACAGAACACTAGTATTATGACATAAAGAGTAATGTCTTTCCCACTGACAGGACTGTGGTTTGTGATACTGTTTTAAGTCCTTTAGGGTTGTGTGACATGTATTTTCTTTCAGAGTTCCTACTTAGGTCTTTGCAAGACCAGAATGTAAAGGAGATTTGTTGCTTTTCTGAAGTAAAAAATGATGAAAATGAAAATAAATTTATTGAAAAGGTACTTTTAGCTGTAATTGGAGAAAAATATCAGATCCAACAGTATTTAACTTCAATGAGGTCATTCTTCAAAACTATGCTTGTCTTTTTAAACATCCAAGTAACATTTATCTAAAATTTAGCCCACTTTAGCTAAGAAAGTTCCCAATGAAGAATCTCTTCTACATGTACCAGAACGATGTCCTTTTCTGTGTTCATCCATTTCTTAGTGCTTATAGCCAGGGAATTAAGTCGTTCCTTCTTACACTGACTTAGCATGGTCTAGGGCTAAATGGTTTCTGTTACTCTAGATAAATAATATGTGTGTTTCTTTCAATATTATCTTCTAGTCTGTACACAACACTACACTGTCAGACTAATATTTCTTGACTGTGTGAGGTTTTTGTGTACGTGGGACATTAATCTCCTTAGCGCTGGCATCCTTGCTTGAATAAGCTGAGGTCAGGAGTGCATGTTTATCTTGCCAAGATTTTCTTCAGTTTCTTTCTCACACATTTCAGATGTTAGGCTTAAGTTTCTTATAGAATTACATGGAAAGTGGATACAGCCATTCCAACATTAGAAAGGCCTTTATTATTTTTAAGGAGGAACTGAGCTGGCAATGCTGTCATTGAATGAAACTGATTCAAGGTGGCTACAGAGATTACTAACACTGTCAAATAAAGGAAATGGATATGTGGAATATGGCACAAGCCTTTTTAGGGAGTCTTGCAAGATTTGCTGCTTCTGAATGTTCATACAGTACAACAATCTCAATGAAAAACTGCACCTTTTCTGCTTGTGTGATGTCAGATATCTTCAATTGTTTACTACCATTACCCATTTTTTTCTTACGGAAAATGGACCAGTAAATCAAATACAGTTGTTGCAATGATTTAGGAAATGCATCTGTATAAATACAGCAACATCACTTTGTTTTCTTATTTCCACTTATAATTATAGTTTCCCTGGTGGACCACAGAGTGCGTTTTGTAGCAGAGACTTGACACCTTGAGAAAACATTATATTAAGTAAACTCAGGACAAGCAGAATCTGAATCTGTCATCACTGAGCAACTCTGCCTACTTAGAATGAGATATTTGCAAGTGCAATGTAATAGATGGTATTTTTCTTGCAAAGTATACTATTTTATTGACTGAATCTCAGAATCAGATATTGAAACTGATGGTTTCAAGGCCTCCATCATTGTATAAAATAACAGGAATGAGAAATCTGTCACAGAGACCTGCCTTGCCTTTTATCTAAACTCTTCTAATCTTTCTGGGTGCCTTCTAGCTGCATCCAATCCCAACTTTACTGCTGGTTTTCCAGAATAAGTAATGGGAGCAGTCACTTTGTCATGTTATTTTCTGGCTATACCTATCCAAGAGAGTACTAGTTGTGGTAAGGAAAAAAAAACATGTCTAGAAAACATAGTGAACAGTAAAACAGCACAGATAATCACTTGTTCAAGTTCATATCTTGTCTGTTTTCATTTACTGATATAGCCTCAAAAATTCAGAGATGAGGGTACTGCTTGGTCCCTACCTGGATCATAAGAAATTTCTTTGAGTGAAACCAGTCATAGGGGAAAGGTGGTCAATCAGAAAGGTAGCCTGTGATGCCTTTTCATTCCATAACACAGGGAACTTAATTCAAAGTGTGACCATCATTACAAGCAATGTTTGCATCAGACCAACAACAGTCTGCTGTAAAATATAGCTATTTTACAAACATAAAAACTACAGACCTGTAAAATATAATGCTTGGAGTATTATGACCCTCTGCAGCAATAGGGAGGATTTGTACAATGTGAACCTGTGAACACATGATGTCCTGTGTTTAGTGTGCAGTCATTCAGCAGACTAATGAAGCTGAGGAATTGCGGGGTGCCCACAGACTAATCCATAAACAAATTTACTCTCATTCCCTGTGACTTAACATGGTTCTTCTGCAACAAGGGTTAACTAAAATAGCAACTGGATTTAAAAGCAGTAGTCATGTCTGATGCTACCAGTTAGAACACTGCACCAAATTCCTTACTCTTCAGTATCCATTGCTGAGACCTTTCACACATTTCAAATTCTGTAAAACTTTAAAGATTAGCCTGAAATGTAAAACATGTTGATTTACACATCATATACATTATTTACCTCAATATATGTTGGCAGTATACAAATAACCGAAGTTTTTCCATTTGCATAAATTAAGCAACCACTCTTAAAACACTTGAGTTACAGAGTAACTGCTGATTAGCTGGATATTAAAAGTGTGATAAGGGCACAGGACAGCAACATCAAGCATTTCCCATTAGAAGCATTAGTCTGTCTATATGTTGTCACTTGGCAGTATAAAAACAATGTCTCTGTAGCAGAAAAAAATAATGCAGCATCTGCTGTATCAAGAGCAGATGCTGTTCGTCGGTACAGGCATTTTTGCTACCAGGCACTCAGATGCAAATTTGATATACATTCACTCACAAAAAGAAAAGGCAATCTCATGCAGTTCAGTTATCATTAAAACACTGACTTCCAACTACCTTATGGACAGATCATTTAAAATGTGCTTGCCAATAACACATAAAAATAGGGAATTTCAAGGAAGTTAAATGATTTTACAAGCTAGGTTTTTAAAGGTAGCTTTAATTACTGCCTTTTATCCTTCAAAAGAAAGAAGAAATCAGTAGAAAGAAAGGAAAATGTTTTTAGAAGATTTCAAAAAAGAATAGCACAAATGAACATAAAGTGAGATTTTCTGAGCTGATGTACATGAACAAGAGGCTAATTGTAAGCAACACTACTGTAAAGTCACTCTAATTGCTACAGAAAGAAGAAAATCTGAAAAGACAGACAAATAAGCTCCTGTAGAACACAACTCGGGAGCTGAATAATTATGATTGTTTCCATCAAGGAATTTTTGAACAGCGTACAATAATGGGAAATAATGCAAGCAACTTAGAAACTGCTCAAGCCCTGTCAAATCTTTAAGTAACGATAAATAAAACTTGGAAAAGAGGTAAACAGAAGCCAATGCAGAGTTATACAAGACATGACTGCAGTGAGAGAAAATTAAGTAGCCTAGAGAACCTGAGTAAAGGTAGTCAGCTCTTACAAGGACAAAAGCAGATTCTTTTCCTCTCTTGAAATATTCTTGCTAATGAAAAGAAGAATATACCAAAGATATAAAGTTTTATGGTTATGATAAGAGATTGTCTATTATTTGAAAATAGAGTGAAGTAGTCAAGAAGTGTTTTGATATGACATACATAACACTGACCTCGTCTTCTTTCAGACTCCCTAACTGTCATCAGATAAAAACAGTTCCCTGAATGTTGCTAACTCAGCATGGTGCTATTGCCCACTGTATTATTATAGCATGTTTTAAAAATGTTGCAAAAGAAATGTGGAATTTCAGAAGTGCTCCAAGGTGGATTAACTCTCCTCATCTTGACACCATGATAAACTTGCAGTGCATTTAGTGCAGAATGCTGACAGTGGATTCTTCCTCTCTGACTGTATCCATCAGAGCATTATGTGTCAATTTTGAGGAAGCTGCATGGGAGCCCTCTATATTAAAAGCAAAAAGACAGGCCCCTTCAGAAGGCAAATTATCCTCTCTGAAGATCACTACCTAAAATATGAAAATGAAAATTCATCACTTCCTGGAGGTGACTCTTTAGGGAACAAAGAGACCGAGACAACCAAGCTAGACACAGTACTTACAGATTTTATAGCAAACTTTGCAAGATTATTGTCATGGTGCCTGTGTCTGGAAAATCTTTCACTGTTATGCACGACCACCATAGTGTGTGTGAGACTCATGCTGGAAGATCTGTAATTACAGTTGTTCTTAAGCTTTTTGTCCCTAAGAAATTACGCTTTTTTTTTTTTACCAGAACTATTGTGTGGGGGAATGTAACAGAAATTAAACATTGCAAAAGTTTCTGGGTTTGTTTTCTTGCTGTTCAGCATACAGAACTAGTTATAAGGAAAAGGAGGACTGTATTTCTACAAAATATTTTTCAGATGAAGAAATATGCCAAAATTCACTAGAGAAATCATAGAATGCGTGGAGTTGGAAGGGACCTTCAAAGGTCATCTAGTCCAACCCCCCTGCAGTAAGCAGGGACAACTTGCACAAGATGTCCAGACAACTGAAAGCTGAAGGGCATGGCTGGGAAACTAAAACACGTGAAGTTTAACATGTGCAAGAATTTTGGTCAGTGAATCAAGCTCAGAACTTCACCACTTTTTAATTAACTTGCCAGCTTTTCCATATTTCTGAGCAGAAAGTTAGAAATATACATTGATAGCATGAGTGAAAGAGTTTTCTGCTTCTATTTCATCCAAAACTGACAATTTACACTGCTCTTTTACTTAGGAGATATGGACAGCAACTTCAGTCAACCATCTTCTGTCCACTAGCTTTAAAGCTAGTGACATTTTTATAAAGCTTCTAATCTTGAGATGGCTTTATATACTAGTCCATCTGGATTCTATGCAAGCATTTGTATTGTATGCAACTGCTGTGTGGAAATCTGTTTCCTACCAACTGAGAAACATCTGTAGGTTATGTGCTAGTTAATGCAAAAGGTCTTTGTTTATTTCTTTGTTTTGGCTTATTTATATGTTCCCTTTTTTTATTAGTCTCCCTGCTGTCTAACAAACTTCAGTTGATATAACACACTGCTGTAAAAAAATCTAAACTGCTTTAGTCAAATCAAACATACATAGTATCTTCACTTGCTTGAGGTTATATTTGCCTTGCACATTGTGCATATAATTCCCACAAATGTTAATAGGCTTTAAGATTGTGTATTGAGGGAAAAATGGAGCTCTTATATTAGTCGCTGGTTAGATTCCATCATGCTTCATAAAGCACTAACTGGTAAAATGTAATTGTTAGAACAAGGTCCATAACACAAAACAATTTAAGAGAAGAAAAACTTCTAAATTCCTGCTTAAAATAATAATGTATCTCTGCGGTTATGGGATAGGAATTCCAGGGTACTTATATTTAAGTGCATGTACTGGCAATTAATTGATCCTGCATGGATTTGCTGCTGTAATACATGTTGTGGAGTGATGAAGCAAAAGCTGTTATCAAAGTGAAAAGGAACATAGGCTTTTATAGGGTCAGCAATTTTTCAGTGAACTGGCAGAGCAAGGATTACAGCTTCAGACATCTTGGTACCTATTTAAGTATCTAGAACTTTGAACATTTGTTGGTGTTTCTGGGGATAAAATAAATCATTTAGGAGAAGAAAAACGGCCCCCTTATTACATGTATTTACTTCCCCTTTGAAGTTCATGTCAGATTTGCTCATTTAAAAGAAAATAATTCCACTACAGTCATTACAGTAATTCAGGTTCAAACAACTGATGAAACCAATATATACTTTCTGTGCTTTGAAGATCTTCAGTTAGTTTTCTTTCACACATTTTGAATAAATCTTCTCAAACACAATGCTAAGGAAAATAAATGACAGACAGGGAGTAAACCACAGTATCAGAGATATTAGAATTGAGAAAATAAAATCTTTCTCAAGAAGGTCATGTAATCTCTGCCTCACTACTGCAGATTTTTTTTTCTATAAAGCTTTTTTCAAATCCAGTTTAAAATGAACAAGTGGCATTTCCATCACTTCCCTTGAGAGGCAATTTCATACTTAATGTATTCACAGTGTATATATGGTAGGGAGGGACACCCACATCTCCCACTTTGTTGAAAAGTGCTCTAATCATCTGGGAGAGAGGGCAGGTGGGAGGGAAGGAAATGTATTCCACCCCTCTTGTTGAAGTTGTGTCACTATGCAGAAAAGATTTCAAGATATCATGGAATGGGGGAGGGAGAGGGAGAGAAGAAAAAGAGCTGTCTTGTAGTTAGTGCATTCAGTTTCATGCAGGGAATCCTAGGTTATCATTATGTCTTTTACTCTAGAGACTTTATTTTATCCACTGGCCAAGATAAAATAGGAAGCATCTCTAGCCAATTTGTCAGTAGTTCTTATTTTTATAAACTTATATATAGGAATACAAGATTGAAGAGGCATGACCATCTGTTTCTCTCAGATGGGATTCTGCAATAGCATTATGCAGATAGATCTGATAAAAACTCCTTCACTTCTCTGGACAATCTGTTGGTGTTACATACAATGCCTTGTGCAACTTTCAGTTTAAATGTTTATTCAATCTCTGGAGTGCTCCTAAATAATACACACTTAAAGGCACAAACAGTTGGAAAATTAAATCATATTAATTAGCTTTATCTAGAAAGGTATTTTCTTGGCTTTGGCATTTCAGCATCTTCTTTCTTGTACTACTGAAAGTCCAATAAGATTCAATCTGATTGAGTACAGACTTAAAGTTACAATGGTTTTGAGCTTCATGCTGTATCAGTGCTAGCATTCCTAGAATAGCAGCTTAGATTTGGTAAAGCTGTATTCCTTGTGACAAGCTCTTTTCTTGTCACATGCAAACACAGCCATTGCTTTGATGCCTTCTGTAAGGAGGCAGGCATAAGACAGTTAACTTCAGTAAGTATAATAAATCCCCATGAATTCTTGGATTAGGGTTCTGTCTAAATAGTGAACGTTATGTTCCAATCTGCAAATGTCAAGTAGCAATCTAGTGCAAGTTGTGACACTACAACAAAACCGGTGTTCTTTTTTTTTTCTCTTAATAATCTGATTTTTGAGCAAGATATTTTTACTGAATACCTCATCATATGAGGATTTCTGTATTTTTGTCAATGAAAGCACCTCTGTGCCTAGTGGAATACTTTTGCAGTGGGTAAGTGGCAGGAGGAAGTAATTAGAGGGGGGGAGGACTGCATGAAAGTCAAAAGATGAAAGTGTTATGACACTTAAGGAACCTCGTATAAAATACCTGAGAAAACTCAATTTTAGCTTCTGTAATATGTAGACTAAAGTTGACTATGACTCTCATTTAGTCATAATGACAAATCTTTGGCTCCAGACTTTATCTCTACACTTTATTCTTCTCCATTTGTTCAGTACCACTCTTAGCAGTTCTCCTCTTATCTTTCCTTCACAATAATGCCCTCTCACAATTTCAGAATGGGTGAATATATTCTAACTACAATGAACACGACCAGCTGCTTTCTGTGCTGTCCTCTCTGTTCTCTGTGTTGACCTGTCTGTTGTCCTTAGAATGTGAGTCCTTTGGAGCAAAGTATTCATTAGTCATTGAGCACTGGTCTGAGAAAAATTTACACTTAAAATACCAGAGGCATTGTTAGATTTAGAGCTTGGACGAAGTAGAGCAGAACTTCATAAATAAGTTCATCTAATATCTATGGAAGCAACAGTGTGCATGATTATCTGTGTTTTCACAAAGTTTGAATGAATCTTCTGTATCTTTCTTCATTTTCTACAGTAGAAAGTATTTCACCTCACAATATATCATCAGATAAAGGCTGTTATTGATTCTGAAAGTCACATTCCCGCAAGTGACAAAAAGATGCTGTGCTCTACTTGCTTTTCCTTCCATTCCAAGTGCCCATTATTGTTCCAAAACAGATGAGACTTAGGATTTGTACTACCTACTATGCATAAACTCAAAATTCTTAGTCATTTCCCAAGTAGTGAAGTGGGGCTTCCAAGACTCATTTGTCTGAGTGCTCATTTCACTTTCTCCAGGCACGTATCAAGATTAAGTAGGAAATCACTGTATCTTTATGTGCTTTTACAAAGAATGAACACAAACTTAGAATGACAACAAAATTCCAAATTGATATTCTCAGTGCAATGCCTGTCAATACAAAAGCAACTCAATTTTTATACACTCAGAAGAAAAACAGAATAGCAAATTGGAATAGTAAAGTAGGCAGCATAATCTAACACAGCACCAACCTCAAAAAAGCATACTTTGATCTTGATCAAAGGTAGAGAAACTGGATGGGTACCTATCTTCTCTTCATCTATAGTGTTTCTCCTGTAGTATCAGAGAGCAACTACTGACTTCACAGTGGCGAGGAGCTCACTCTGAAGTCAACAAAATTTCTCATGTGAGTAACACAACCCATGACAGAAAAAGATTCATAATCTGGCATCTAGCAAATAACTTCTGACACCGTGCCTAGTGCCCAGTATAAGCATGACTACCCAAACCAGGTAGGTATTAATAAAGTCAAGGTAATTTACTGCTTTAGCAAAAGGTAGTTCAGATAAAATATAGCAAAACAAAATGTGAAGAAATGCAAAAAAAACTTAAATAAACATAAAGAAAAACATAAGGTAAAGAACTGGCTATCTGAGAAAAAACAAAGAGAAGCAGAAGGTCCTGGGTGTTGGTGATGGTTCTGACTATGACATGTTAAGATAATTATGTATTTTTCAGAGTCTGTGTGAAGAAGATAGGAAAGGAAAAAGTTGGCACAGATTTTAAATTACTGTGACAACAGAGATCCAATAGGACTTGATTAGAAGTGTCAGATATGAAATGCATGAACTATATAGTTCATGCAAAGCATACATATTGTTCATTATTTGCTCTTGCTCTGGTTTTCACAAGCCTTAAAGCATACCCTATAATTTCTTGCTAATCTCCTTGGTATGAGTTAAACAATATTTTACCTCAACAGATTACCCAGTCAAATCCTTCTGAAAATGACCATCTTTATAAAAAAATTAATTCTTCCACTAGCAGTTAGTGAACCATAAACAAGCACCACAAGTCCTATTCTGCTTCCTCCCACAATCTCTTCACCATAAGAGATTCTCTTACTTACTTGCAACACAGAGGACCCCAGCCAATATTTCTTGGGAAAAAACCTGAACCTCCTGAATCCATGTTATACAAATTTATGTTTCCAACATATTTTTCAAGAAAGAAAAGCATGAGAGCAGATTTCTAGTCACACTGTCCATGGAGATGCAGGGGTAGTGGAATTTGGAGAGGTTGTTAAAATAATGTTAGGGACTCAAAATCCTTCCTTGGCTTCATTATAAGGAGTAGCTGTATGGAGCTATATAAAATAGGGAAACTAACAGTGCCATCTTTAAAAATTTGCCACTTCTTTCAGCAGCTCCATCAGGAGGGTCAGATTTAATTATTGAGTTCAAGTGTTTGTGTTACAAAAGGTATGAAAGCTTTAAATATTTACAAAATGTTACACCTGGAAGTTATTTTTATTTTATATTTTAATCTTTTATTTTCTATCATTCATATGGGAGCCTTGGCCTTGCACAGACTTGGAAATGTTATCTTAAGTCCTAAATCATAGAATCATAGGTTTGGAACGGACCTTCAAAGGCCATCTAATCCAACCCCCCTGCAGTAAACAGGAACATCCTGCACTAGATCACGTTGCTCAAAGCCGCATCTAGCCTGGCCTTGAATGAAGTATGAGGTTTGGAATATTTGTTGAGTTTCAGTGTGCTTACCTCTCCCTAAGTACCATCTAATCAGCCCACAAAAATGTCTCGGTCCTTCAAGAGTGTAAAAGATTTTGAGAGTGTAACAATAACAGACAGTACAAGCTGAGAATGGTTCCAGATGCTTATGTCAGTGCCTCTGCAGATTTACTCACAAAGGTTTGAATATCTTTCATGTCAAGACAATGAAACAAGGACATATATGTGTTTGTCTCCCTACGTTTAACTAGGACACAAGTCTTTAGTACAGCTTTGAGTTCTCTAATATCCTAGAAAATATATATATATTGTTCACAGGTGCATGCATTATCTTCAAATGCACAATAGCTTTTGGCTCTTTCCATATTCCCCTTTAAAGTCTACTGTGGCTTGTTCCACTGAGTTTAGTTTTCTAGTTTCAGTAAAAGACACTATTCAATGTGTGTATGTTATATAGGTGAAATCTATCAGACAAAATGCTTCATCTGCAGGAATGGTTTTTTACTTAATTCCTCAAATTAAGAAAGTACTTATTGAATTAGATTAATTAATAGGAAGCTTTTTTTAAAATATATTTTATTGAATAAGGATGTTTTCCTCAGTTACAGATGTGATATTAAAATTTTCATAGATGAGTCAATGCCAAACCCAGTCTTTTTATACTTTAAAACCATGTATCTTCTGTGTATCACATAGATCCTCTTACAACCATCAGCAATTTGGAATTTCAGCTATCATCAGGTGGGTTTTTGTGCCAAATGTATAAGATCTTTAAACAAACATTGAAAGATGACACCTTTTTTCAAGTGCCTCTGCTCCTTTTATAGCCTATCTAGTGAAGCAGTGTTTAACAGAGCAATGACTTGTACACTAGGGAATGAGGAGTTTAATGGTTCATACATACTTTATATGAAAAATATCAATAACCATTCACAAGTCTCTTCTTGCATAAACTACATGAAAATCCCTATGTAAATGGTGCATAACTTCTTTATGATTCATGCTATGAGTTTGTTGGTAGTCGGTTGGTTTTTTTCCAGTGTTAAATCACTTTTAAATTGTGGTTTTACCTGCAAGCTCTAGGTAAATTTCCGTCTTTGATTAAATACATGCTTTGCTCCCTAAAATCTTTTTCAGTTACATGTATGGGCTGGATGGAACACTCTATTTGCCTTTGTCATGGAAACTCAAAATAGTCATATTTAAGTACTTAATAGCATCTGTTTGATAGACTCTCAGTCTTCAAACAAATTCAAATGCCAGAAACAGAACTGTATTATAAAAACCTCAACTCTTACTTCTGGGTATCTAAAAATGCAAAAAAAAAAGCCAAAAATTATATTTTGAGAGTTAGAATGCTGATTTTCAGATATTCCCTTAGTTGATACCAATAAGTATAGTGAATTTAAGTAATGACCAACAGGAGCACAGAACAGCGAAGCAGACAATTCTGTGATAAGCTAAATGTGCAGACTCCAATTTTATTTTCTTTAATAGCAATTAGATAATTGTCCTTTAGATTTTTATTTAAGCAAGCATTTCTGCTTTGGATTTCAGGATGGCAACTATGAGTTGAGGGGCTGAGGGTATGAACTATTCTCTGTTCATTAACTGCTATCTAAGAGATTTAGCCTGCATAGCCAGAGAGTACTTTTTAAAAATAATGTTGAAGGGCACCATAAGCTTTGTAACCAGAACAAATATTTGTATAACTGCCCAATGAAGATTAGGGCCTTCTAGAATGAGATTTACCCTATTGTTTCTTTGTAAAGGTGACACACTAGACATCTTGAGTGAAAAGAAACATTGATTTTTTTCGGGGGTGTGTGAATGTTTTGATTTTGTTCACTCAAGTTTTTTACCAGTTTTGCTGCATGGATAATTCAAGAGATACAGAACATGAAGAACTGAGACAAGTACTACCAAATAATTGCCTTTCCTAGGGGGCAGGAAATAGCTATCTTTGACTACAGAAGCCTGACACATTTTCAGTAAAGTATCTATCAGATAATGTCAGTACTATTAGAGCTAGGCTAACTTCTCACAGCCTATGATCCAGCCTCTGCCAGAATACCAGAACAAGTAAAACAACTGATAACACTTTAGATTGAAATTTGCTTTTACTTTTCTTACTTATTACAATCCAGGATGTCCAGCTCCACATATATATTTCATAACAATTTTTTTCATAGAATATAATCTGTGCTTCTGCACAGTAGAGCCATTTTTTTCCTACACATTATAATTAGGAAGGGTGTGGTCACAGAAAAGTGTTAAATTTTTGACCACTCATGTCTACTTCTATGCAAAGTGAAATGTTACTTGGTACGTCCCATGAAGCTTATAAACAGAGAGTTTGATTGAAGATTTAATAAAATTAACACTACTTTCTTATTTCCCTCTTTTCTTCTTAATCTGCTCTTCAAGATGAAACTCATCAGCACTTGACAAAAACTGCAAATAACAGCCAGATGCAGGAGCTAGTTTTATCTTTTTATGCAAGTATGTGGTGCTAATTAGTGCAAATTGATTAAACTTTAATTGCCTGATCCATGGCTAATTAATATTTATAAGATGAATGAGCAAGAAAACCAGACATTTATTAAAACACTTTAATGATTTTTCATATGTTTTGACAAAGCAAAGCAAATAGATGTTATGAGTTTAGATGTGCCAGACATTAAGTACAGTATTTCTTATATTTATTTTCTTGCTTATCAGCATCAGAAAACTAATAATTTTCCCCCACAAACTACATATGAAAGTAGTCTTCCTCTTCCATGCAAATATTACTGGTGTGGTTTTGTAGTTTGTATTTAAGAATGCATTTTTTTGGTCAACAGAATCACACAGCACTATCAATGCCTTATGCAAGCATGCACACATCGAGATGAGATAGAAGATGAAAACAAGACTTTTCTTTATAATGGGCTGAACTGAATTGGAAAACCTAGTTTCTTCTCAATATATCTATCAAAATTAAAAATATTGTATTAAACCCTGTCTAACAATATGATGCAACAGCTATCAACTTAGTACTTCGTGCTCATCTTTAAATATCACCTCTTGTTTACATGTAATATAGTCAAGCATTATTCCTTTACTAACAACAGCTCCAGTGCTTTGGACAGATAGTGTGATGAAAAGGGCTTGTTTTACTATGATAATGCACACTATATCTATTTTAAAGTTATTATGTAGTTTCTTTTTTCTCAGTCCAGTAGGAATGTCCATTATTATTTTCATTTATTCTGATCAAACAACCTGAATGACATGCAATACAATATTTCCAGTAGCCTTCTTAGGGAGATATCCCATTTCTAATCAGGCTTTCATTTCAGAAAGTGTGTCCTCATGACACCTTCACTCAACCTTCCTACATCCTTTACATTCTGACCAGTTTAAAAAAAAGGAAGAAATGTGATGTTAGGAGAACTCAATCTTCTTTATTCCGGTAGTTATGTATATGCTAGTAAATAAAATAGGGGAAAAAAAGGTTCTCTAAATTTATAACATGGTTATTCATACTGTTTTATTGTTATTGTTCTCCCAAGCATAATTTCTGCACAAATGTTCTAGGTTTGGTTCAGATACCGTTTAATTACTAGGCTCTGGAAATGTAATCCATTAGAACTCAGATTTCTTGTTTCTTGGTATAAATGACATATAGGTACATAAGTGTCAAGAAAAATGTGTTACACTTCTGGTAATACAGTCAGAATAATCTCTATCATGTTTTATTTGGTATTATAGGTGTCACCTTTAGATCTCCAAGGTATAAACTTGGGATTGATAGGTACCATCTCCTGATGGAACCTTTAGGCTACATTTAATCTAGCAAATAAAATTATATTACATCTCTTTGCATAAAGAGATGAGGTAAATTCGTTGACATTGCTAAATAAAAGAGGATTATTACTGACCACAGGACCATGTGGTGCAGACTGGCTTGCATCCACCTTGCTTGAAACTGTTTCTATCTGTAATATGTCTAGTTGGCGTGCCCAAAATAGTGACAAGGAGAATAGTTAAGTAGTTAATCAGATGGTAACTGCTCTCTCTCAACTCCCTTTGAACAGATTAGATACACTCAAGAAACCTCAACATCAGAGTCACCTTTGATATTCCTCTCCAGTAAAACATTATAATTTTTGAATTATAAAATTTTAAATTTTAAGTTATGAACTCCTCTTAATGTGCATTTTCTCTTTGTCTTTTTCTGACACAAACTAACTTAAAAAATATTTTTTTCTTTCATGAGTGGTCTCCAAATAAATACATTTTACATTATGTTTTTTTGTTTAAAAAAGTGAACTGAAAACATTTCTATACTTTCTGCAGGCAATTAGTTACATTCTAGAGTGAAAATTCCAGTGAAACACACTTACTGTGATGCATTTAGGCACCACAAAGCAACCTATTACCATGAATATATAAAGGTAATCCTTTTAGAAAATAAAAGTCACCTGAACACCTAAGTGATTTGCTATAGTAAATATATTAGAAGATTAGATTTTTACTTTCTTGTTTTTAAAAAAAATCATTTTAAAAAATAAATACATCTGAACATTAGAAAAATATTTTAAATTAATGATAAACTTACTGGAATACAGTGTAGTAACTATAAAAGCTTGAAGGTGAAAAATAATAATGCATTCATCCTGTACACATATCAAATGTAGCTAACAAGAAAGACTATCATCTTTTGAATCCATGAAGCTCAAGAAAATAAAAGAAAAAAAAACTAAAGAGATGGAACTCAAATCTGAAGTTCCCAATCAGACAAATTACTGTTAGAAGTCTTCACCAGAGTAAGAATCCTGGTGTGTTCAGTACTGGTGTATCGTTTCAGTCAGATTTAACCTATATGACTCCTGATGTTCAGTCACCTTCTTACAACTATCTACCTGTTTATGTCTCGTACCTTTTACTTAGGGAGACATCTGATAAAGAACTAAACATTAAAGTACAGAGATGTGTAATTGTTTTGATGTAATTTAGTTATCTAGAGAAACATGACACTTGAAGTGTGTTAGTGTATCCAGGATATTTGTGAAGAAGCATGCAATATCTATTGAGATATGAAAACTTTTGAAAGGCAGGAGGATTTCTAGGCTTTCCCCAAGATGCTTAACTTCGGGTAAATGAATATCACCCTTGTGAACTCTCTGTTCTCATTCTAACTTTGTTTATATTTAAAAACAAAAAAAACTAAAACAAGCCACAACAGACTTTTCTCAGACACTTTCTCTATGTCAACACACAAACCAAGCGCCTAAGATGAAAAGTAATAGTTCAGATATGGCTGTACACTGATTTTTTATAAGCTGATTCCATTCATTCCTTGTAAGAAAGCTTTGCTTCAGAGGAAAGGCACCAACGAATCTCATGTTGTATGAAAAGAAACAGAAAAATCTGTGTGCTCTAAATTTCTTCTCCAGTGATGCTTTAGCTCTTAGTCTATTGAATACATAGGAGACTTAGAAGTGTTGCTAATTACCCTGCTCAGACTAAGTATACAAAACAGATATTTGCTTATGATCTGAATTTGGGTCCAACTTCTAGGATATAAGCTGTCAGACAAAGAGACTGCATTTTAAAATTTATTTTATATGTTTATTCTTTTAAATGTTTTTTGCAGTGAAATCCTTCTTAGTGGCCAAACTTTTTATGGATTATCATCAGCACTTGAGTGCAGACATTGTTCAGGAATTTTTGGCAATCTGAAGTGATAGCATAAGAAATTTATTGAATCTCTTCACTTCTTAGGTTCTTTAAGAATTTTATGCAAACAGTTCCTTTACCTGTCATTTTTCTGATCTAGACTATATTCTACATAACTAATTGCTATAGAATGGATAATTTTTAGATTCTGTTATGCAGTTCCACATTACAGAATGTATTATGGATCATTCATTTTTTAGAGTAGAAAATGGAGAGGCTTGATATGGTTTCTTATCACTGATTATTCCAGGGGTTTTGGGGTTTTTTTCCTTGGATAAATCTGATAATAAAAATCAATGGAAATCTGTATATATGATCTGTAGATCAGGCAATTATTACTAATCTTAGAGATCAAAATCCACTATATAAATGTGTTGCCTGTTGCATCATTTACTTATTACAGGTGGCATACTTGGAAATGAGAATGACCAACTGCCATCCTTAAAAGCAGTAATTTGTGAAAGATGATTTTCAGAAGTATGTACAATGTCAAAGGCTTAGTTTATGTACTCAAATGAAATTTCATTTTTTTAAACAATATGTCTGTCTGGAATCTGATGTCTGTGACATTGAGCTCCATATATGCACTTAGATAGTCAATAGTAGGTCTTACCTGCGTGAGACCATTTTGGATATTTTCCACAACAAATTAATGCTTTTAGCATGCTCAGCTGCACTCCACTATGTTTTTTTGTTTTAAACTCTATTCTGAACCTTTCTCAGTTACTGCTACTACTGTCATAATGCTGGTGTAGATTAAATGTAAATGAAAAAAAAAAGACAAATCTCTGTCCCAGATCACAGCAATACCCACTTGTACACACTGCTATATCTTATCCCCTCTGGAGCAGGTAAATCTACAAGAAACAGAATAGCCCAAAGCAAGTTGAGGGAATGGTGGACACTAACATTATTTAGGATATCTGTCACCAAGCATAAAGAAAGATAGCTCTATTCAGATCTAAATAATTAGGCCAGTTTATGTCACTTAGTTCATTATGATTTTCACCTAGTTTTACAAATGCCAGGAGAAGATACTTATCTTGGAACCTCCTCACAAAATAGCTGCTTCTACCACAGTAGTGATTTTCCAAGATTCTCTCAAAAGGGAATTGTCAGTATTTAAAAGAAGCTGGACAAACTTGTTCTTAGACATTGCTGTAGAAATCTTAGAACAACTCAACTCTCAAATTAGGAGTCTTATGCTCTCCCAACTTAATTTCCTTTAAGTCTAGCTCTTCAAATGTATTCTTTCCTTGTGTGATTTTTCCTAATTATTGCATCAACCACAACAATATATCCACACGTTTAATTGTAATTAGATCATCCTTTAATTTATCACAGTTGTCACACAGTCCATAAACAAACCTACTTTTTGTCCTTAAACTTAGGCAGACAAAACAACCTTTCATTAAGAAAACGTAGGCATTTAATTTAGACTTGCTTTAAGAAACAACCAAAATTTAAGTGAAGTTTTTATCTCCAATGATACTCTTCTTGTAGGATATAGACCACAGAATAAGCCATCATATGTTACCTACTTGTTTTCCTCCATTACACAATTTCTTTTGATCTCTCTTCTCTGACTCTACTTTCTATTTTCAGAATGCAATCTTTGTATGCCATATTTGACTGCAAAAAGTTACTCACAAAACACTGGAATTTAGGTAGTGTTGTTTCAAAAATTCCAAGTGTTAGGACTCGATCCTCTCCTCAGTCAAACAGACCCAGCTCTCTTCCCAGTTAAGTGCACTAACACTGAGCTGAACTACAGGCAGAACCAGAGCTTGATCTTTTAAAAGGCTCCTTAATATCCCGAGTGTTTAATTAAGAACTGTTTTGCAAGTAAATCAATTACTGTGTTAAGTGCATCTGCTCTGGAACAATGAGAAAATATACCTGAGATATTTATGCAGTAGAATACTTTTACTGAACACAGTAAAATTACTTCTGGGTTTTTTTTTTCACTATTATTTTAAAGAAATAGGATCACAAATATGCACTCAAATTATAGAACACTTTTTCAGACTTTGAAAAACAGCCATCACTTTGGCTAGACGGAATCTATTCATTTTTCTCAGAGATGTAACAATTAAATGGATCCACAAAGAACTGAGTATGAAGCCCTCGAGGTCACACTGGGCATGTTTTCTCAGTTTGCTCACGCTGAGCTAAAAAGCTGTTGTCTAAAGCGGTAGCAGCAGAAAGAAAATGCATTAAAAAAAAAAAAAAGGCAGGCTCCTGTGAATTTATGAGGAGTGCATCACAAAGACAAATATTTCAGCCATGCAATTCCATTCGGCCTTTTCAGCTGTGTGTCCATAGCAAGTCAACGGCTAAATTGAAAAATCAATTCCAATTTAAATTATTGGAATAAAGAACACCAGGAGTCAGAGATAAAATGGCTTTGTTCTCTGAGATCCTTTTTAATTGGAAAGTTATTTCTTCAGGGTATTCTAATGGTTCTGAGGAAAAATTGCAAAACAAAGTTGATCGGCTGGGGGAAGGTTAATAGCTAATGTGCTTTTCTTGCTACACAGCAGCCTCCTGTCTTTATGACAGCCTCCATCACATGTGGAAAGAACCATGATTCTAAATAATTTGGTGCATGTGACTGTCGTGTCTCCCTTGGTCTCCCAAAAAAATTGCATTTTGGATGTTATTCTGACACATTCATAGCCTTTCAGCTGGCATTTTGATGAGAATTTCTTTTGTTTACAGAAGAAAATACGGTCATTTTCTGAAAATTTCCATGTTGTTGACTGATTTTGTTGAAGATTAATATGGTTTTATAAGTGTCAGATATATTTTAAATACAAAACTTAAAGATATTTAAAGTTATTTACCTTTTATTTCAGGAGTACTAAAAAAATAACAGCTGGACAAACAGAAACTACAGCTAGAAAAACCAAAGACAAACTGTGATTACAGGGAGGGAAAAAAGACTATGTTGACACAGGACAGAGGGAGAAAGGAAAGACAAGATATTTCTATGAAGAAAAGAAAACCAGATTAATAAACTAGTCATTACATTTAAACTAAATCAGGACAGAGAGGACTTATATGCTACTCAAACCAACATAATCAACACCCAGAAATGTCACAGTATAGTTATAACATCACAGTAACCTTTGCTCTGTTAGCAGGAAACTGTTTAGGGCAGCTGTAGATTAGAAGCCTTAAATGGGCATTTAATTTGAAATTAATAAAACAGTTATGGTATGTGTTAAGAAAAGTTACTGAGGTTTGCTTAGTATATTTAATTAGTGTAAAAGAGATAAATCTAGTTGCCATGTAATGAACTGAGAACTGCAGATACAGTAAATGTGTACTTACGTTCCTATTATTAATGCATTAAACTTGTAAGAATGTTTAGGAATTTAATTAGCATTTAATAAGATAGCTATAGCAAATTACAGTAGTTAGATGTTAAATGTAAATTAATATTTTTAGTATTTAATTGATATTAACTAATTAATTACTGTTTATTACATGGCAACTAGATTTATCTTTTATAGAGTTATTAAATCTAAATTAAAAGTTCTTTTCTAAGTGGCCTGCATTCAATTAAAAAAATATAGTCTCTGGGATTATCAGAGTTTACCTTCATGCAAGAATTAAGCAAGCTTGGGGTATTAAATCTGAAACATAAATTATATAGCATATAAAGAGATTAAGTAACTTCACACAGGAAGAATATTATTCATGTGGATAATCCCAGGAAAATTAAATTACTCAACTGACTAGAGATCTTTTTCACAAGTATTCCTTGAATTAGGAAAAAGAAATGAAAAATTAAAAAAAATTAAAAAAAAAAAGAAGCACCTTAATTTGGAATATCAAAGAAAGTTTTCTCATACCCTCTGGGACTAACTTTCTGGTATCTCAATGACAGAGAAGTTTATAAGCAATCAGATTTTCACACCTTTCACTTAAATGGGAGTTTCGCCGCTCTACATCTTTAAATATAACTTATACTGATAATTTAAGCTATGGTCTGAAATTGTTTATATGTCAGTAATGACAAGAGCTCATAAGACTGAGGGGAAAAAAAAGTTACAAAAGCAACAAGAATTGTGTTAAATCATCTAGCCCACTGTTACCACCAAATGAGAATATGCTGTGATCTCCTGGGGCTGTATTTCAATGAAAGACTGAGGTAACCAAAGCATAACTAAAGAGGAGTTCAGATATCATCTTAAACTCATCATGTCACCTCCTTTTTGACATGGAACTCCTGAAAGTGCTTGCAGAGACATGGACATATGCAGAACATCATCACGAGAGAAATGACACCTAGGAATCTGTATAGCTCACAAGGCTGGTTGGAGTGCCTCCTCTGAAGTCCACACAGGACGTAATGCAACCGTTTCTGAGAAAACCTAAGAAGACAGAGTCATGGGACTTTCAGGAGGTTTATTTCAGCTAAAGACCTCTGCATTCTTCAGATGCAAAATAATAATTAAATTGACACTTGTATATATAATATAGCCATTATATATAATAACTACTATTAAATATAATTTTAAAATTCATAACATGTAATGGCATTTTATATATTAAATATAATTATATAGTATATTCATATAGTTTAATGTGTAATTATATAATGTAGAATTTACATATTGAAAAAATTATTTATATTATAATCTCCTGTCTGCCAAAAATCACTTGTAAAGTTTAATTTATCTGTAAATGCTGAAAATAATTAAATATTTTATTACCTGTTGTTTTACTATGTCCTTCCAGATAAAAAATAAAGACAACAAAATCAGGCTGAAGAAGGATGTCTGCAGGGTCTCAAAATCTTTGGGATTAAAGAGAGTTTTCAAATTGTTACAGTCAGATTTTTTTAATTACATTTCTTGCTGTCTGGATCCTTCTTTTAACCTTTAAGAATTTTATTGCATAGGTACTTTGGCCTTTTATAATTTCATTCTTTTTCCCTTGATATTGGAATAGTACTTCTCTGTAATTTAGCATGAGTACTTCCTACATGTAATTTTCTCATTTATAGACGTATTCTGCCAACTTTTCTCATTGCTGTTATCTCTGTATAAATAAAAAGATTACTTCACTGAAATTGTCAGCCAAGCTCAAGTGGGCAAAGATTTTTACTGTTCCTTAACTTTCCACCATTCCTAATTCTCCATTGTTGAAATCTAATGCGTTTAACACTGTAGGTTTTTACAAATTGAAGTCCTCTCACTTTACAGTCAAGTATTTGAACAGTACCATTTTCACAGTCCTTTCTATCAACACTTCCTTAACCACAAAGCCTCTATTTTCTAGATAACACTGCTGTCTGAATCATGACACTGTCCTCTATATACCTAACTCAGGGATGTCGTTGATAATTCATGGCTGGATGTACTTGTCACCCACCAGATGGCTACACAGTTGAAGTTTCCCATGAGTACAGCACCTTGAGATTTCGAGCTCCATGATAGCTGGTCCAGGAATTTTTCATACTTGCTCTCATCAAGTCTTCAGGGTCTATAGCAGATGCTATTGCAGTTAACTTATTTTAGTGCTGCCATATCTCTTCCATTACCTCACTGTCCTAACTAGTTTAGTAAATATTTTAGATCTATACATCTAATGCAAAGTAAGTAGGGTTTAAATTACAGGTTGATCCATCTGCCAGTGTGTGAAAATAACTCCTCTAAGTTGAAATTTCTGCTCATTCTTTTCCTGTAGAATTACATTTTTTGGATTAAAAAAATATAAACCGATCAAAAAAAATCCTCAACCAAGCCAAAAACTCCAGAAATCAAGTGAGAACACACAAATTTATTTAATTTTTTTAAAAAATAATTCCAACGGTATTCTTCCTTTGGTTACTTTATAATCTCCTAAATCCCACTGAATTAAACAGGAGAAAAAAATCTATAGGGTAAAGAAGGGGACAGTGACAGTACTTGCATTCTTTGGACAATTTCCAGTTGTACTTACAATTGTCAAACTTTTTGTACAATTATTTTTTCATTTACCTTTTTGACTAAATGGCACCTTGGATTGTTTCTGGCAATATTGTTACAAATTTATATATTTGTATTATACATGTGTGTATGAATGCATGTATATTTATGTATGAATACATACATACATGCACACATATTATTTCTCCATGTATCTGCTAAGTTCTTTGTTAAGAACAAGGATAACTAGATGCTCATTCATACTCTGTTGTTTTGGAAAGGAGGTTATAGAAGGAGTGGTTACATGTAAGGAAATTGCATAGATGTCTTTATTTTCAGCTACTTTTTCTTCCTTGTCAGGACTGATTAACACTTGACAAGAGTCAAGACCAAGTTTCCTTCTGACAATATTCTTAATGAGGTATGGCTGCACAAAGCCCTTGCATACTGTATTTAACTTAGGGAGGCCTGAGGTTATTAAGAGCAGCATCTATGTTCTATGTTGATTGCTTTGTTTAGAATAGGATGCATTTGAGAATGTTTATATTTTCTTGGTTTTGTTTCAAATTGAAACTCATAAGCTTCTGTATGAGATCTCATTGCTTTAAAATACTCTTGAACATGTTAAAATTAAGACCTGAAAATATTTAACATGAATTCTTTAAAAGCTTTTTGGATCGTATCACCGTCAGTCTGCAATACAAGAGAGAGACAGCAATCCCACCAGAATCATGCTACAGTTAATATGTACGTGCTAATATCATTTACCAAGCATTTTAAATTCACATGACAGAAATATATGGCATTCAGTCTGAAAAACTTCATCAGAAGTTGTAAGTAGAACCAAATGAATGCATTATAGGCCCCTTTCATGATGCATTTTCCCGTCTGTCTCCTTAAACCATTTCACACTGACTGGTTTCCTGTGTCCTCTGTTGTAGATTTATTCTTCTCTTGATGCATGCATGTAACTCCCCATTAATGTTAGTAGGAATGAGATTTACGTATGTGCACTGAGAGAAGAACAGACCCCATGGTATTTTATTCACCTATACAGGATTATAGCCTCTGAGGATAGATTTGAGTTTTTTTGTTGTTAGCAAAAAAGCAGCCTGACAAGTAGCTTTTTGATTGATAATGCACTGGGAGTCATAATTTATATAATCTTACACCTGCTGCTGAACATAAAGGTCATTTTAAAGGTGTGAGTTGTGTGTACTAGGGCAGAGCATGAACTAGAGGGCCAGTTTTCAGCAGTTACTGTGCAATGGAGAAACAGCCAGAAACTCCTACCAATACTGATAAAATTGAAACTATCATGGCAAGCATTGTAATTAACAGCAAGTTTCCAGAACTTGACATTCTGAGCAAGTGTCATTCCCTAGGTTATTACACAGGGAATTAGAGTGGCCTTTCACTGTCAAATTGATATATACCATTGGAGCACTGCTGAAGAAAAAGTACCATTTGTGATGTCTTTTCAGGATTTAAACATCTGCTGAATTCCATCTCTTTCTGTCCTCTTCTGAAAATAGATATACGTCTCAAAAGATCTCTATTCAGAGCATTGATTGCATTCAATATTTCAGCATTTTTCTGCTTTTTAAAAAAGTTAGCTATACTCTGTACATAACAACTCTTTTGTACACAATACCAGTAGGGCATTTTTAAGGCTTAAATATTTTTACAGGGTGACTGGCTTCATAAAATGCAATTCTGTGATAAATCACTGCATACAGTAATTTTTTCTGAAGAATCCTGTTCTTAAACTGGGGGGAAATAAGATAATAAAATCTTTCATGCTGTAAAGTAAAAATGTACTTGTTTTTATTATTCTTTCACCTTTTTTTCTTGCAAATGTCTAAGTCTGTGCAAAACATTTTTGGATGGGATCCAAATTATTAACCTTCTTGTTCTAACCTTCATCTCCTACTGCTACCTAGAAGCAGGAGGGAGCTATACTTCCATGGTAAGGAGTTATTTATCCTTTGAGTTTTTCAGTCAAATGTTACCAGTATGTGTACTAACATGGTCACATTGTGTAACTATAGTGTCTTCAGTATTTACTGTAATTATTAATTACATAATAGATTCAGTTAATTTCACTTCAACTTTTAACTAGGAAATAATCCTGAAAAAAAGGCAGTAAGATATTTTTTAATTGTATCTGAGGGCTCTGATCAGCTTTCTTCAAACTCTGAATATGACCTAATCTTGAATATCTTGAGTGATTTTAAGTTCATTATTAATTATTAGAACTTCCAAGCCAATTTAGGATTTCCAGTACATGCTGGCAACCACAGAATCCTCCAGGTGATTGGGTGACTCTAGTCTCTATCTATTTGAATCATTTGTTTGGGTCAAGATCAGAGAATTTGGAAGTAGTATCTACAACATGGAGTGTTCATTGTCTCTTGTCATCAGAGGAGAATGTATTTCTCCTTTCAGCATGGGGAAATGGTTACAAGAAATGACTTCTGACATTAATGGAACAGGAAAAAAATTCACTTTCCATGAAAATAACTGCTTTTAGGCCTAGCTTTGTCTTCATAGATCACTATGGTTTACAAATGACCTACAATAAATTAACTAGACACCTCTGTGATGGGGATGAAAGTCTTGGCAACACTGATTAGTTGTGGCAATTATTTCAGAGATTTATGCAGTGTTTGCCAGAACATCCTCTGTCTTTACCATTTTATCTGCAGTATCTTGTTATGACAAAAATGAAAACAAAAACTCCTTAGAAGTAAAAAGGATTATGTAGCATACAAATTATCAGTGCTTCTTTAACTAATGAGGAGATGAAAAACACTTTTGCCACAGATAGGCTATTTAATAGCATTTTACAGAGGGGTTTTTTTCAGTGTCTTCAAATGTAGCAGTGGTTGACATAGAAAAATTCATGCACAAGTTCAAATGAAGCCAATCTGAAAGATTGGTGATATGTTTTTTTGATGTGTACGCAGTTTAGATTTTAGTTTATATAGTTCCACTTAGCTTGCAGAGAAATATTTGTTTTCCTTCTTGATGTTAATTTGATTGAAATCTTACTATCAACTTCTCTACTGACTGACAGAAGCTTTTACGTATCATAGGCAATATTCACCAAAATCTGCCATTGTTTCTCCTATCACTGTTCAATATTGTTCAGAGAAATTTACATTTACTCAAATTTGACAAAATAATTGTAAAATACTGTTACATTAATAATCTTAACTGCTTTTCCATGCAAAATATCAGAGATTATTATTTTTCTCTAACTAAATCTTCATTAATCACTCAGTAAAGAGGCTAAATAGAGTACTGCTTATATGTATTTGTCATTTGGGATGGATATCCTCCTATAATAGCATTTTTTCCTGCTACTGGATGTTCATGGGAGGATACAATTGATTCAGGAAGGACCAGAGGGATTTTTCATGGAAGTGCAAATGTAACACCATATTTTATGGTTGAGGACAGTTTATGAGAGAAAGCTTTCTGTGCCTTAGTGGTAAAGTGTGAGAACCATTTTTTAACACTAGCACTGCCAATTTTCAGGCTGGTGATCAAAATCTTTGTTTACAATGTGAATTATTATTCATTATGTTAATGTAAAATAAAGAATAGCAAGAACAAAACTACTTAGAGAACTGAATAATGGTTTCACGTTTTCCAAAAAATAATAAATGCTGTAATAATTAGCTAAGGTTAAAGTAACATAAATACATGCAGGGTCCAACAACTTAGGGAAGAAAATAACAGTTTAAAGAGATCATGGACTATGATTCAGCAATTGATTAACAATATAAATGTAATGTTTTCTAGCACTGGATTAAGCTTTTTTTTAATTTAATGAATTTTTTAAAGGATAGTTATAGTATTCTATTGTAACAAAATTGAAAAACATTTCTGCTTGTTTTGTTGGGTGTTTTGACTGTCTTAAAAAGCACTGCAGTGATCATATCAATTCAACGCATCAGCAAATATCTGCCTGCTCATTAAATAGTTCATTTAAAATATCATTCATGTACTGCAGAAGAATCACAGAGTCATTGAGGTTGGAAGAGATTTCTTGAGGTCATTTAGTCTAAGCCCCCTGCTTCAGCAATCAACTAGAGCAAGTTGCCAAGCTGGGTTTAGAGTATCTCTAAGGATGGATAATCCATATCACTGGACAATCTATTTCAATGTTTGACTATTATCAAAGTAAAAAAAAAAAAATATCCTGTGTTCAGATTAAATTTTATGTTTTAATTTCTGCTTATTGCCTGCTTCAAGAGTACAGCTGCATCTTCTTCACTCCCTCCCATCAGCTATTTATATAGGTTGTTCAAATACCCCTGAGCTTTCTTTTGACTGGACTGAATCCAACTTTGGACCTGTCACTTCAGGACTGTCTCACCAGCACTGAGTAGAGGGTAAAATTCTCTTCTCCTGATTCCTACAGAGAATACTTTTCCTAAACCAAGCTAGGATTGCTGTTGGTCCTCTTTACTGCAGTATCACTGAACAATTCTAATTCATAGTTAGCATGAGATCCACCTGGATTCCTAGTTTTCTCTCATCAGAGCTGCTTTACAGTTAATCAATCCCCAGTGGTACTGGTGCAATGGTTTATTCCTCCTCAGGTACAAGGCTTCAGATTTCCTTTTGTTGAACTTCATTTGATTCCTCAGTTGTCCTGCCTGTCCTGGTGCCTCTGTATGGCGCCAATCTGGTCCATCAACCATTCTTCTCAGTTTTCATTTATTTGTCTATGAATTTGCTGAGGATGTACTTTGCTCCAGCACCCAGGTTATTAACAAAGAGGTTGAATTATGTTGGCCCAACATCAAGACCTACAGTTCATAACTGTACATTCTACTGTGGCTTTATGTCACTGACTACAGCCCTCTGGGTCAAGTTATTAATCTGATTTTTATTCTGTCCACAATCTAACTTGTACCTTATCAGTTCACCTATAGGGATATTATAGAATTCCAAACCTTTACCAAAAGCCTTACTGCAGTAGATGTAGGAAAAATCCCTCATCCTTCTTCCCTCATCCACCTAGCTAGTGACCTCACTGTAGAAGGCTGCCAGGTTGATTTCCCCTTCATAAATCTATACTCAGCTCCCGATTACCTTCTTCCATGCATGTGGAAGTAGATTCCAGGATTAGTTCCTCCATCACCTTCCCAGACATTGAGGAGAGGCTGACCATACTGTATTTCCCCGTATCTTCCTTCTTACCCTTCTTGAAGATGTGAATGACATTTGCTTTCTTCCAGTCCTCAGAAACCTCCCCCATTCACCCTGACTTTTCACAGATAATCACGAGTGGCTTCACTATGACATCAGTCAGGTCCCTCAGCACTCATAAGTAAATCCCATCAGTTTATGTTACGTGGTCCTTCATGTCCAGTCACTGAGTTTTATGTTTGCCCTGAGGAACAAATATATACAGAGTAATTCTCAAATATAGCAGATATGGTTCCCGCTACCAACAAGGAATACAATTACAGACACAGTTTAATCCAACAGTAGTAATTATATTCATCAATAAACTAAATTATCAGCCTAAATTTAGGAAGATCTGAAAACTGATTATATGGTTTTCCATGACTTTCAGTCATGCAAGCCTTGATCTTTTGCAAGGGAAAAGATGATTTTTATCCCAAGACAGATTAAGCTTGTCTCTACTTAGTGGTTGCCTAAGTTTTAAGAAATTAATTTGATCCAAAATGACTAGGTGTCTCCACCAAATCTCTGTAGCAACATCTTTTTTTTATTATCCATTTATCTTGCCAAACAACATGAGTGAACGTGTATTTTCCTATACCTCTATATTTTTCTAGAATATTGTCCTCAATCCATGTGTCACTCCAGCTATGTTCTAGCATGAGATAGATGTCTTTCAATTTTAAATATTCCTTTTTCAGTATTCCATTTTGCATAATTTTACATTTAAAAAGAGAAGTTTATGTCTTTTAGAAAGAACTGACTCTCTTGTTTCCTTGACAGCCATGATCAGCAACAAATAGAGAACAATATGTACTTGTATTTGGGAGATTTTTTTTAATCTTTTTATACTATGGAATTATCCTTTTTTTCAAAACTGAACAATGAAGCTACCCATACAAACAGAAAAACACACCATTTTTTATGTGTCAAAATGTAGAGCACATCACACTATTGTTCTGAAAAAAATAAATACATCTACAAGTTGGGAACTAATTTAGATTGTAGAGAACACTTTCCTCTCTGAGGCACACCCACGTGCACTAGCTTACACTTAAATTATCCAGCTTTTAGTTTGTAATAAATGAAAACACCTGAAAATAAAAAGTACATGTTATCAGAATGCAGCTCAACCCCCACATGTACTTTGAAAATAAAGTTCTTAATTCATAGGAAAATGTCATGTGATCCTTTATTTGAATGGCTATGGTCATAATTGGATGGGACTCCCCTAGGAAACCAAAAGCCCTTTTGCCTTCACTGTATCTTCAAGTGCACATTACACCAAATGCAAAAATGCAGTGACATCAATGGTCCATAAAAGTGTGACCTTCAAGCTGATGGATTTAGAGTAATAAAAGACCTCAACAGCTGATGCATAAACATAAAAGGAAGTTGTAAGGACAACCCACTTTGTACAATAAAGTGGATTGTAGGATTTTGAACTATTGGCTTGAAAATCTAGATTATAGCTGCTGATCTGTTCAGTGAAATAAAGCTAAGAAATTAATTTAGCTAAAGCAATGAAAAAATCAAAGAATACTGCTTTCAAAATGATCACCAGGCCGTAGTCCATCCATGTAGCGCCCTTTTGAATGGTGAAGCGCACTGAAATACAAAAATTGCCAAGATGGGGCAGCAGCACGTTGAGTACCTCTACAGGAAGACCACAGAAACCAAGATTGGGGTTGAACCTGAGAAGCCCAATTAAAACACATGAAGTTTTGAAAAGCCTCCAGTAGTGTTGCAAATGAGAAACAAAATAGTAGAAATAGTTACCTACTAATTCTATGTCATGGAATTAGTACTTAATTGCTACCCAAAATTTTGAATAATCATAGGATGAAGGTTTACTACTTAAATGCATGTCGTCATCTCTCTGAGTAAACTGAAATTAACAGTTCTACATGCATTTTAAGTACCTATGTAAGCAAAACATAAGCAGATGTCTGTCAGATTTGCAAATAAAAATGCAGTTTCTTGTCCACAGACAAATTTCGACTGCACATGAATGCAGCCCCTCTTTGAATCCTTTGTGTATACAAGATTTCCAGATTCAAAGTTATTTGCATGCAAAGGATAAATTCCTACAGTTCTGCTAACATACTATGTTTTTCCAAACCTTTCATCTACCTCTATGGATTCTTATGTAATCACTGCCTTCACAGTATCTAAGGGGCCTAATGACTCCTTGTTCTGCCGGGTTTGCACTTAGAGCTTTTTATTGTCACTCTTTAGAAAGGTGTTTGAACTGTGGCAGGTAGGACAATCCAAAGACAGATCTCATTTCAAAGTATTCTAAAGGGAATAGCTAGTAAAGAAGAGCAGTGATTGATGCAATAGAAGACATAAGAGGATTTTCTTTTTTTTTCCCTTTTTTTTTAACCAGCTACAGAAAAGTCTCGACTCTTTTCTTTAAACTTGAAGTGCTAAAGGGGAGTCTTAGATCTGATCATCTCAAAGTCTCTAATCAATGCAAAAAATGGGCATTGATGTAAAAATAGTGCATGTATGAACAACTTGGAAGCATAGCTGGAGTGCGATGAGTATTTGTGGGTCTAAGTGCTTTGAAAATGCTTGTTTCTGCCTGTGAGAATGGCAGGTGAGAATAGTCAAAGATCCATTGTAGAAGTATCAGTTAGTTTTTTTCTTCCTAGTGTAGTATTTTTCTTAGGAAAATAAAATCAGAGAAGAAAGCGAGAAATATAACATCATTCCCTTACAAAGTGTATATTTGTTTTTAATTTTATTAACTGTGCAGTGTAAGAGGTATTGAGGAAGTGCTGTTCACTGTCCTGGTCACAATTAGGTGAGTACATCCTGTCTGATGCAGTTAATCAGATATTTAATTTACTTTTATTTTCATATGCGTACCTTATTTAAACATTTCTGTGAGCAGAAAATGAGACCTTTAACCATTTGTGCAGAAATTTGACGTTTTGATAAAAGAAACATTTAGTCTTCTCCTCTCATTAATTTAAAGTACAGATTATTAGAAAAAATATGTCACTATTTCCATCAAGAAATGAAATCAAAGGAAATTTTCATGATTGGAACTTGTGAAGTACAGTCTCATGTTTGTTGCATTGAATGGCTAAACATGTTAAACATGTTCTTACAGGCCTTGGGCAGAGTAAACCTGCAACACACAGTAAAAAGTGGGTTGCACAGTCACATTTATTCTTTTCAGATATGAACAAAATAAAGAGTTCTTGCAAATTATTCCTCATAGCTTGATAGCTGGATTGTTCAGATTATTTCATGAAGACTCTGAAAAAATACTACATCCCTAGTCATAATGAAATTATTAGTCTTGAATTCCAGGTAATTGAAACATTTGATTGTAAGGTGTATCTTTACAGAAAATGATGTATCACAATCCGTAGTGGTGTTCCTAAGAAGCAGAAATCTTCAAAGAATGAATGCTGACTCATACAGATCCATATAGAGATGGAAAGAATTGATGTACATAACTGCAATATTTCATAGCATCTGATAAAATGGTATAACACTTGCTATTTGGTTTTGTTGGGTTTTTTCTCAGAACCAGTTCTTTCAGTGTGACAAGAGTACGACATAAAACACATAAATGATGCACACTCAGCACAATTGTGATGTCTTTGATACTGTATTTCAATAGCAGGGATACTTCCCAGCAGGAAATATTGCTCTATGGATAGACTCAGCATGTGACATGGAACTCAGCACGATACTGTCATATCCTGGTGTAACACAAGAGCTAGAAAGAGGTAAAGAAAATGTTTGGGATTTGAGGATTTTTTCAGTCTGCTTTAGCTAGATATGAATGCCTTTTTATTTCTTGTCTATGTAAAAAATGCATTAAAATTTTACTATATTTGACTAATAACTATAAAATTAACACACTATTTAACTTTATGTGTGCAGCTATGGAAAGGCACAAGTATACATACATACATACACGGAAAGGATTAGAATTTAAGACTTAATACTCAGCTTTTTTCACAAGATTGAAGAACTTTATAAAATTAGTCCAAATGGCTTTGTTTGCTATCCTCCTGCACAGGGAAATGAAGTGCCCAATATTTATTTTTTAAAATAAACATGTGTATTTCTACATACACATATATACATGACTGTGACTTGGAGTATGATCAGAGTGACAGTGTTTCAGGGCCTTAACTAATCAGATCCTAGGCTATCTGAAATGTAGTCTAAAGTAACTGCCTTTTGTCGCTGTTTATAAAATAAATCTAAGTCAGTCATTTTGAAACTTACTTAAAAGCTATACATGTTAAATACAGTCCTGTGTGCCCACTGATTCTGCAACTGTGAGAGTCCAAGAAACCTCTGTGAGTAACCCAGCTCTTTTACTGGGTCATGATGAAGCAAATACTTGGAAAGCAAATTGGGGAAATCTCCAAAGAAGCTGCTAGTTTGCGGTTTAGCCTATGGACCATGCAGAATCCAGTTCTGAGGAACCATTACAGAGATGTGACATTGATACAGACAGATATACAAAAGAAAGCAGAAAAAAATTCTGGGATCTGGCTTGTTCTCTCTTGTTCCGAGGCAGGCACTCATTTCCCCACTTTGGAGGAAATTTAACTGTGGATCCTACAATTCAGTAATTTCACTGTAGGCCAGGAGTTCATGTGAGTGTCACAAAGTTATAGTTCATAAAAATAGTTGTATTTCCTGATGTGAAAATAAGGGATTCTGAAGACTTACAGTGTGTTCTCTTTAATTAGGTTTTAATTGAAAGCAAGTTTATTGGGTCACCCTTTGCAAGAACAAATACATCTTCATGGCTTAGTCATTTTCTATAGATAATTAGTTCCCATTGGGTCCTAGCTTTCTACCTGAATCTTCATCACCTCCACCTTCATAAAGTCACACAGGAACTTTAATAACATCATCACTGGTTAAATCTGAAAGGGAAATTCCCTTTGTCACTGAACAACAAGCTGCTCAGTGACTGTAATAGCCAGGTTTTCTCTACAGATTCAGTCACATCTATTACATGGAAGAATGTCATTGTATGATATTTTTTTTTTTATTTGACAGTTAGTGGCTAGTGTTTGATGTCACATAAGATCTGCATCTTCCCTTCCCATTTTGTATGAGTCTGATATACTAGAGTGTTATAAAAAAGAATACTTCTAAAGAGGCTCATCAGTCAAACTGAAAATCTGATGAGTCAGATCCATCACTGTACAATTAGTAAATCATACATATGTGTTGGTCTGAATCAGTATAGGCTTGGTGAAGTTTATGGTATTACTCCAATCTGAAGTAGTGCTATACTAATTTGTACTTCTTAGTTCACACAAGATCTGATCGAGCCTTATTTCTAGTAATCACAGGAATGGCTGATATATTACAGCTATTTCCTTTGTAAGCATAAGGTCATTTGAGAGCTCAGATTCTATTACTGTCTTATATGTGTTGAGAAATACTGACTTTTTAACAGCAAATAATCACTTCATGAAATTTAAAAATGGCATTTATTTTTGGCTAGTTATACTCTTGTTGCCTAAGGCTAGATCTTGTTCTCATTTCAGTCAAATGGAAACTAGTCAGTTCCATTTTTCAAATTGTCTTGCATTAATACAGCACTGCAATGTTTGGATTGGGGCTGAACAAAAGAATTAGTATTGAAAAGGAAAATGCTCTCCTGGGTTTTATTTAAAGGAACACTAATTAATTTCCCTATAAGTATTTTAGAAAACCTTAATTCTGTGACAATTTAATTTTTCTTCCCTAAAAACACTGTGTGATATAACTCAGACAACTTCAATTTTATTGTTATGTGCTCCTTGTTCAAAAGAATTTTTTTTCAAGAAATCCTGAAAATTGTATTTTGTGCACTGCGTGGGCAAGAGGCCTCTCAAATATTCTTCACTTCTCCTAAGTCTTACTAACATCAGTAAAAGGTATAATGGCATTTTCATTAACATCTGGTAATCCATGTGGCTTAAGGCTATGTAAAGAAAGGATTTTAGAGATATAACTGCCCCATTGAAATTCTTTGTGAGGTAAACATAAGCATATGAGCTGCTTGTCTAAATTTTGTTAAGAGGCAGTGTTCAGAAACAGGCACTACTAAAGTACAGTTCCTTGACCTGTATTTAATGACTGCATTAGTATAAGATGAATGATATGCAGTGCTTGTTCCTCTCCATTGACTATATGGGGAATCTAAGTGACAAGCTGAGCTGAAGACATTTATGCTCTAGACATCTTTATTTTCAGAAGAATAATCCTACCTTACATGTTGATAAGCAGTATCACAGACTGCAGAAAGAGGATCCACTTGTCATTGGGCAAGTCAGTTAATGTTTCTGTTTTAAGGAAGACATAACCCTAAAAAGACTTCAGAGGTGAACTGACTTGCCAATGACATCAGTCCTATAATTACCAATACAACAGACATGGACAGATCTTTTTTTCTCATGTAATGCTCTGCAAACTAGATCACATTTCTTTGGGGCGCATCCCTACAGACTAACAAAAATTAATTAATTGTACCATTATTGAACAGCAGAAGCTTGGACTGCAGAAGCTGCTTTGGTCCTTTGATTTATATTACTGTGGTAGCTGACAAATGCCTACTAATTTGGGGAAAGAAGGATTCATGCATTACTTAATTGGCCAAACAGAGTCTTTTTCAAACTGTGAAATATTTTCTTAAATTGACTTATCATCTGCTGCATATCACAATGGATTCAGATATGGTTTGGGGTAAAGCAGCATCAATTTTCTGTTCACTGACAGAGGCTCTTGCCTGTCCTTGTTGCTGTGCCAGCCAGGGTCAGCTGGCTTGTTTGTTTTCCCTATGAAGGTGTCTTACCCCTGAAAAAGAGTGGACAGGTCAGGTGGCTCAAAATGACCAGTAGGATCAGCCCCTCTCCCACCCTCAGTATACAAACTTAGGGATCAGAAGGACCCTAAGTTTAGCCCCTCTTAAGCTGATTCCTCTGTAAGAGATCTTTGTCATGGGCTCTTCTTCTCTGGCACGTCTCCATTGGGTTCTTTCTGAGAACGTTCTTCTCCAGTGGACTGCAATAGATTGCTTCTTCAATGGCTCTCTCTCTTCAATGACTGATGTTTGAGGAGGACCCTGTCAGCTTATCTTTTTTTGGTCCTGGTCCGTGTGGTCCAGATCTCATCTGTTGCCGAGCCCAGTCTGGAACTTACCCAGTACTTCAGTACTTATCAGTGACATCTTCATAGAAGCTTGGTCTGCTTTTGTATATATTTATTTGCATTGTATTAATTTCATTATATACTTTTTAATTAAAAAAATATCATTTAAGCTTTTTTTCTGAACTCATAGCTCTCCTTATCTCTCTTCTTTTTTGGAGCAAGAGGTACTCTGTTCTGTCATTGGCCAATACATCCCAAACTGTGACAATGTAAAAATAAACAATTCTGCTTGCTAGTTCTTCTTTGTCTTCTAACTTCCACTAATGACTTTTGGTTGTTTCCCTATAAGCAACTTAGAAAATCCAATGAACAAGCCCAGGCCATATGTCAATATCCTCTTACCAGAATGTTTATGTATGTAACTTTCAAAGGTGGAAGAAAATATGCCATTCACTTGGAAAAATGCATTTAATTCAAACTGTGAGTACGTATATCTTATTATAGACCATATGCCATGGTAATTTGAATGCTGACACTTGGAAAAAAAGTTAGCTATCACTTTCAAATTATTACCAATGGTGTTTAATGTCACATTAGATAATTTCCCATGTCTTCTTTTAAGAAGATTTTTTTTAGGATGAAAATAAATGAGAAGTTACCTAAATTTTACCGATTATCTTACATTTGATGACCATTCATTAAAAATGGCAGTAATAATCAATAAGAGATTAACAATCATATTTGCCCAGGCATGGTATTTGCCAGGAATTGCTTTGTTTTGGATAGGTGTGATTGCAAAAGATATCTACACAGCTAGGAACACCCTGGACATGTGTGGAAACTACTAATACTCATCTAATTGCATCACAGAGGTTATTGCATGATGGTTGCCTTTCATCTACAAGACACGGATTCTCATTGTTAAAAGATTCCTGAGAAGAGCAGAGTTGACTGCTATTGTACCTTACAGTGAAAATTCAGTACAAATTATGTAAGCATTTAGAAGCCTTCAGGTGTTCTCTCTTAACAGATATTTTTAAAAAATGTAGCTTTACAACTTTATTTCATGTGATACTTTTTGTTTGTTATAAATATTTATCAGAAGACACATATGTCATGATCCAATTGGTAGGCATGCAATGGTTCATTTTGCTGTGATCTTGAAGTGCAAAAAATCAAGGCAAGCAAGCCATGGGAGTTATGTTTCAAACAGTGCAACTTTTTCGATTTATTGTTTTGTCCATAGGAGACACACAATAGACAGAAAGAGTGATAGAAAATAGAAAGGGCGAAGCAAAAGAGGATGGAAAAAGTAATAATAGCTACCACAATGCATCCAGGGTCCAAGGTCCCAGGTCCAGGCAGCATCCTGCTGGTCCTTCCAAACATCAGGATTCTTGGTGGGAGAAGCTTCCAAAGAGAAGGTTGCTGAGCTGCCATCTTTTATGATAAGTAACACACCTGGTCCCTCTTCTATCTCATGGTGTAACTCATGGTTTTTTGCCAATATTCACCTTTATCAAGCAAAGGCACCAAGCATGCCCAAGGAGGAGGTTTAGGAGAGGGATATGCCATGGAGATGAGTAGCCTTAAGTCGGGAGGTGCCTTTTCATATTGTAATGACATTACAATGACCAAAGTTCATCAAAGGTTCATGCAGCAGTAGTGATCCATCTCCTTAGATATCCTTATCTTAGTAGCTCTGACAGCAGCTCCAGCTCGTCCCATCTACTTTGTTGTTAATGGGGAACCACACAGTATTTTCCAACCACACAGTTCTCCCTTAACCACATTCCATCTGAGTGATAGGCCACTGGATCTTCAGCAAGCCACTGCAAAGTCAGACTTCTTTCAAGGTGCTAGCCTAAGTTCTGGCATCTCCTCTTGTTCAACTCCCTGATGACAAGATTGAGACAATCTGCTCCTTCAGACTGACTCTTACAACATGTGTATAGAAATAATGAGTTTTAGAGGAGGACATATCCATAGCTTTTCCTTGAAGACCTTTAGATATCTGAGTTCAACTGAATACGTTCTATGAGTAGATAAACTGAAGCATAGAGAAGTCAGATGGATTAACCAAAAAGACAGAAGCAACAAGCCAATGACTGATTAGAAAGAAATGCTGTTGCATGTCTCAGTTCCCTTCACTCACTACTAAAATGCTTTAAAAAAAAATTACAGATAACTGAATTGCACTACATTATTTCAAAACTCAGAAACCAATTGGAATCAAGTTCTGAGTAAAAATTCAGGTTTTATTTTATTTGAACCCATTCACCCCATCCTTAATTAAGAGTAGGCTGATAAAATGTGTAGTCTGAAATGTGCATAAACTGAAATGTGCATAATTGAAAAGTAGCAAGACTGAGGTATATATTCTGTAGCTCCTGCCAAAAAGTCTCATATATGGCTTGGGCAAATGGGCAATAAATTTATTACTGGAAGAAATTAAAAATGTTGCTGAATACTGTTACAACATAGAGATGGATCAAAATAGAACAGAAATATCTGTGAAAGTGCATTTGATATTTCACAATAGTTATCTTGTTGGAAGAAACTGTGAAGCTTGATTGAACAAAAGATAAAGTTAATACTACCTAATAAGAACAGACCATTATAGATCAGTGAAACTGCAAAACAGAATTATATGACAAGGGGCAAGCCACATTATCTAAATTAACATTTTTCCAGCATGAACAAGAAGGGCCACTGTAGGAAAACGAGAGCTAAATAGTGTGGCCTGCATTTAGTCAACCTGAAGTAATTATTAATTTATGGTTGTCTGTGATTTTAATGAAAATGAAAGCTGAGAGGAAAGAATTGAGAGAGATAATGTGCCGTGAAATTGAGTTTCATTTATTTGGGGCCACCTTTTTTCTTTTATTTTCTTTCTTTTTTCCCTTTTCATTTTTGTTTTTGTTAATGAAAAGAAGTTAATGCAAAATGTCTACATTAAAATTTCATCAAGGTTATGTAACTCCATACATACTGTGATTGCTTTAAAAACGGACGACTAAAAATGGTCAGTGACTGAACCATGGCTTGCCAGGTTGCTAGTTTGTATGATCAAAGATGACTTCTTTTTTTACTTTTCAGAATTACAACTTTTCAAATACTACATTGTGTCTGATGATTGTAATTTCGTGTCATCAGACAGCCAGACTTAACTAATAATATTCATATTTTTGGAAATACTCATCTGCAGTAACTCATGGAATTCTGGCACCCAAAAATATGGACACAGCCAAAGATAGATAACGAAGCTGCAGTGGTTGTCTTTTAGTTTAAAATATCAGTCTAATTCTTGCTGTATATGAATGAAGTGGTACTGTGGTATAGGACACATATACCAAAGGCTGGTGCCCAATACCTATGGGAGATCTTTGAAGAATATCCCAGGCTATCTCAAAAGGCAATAAGCATCTGTGTACAGTCAACTGATTCATGTGCCACTGGCCTCCCTGATTAGATTTCCATTGACTGTAACAGATAACTTAAAATTACTTGAAAGCTTTATATACTTCTAAAGAAAAGACCTATTTAACAGACAATCCTTTATTTAGGTATTAATCTTGACCTTAAAGGCTACTTTTACATGCAGAAAACCTCAATTCTATTCTTAATTAAAAGGACCCCAACTTTTTCTTACAAACCATTTTGGCAGGATCTTTTCATTCTGGTGACTCTGGAAAGAGAAAATAATGCAGGGGGGAAAAAAAGAAAAATAAAAACATGTTGATTTGATTTTGAGACAAAAATGTAGTATTGCTGATTTTCAGACATCTTCATACTTTCAGACCAAAATATAATAACAGCTATTTCAGGTCGCATGTTTGAAAATATATGCTGACTAATTCAGCAATGGGATACAACATAAAAGAGAGAAATCTGATGTGATGAAAGCTGACATTGAATAAGAGACCATGTATTTATTTACATCCTTATTATCAGTAGTTAGTACTGTGTAATCAATTGTCCCAAGATTGAAGGCATAGTGAATACCCTCTCTCTTTCTGAGAGAGAGAGATTACCCTCCATAACATACTTTACAGTTCTGAAAAAGTTTTAAGTTTTGAATCAATAGTGACCAGGATAAATAATTCATTTGACACAACAGCCTGCAAAAAATCAGAAGTCAAAAAGAGGTGAGTAAAAAATAATTGTTGAAGAGTTATAATTTACATTATATTTTGTTATAATTTCACTTTATATTCCTGAGCTTACCAACAGACTTCATAGTAACAGGCTGCCTTAGAATAACTTTGAAATATATTAGAAAGGAATTTTATCATCATCATAGTCTGGGAATATTTTCATCCTTTCTTGATATTTTTTTCCTTAAGTTTGCTTGTGTTTATACTTTTAGGTGACTAATTTAATGGGACTTCTTCCTAGATACACCAAATTTTGACAGTAGTATAGGTACCTCACTAGACAGTTTGAATCTTAGCTGTATCATTTTAAAACTTTGGTTGAAATAGAATTCAAGTATAAGGATAACATTAGTTTTCACCTCAAGTGCTTCTTGATGTCATGAGCAGAAAACAGAATATTTCTATGGTTAAGAATAGCCATGCTGGAAAATTAGCAACATATAAATAATTGCACTGTCTGAAATCAGAGATGGAAAGTAGAGTCCATGTCTGACTCACCGAATGATAGCCTGTGGCATCTCTGTGATAACCTGGCACTGCCTCATTTTGGATTCTAAGAAAACAAGCTGGAGTCTTTACTATTGCTTGCCTTTTTGCAGTTGTGAAGGCAATAACTCATTACTGAAGTCATAGCTAATATTATCAGTATTTTTATTAAAACCTGAAAAGTTTTCTGCAGTGAGATCACCAGTGAAATTGACGAACAAGGAAGAGGGACACGGTTTAGGTTTCTCCATTGCCTGAAAAACTCTCATTTGGATATATTGCAATTGTTTAATTAACAGAGTCACTAGCTTTCCAAGTAAAAAGAGAGTAAAAAGCTCACGCACATTATTCTCATTTTCTTTCTCATTAGCTGCAGCACTTCCTAACAAATATTGACCTGAATGTCTTCTTCTCTGCTAGAGAATTAAATAAAATATGAACTGCACAAAATATACACCAGTTCTAAAAAGTGATTAGAACATTGACTTCTATTGATTTTACTGCAAGCTCAAACTACCCACAAACAAGAAATGCTTCATACAAGATGAAAATTTTGTTTGTTTCTGTATTGTCTTGTCCAGATAAATTTATTTTCAGTTTGAAATATTTGTAATATTTAAGGGGCAACGAGTGCAAGCTGGAACACAGGAGGTTCCACAAAAACTATGAGAAAATGCTTCTGGTCAGTGTGACAGAACACTGGAATGGGTTGCCCAGAGAGGTTGTGGAGTCTCCTTCTAAAGAGACATTCAAAACCCACCAGGACATGATCCCGTGTGACCTGATCTAGGTGTTTCTGCTCTGGCAGAGATTGCAATTGGATGATCACTTGAGATGACTTCCTATCCTTGACATTCTGTGATTCTGTAATGTAATTGACAAGCCCCCTAAAAATTATTTTATTTTGTTAAGAATTCTGTGTCTGATATACAGCAGACATTCACAAACACTTACTAAACCACTATCCAAAAGGAAGGAAACTTCTTTGGGATAGTATGTCCAATTTTCAAGAGTTTTGCTGAAGAACTCCTATTTAGCAAACATTTTTGCAACATGCAAATAAGATAAAAGCACTGATGAGAAAAAGTTGTAGATGGAGGGAAAAAAGTAAAATTGAGCTATTGTTTAGGAGTTATTAATGGAAATGCAAAAACCTTATGTCATACACAAACCTTAACCAGGGACTGAAGCAGTGATGGGCTAAGAGATATCAAGTGCTTCCTAGTCTCTCTGTATGTGGCTTATTTCATCAAAAGACCAAAGTCATCTTGGCCCACAAGGTAGTTAACATAGCAATAGGGCACTTTATCTAGCACTCTGAAATGGAGTGAAATGGTTGGATTCCACACAGAAGCTTATCAGTCTGTGTGACGTCCACCATTATCTAATTTCTATATCCCATTCTAATACCTGTATGGACAGCAGGAAGTTATAAGGTCATTGTTAAAGCTAGACTCCTGCACTGAACTTGCTAGTGATGTGTCCACTTCTAATGATAAAAACACATAATCTAGCCAATTCTCCAGAACCAAATTTTCTGGCCATGTGAAACAGTTAAGTAAAATATACTGAAATAAATTAAATCATTGTTTCAATGGGTATTCAATGCTAGATTCTTTCATCCTCTTAATAGATAATACAATTTTTTATTTTCAGTCTTAGAAAACAGTATTTATACATCATCATTAGGAACAAGATGACAATTTCGTTTACTTAAATCCACCTCTTCATTGTACATTAGTGGATACAAATCCAAATTAATATAAATTTGCCATTAACTTGCCAAAAAAAATTTATACATTTAAACCATTTACTCGGGACATTCACTTAACAAGAGCTTAATTTTGTAGCATTAAGAACAGTTTCACATATAAAGACATAAAAGTTCTGCAGTTCCTATAATTTATGGAAAAGAATTTAATTCTGGGAACTCCAGTGCCAAGAGTGTCCATAGACCAAGGTAATTAAAAGTTCATACCCATGTGGTACATTTTTTCCATAAAACATTTCCTTTATCTTCTGGCATGTTTCTCTTATTATGAAATTCTCTTTCCATCTAGTGTCATACTTCTGTCAAATAATTTGTGTCAGTGGTACCACAAAGTTTTAATTTTTCTGCATACAACAGACAATATCTTCTGAAATACATGATTAAAAACAGAGCACTGATCTTTGGAGGATTCTCCTTGTTTTTTTTTAATTCAGCAGTTTTTTTAACCATTTTTAAACAATTTTTAACTATGTGACTACTTGAAACTAAAGACAAATTTTACTGTAAAATCAGACCTCAAAGATCATGTTCCTTACTTTCAAAAAAACCCAAGATAAAAGGTCTAATTCTGTCCTCATCTATGTCATATGAATTTCCCATCACCCTTAATTTTTTTTTTAAGGAAAGTGAAGCTGGATTTTTATTTTCTATTTTAAATTCTTCCATATTTAAATTTACATCTTATGTCTTTTTTTATGTCAAGATTTCTTCCTTGCCAAGGCAATCTGCAAGGAAGGATGAGAGATGAGACATACAGTTAAACTATGTACTTATTTGTCTACCACTGATCCTAAAACATTGCAAATTGACTGAAAGACTAATACTATGTATTTAGAGAATTTTTGTTTCATTAATTTTTTTCAACACAGCAGCATTGTGATTACGAAGTACCTATTGTCACAATCCTTGTATTGGTCCTTGCAAAAAATCAAGTCTGATTCCTGCTATTTAAAGCAAAATATTCTATAGTAACACTCTGATAGACAGTCTGTACAGCTAGAAATGACTGCCTCAGGTCCAGAAATAAACAGCTAAGTACACTGTGTTGTGTAATGCTGTACTCCCCCAGCCATTATAGCCATCTTTCTTCATTTTTAAGCACTAAGTATAGTCTTTCACATCCGTTTAATATACTCTTCCATCTCCTTCCCCAAAATCATTTATTAACAAAGTAAAATGACAATTTATTTCCCTAGATCCCAATCACAAAGTGCAGAGCAAAATTAAGGCTTAAACTGCTAGTATGAACAGACAATTCCAAAATTCTCTTAAACCATGCTTTCATCTCCTGTTCATTCCTGTGTTTACAACAGAAAAGCACTTTTATTCTTCTCATAGGAAAGGAGAAAAATCTTGCCATCTACATATGTGTTCATTATATTTTTTATTTTTAAGGTCAGGCCTTTTTTGTTTGTTCGTTTATTTAATTGTATAAGTGGAAAAATTTGGGATGGAGTTACTAACCTTTATATGAGAAATCTAATATGAATGTGAATTTTAGTCATGTAAGACATTTCATCCATTCAACACTCTAAGACATTCCAATAGTTATGTACTGGTTTGTATCTGCATTCATTTCCACTGAATGAGACAACTTCCTTAAAATGAGTAATATCATATAGTGCACATTTATCCACATTATGTGTGCTAAATTAACAGAATATCAAAGGAATCACAAAGGATAATGTAAAAGATGTTCAATGATGGATTATGTCTGACTGTGGTTAGCAAAAATGTCACAAACCACATTCATGGCAGAAACACACTATTTGACGGAAAAGTTACTTGTGGCACCACATCACTATATGTATCTAATATTGTAAAAGGCTTGAGTAGATTCTGCCATCACAGCAGTTTAACACCTCATCAATATTTTCAACAACAGATAATTGGGATTCTTCCAAACACTGACTCGTATAACTGAAAAATCCAATACACAGAAACTGACTTAAATGTATTACTGGATTATACTGATGAAGTTACTGCGCTTTCGTAGTATCTGAAATAGACCATCACTGAAGTGAAGATAGCATTTGACTGCTTTAAATAACCTAAAGAATATGAAATATCCTGTGGTACTGTTCTGTGGTACATATCTGGTCTACTTCTAACTTGAGCCATTTTTAGGAACACGTAGAGTTCAATCATGACACCAAATTTTGATTCCACACTTAAGTATTTCTGAGTGACAAGAAACTGTTCAGTTAGTAAAACAATTGAGCAAGTACATTTTTTCACTGCTTGAGTGGCAAGAATCTGCTGAAGTATTTAGAGATGCTTAGTGTGATGTGCTTTGTCATCTATCTGAATGTGAAAGAGGTTGAAAAGTGTATGACTAACCCAAAATGATGCTGTGACAACACTGATAGGAATCTAGTTTATTTTCTTGCTTTCTTCCTGCTATCTATGAAGAAAGAATTTGTATAATACATTCTAAATGAGGATTCAGATTTCATCTCTTAAACACTCTGCATGAAGGGGCGCACACGGATCTTCAGCCTATGAACTAATTGGCTGTGTATGAGCCTGCTGTAGCCTCAAAGACTTAGAGCCATAGTATCACAGAATAGAGCCTATGATAATAGTACACATTATTAAGATGGCAAGGGAGGCAGAGCAAACATGCAGTGAACCATATCCATATGTGAGCTGTAACCTCTTTTCTCTGCTTGGTACCTCTTATGTTCATTTACTTTTTAGATATGAGTGGTGGTTTCCCAAGTTTCTAAATGATTTTGCTTACACAAGAACATGTCAATAACAATAGTCCATGCCACAGGAGTTATACCTTTTTTGAGGAATTACTTATCAGAGAATATAAGAACCTACATAATCTTACCAGAGTGTGAATAGTCTCTTGTTAGGCACATGAGACTGAGTTAAAACATATTGGCCTCTGTTTTTGCTTTCTTCAGTAAATATATTTGCATCTTTAAATACCGGAAGCCTCTAGAATATCTGACACAAGATCTTCATATATTAGAGATGTTATTCTATATCTCATGGCAGATGAAAAAAATGTAACCATAACAAAAGACATTTTTTCCTAAAACCAAGATTTCTCATCAGTTTAATTGCCAGCTCATTCCTCCCTCTTTCTCAAAGCTTCTTTAGATCTTCTAAGTAGCAGTACTACAATAATATCCTCTAAAATATTAGTCAGGAAAGTGATTACTTTTCTTGGAGAATTAAAGATATAGAGAACATATGACAAAAGCTTATGGCTGGACTTTTAAGGACTTCTTGTTTCCTAAATTGCTAGGTCATAGCTGAAAACATCCTCTTAGTAAAGTATCTGCTGAGATCTCTTTTTAAATACAGTCACATATTACTGTATTCTTGATAAACATTAATCAGTCTATTGAGGCTTAAAAGTAATTTCTTTTGAAGTTCTGAATCCTGTTCTAAAGGAAAGTATTACAGTTTCCCTTTATGTATATGAACAATGGAGAAGCAAGACATCCACTAGAGATAAAAATAGCCCATTAACAACAGTAATACAGAGCACTTACATGAGACTATCTTCAAAGCAATTGACAAACAATAACCAATTAATCTTCTCTAGTTACTCAGTGTAATCCATTCATTACCTAATGGATCCCAAATCTCTAATGCAATAGTAATGTTTCTAACCATATACCTGAGGCTACCATTTACTGCTGAAATTCTGACAGTTATGGTGGCCAAGCAGAAATGTTTCAGGAGCTCAACTGTGTCTCAGTGATTCCAAACCCTAGAGTGACAGGTAAGATCTTGACTGAAAATAGGTCATTTCATTACACCTAAATAATAATAATGGAATGAAAAGTAATCTCTGAAGCAAAACTTTAGGTCAGATAAAGAACAACCCAAAGCTACAAAAAATTTTGCTAAAGCAAATAATGGTTTTTAAAGTATAAATTAGTGCTCCCCTACAGTTAGCACCAGAAGATTTTTTAGAAACATCTCTGGAATGCTGGTTAGAGTAACTATTGCCACGTTTCTGTGATTCCACGATATTTCATTTTATTATGTGAACAGAATAAAAATGTACAGTTCTCTGATAAACTTACTCTAAAGCAAGACAAGTATAAATAGTATTATAAGTGCCATTCTTGGGCTTTACAACATTCTTCTGTTCTTCAGCTATGCAAGTGGTTTCCAGCATTGTCTTCTGAACAGGAGTTAAAGAAATACAGAATGATGTTTCAGCTTCCTAACTTTAGCCCACTAAGTTATAAAGACTGTTTCTCGATGACACCTGTTTATTCCAGAAGAAAAATAAGTTGTGTGTCTATGAAGACAAGATTCAGTAGCCCAAAGAAAGATACCTATGTGCATTGTGATGGATTTGAAGTATTCTATCTGTCCGAGGCCAAAGCCATTGCATAGGATGTGCAGTACATCTGTTGCACTTTCCTAATGCAGCATATGGGACCCAGACCACATATCTCCTCAGCCTTTAAAATGACATTTACTTCTGTTTAAGGAAGAAAATGCTTTATATTCTGAGTCTCCTGTCAGACACATCCAGGGAAACTCTTGTGTAACAAAGACAGAGGAATGCCACTTTGATCACATAAGGGTGCACTTCCATGAGACCCAAATTTTCACAGAAATTTTATAACTCTTCAGAAAGAAATAGCTGATGCTGTCATTATACATTGATCATGGTCACCAATGCATATGCAATACCTACATTTTTATTATTTAAACAATTTGTCTAGTATAGGGCAAATATCTTTTTCTATTACAGCTAATAATTGTGATTCTTACATTTTAAGGATAATTCTATTAATTAATTTTCCTAGTTGTGGGAACATAAGTTATCTCATGATATAATGTCCCCGCATACAGCGAGCTCATCTTTTCTTCCCTTACACAATTCTTCCCATTGATTTTAATTACCCCACCCCTCTCGTCAATGCTTTCCCCCAGGGCTGCAAGAAAACCACCTACAATTCAAAGGCTTCCTCATTGTCCTGTGAAGTTATTCCTTTAGCTGGAGCTCGATATTTCATGACAGCAGTGTAGTTTGTGCTCATTATCACTTGGAACCAGCCTGGGCATCTCAGAATACTCAACATTCTTTATCCAGATCAACAAGCCATTTAAAAATGAGCAGCTAACAACTGAAAGTCTCACTATGCAGTAGTTCAGGCATGAGAGAGTAGAAAAACTTCTCAGAGACTATTAACTTGGGACCCTCAACAAAGAAACTGCAGATTCCCATACTTGGTTATCACAAATAAATAATCTGATTTCTAAAAGACATGATCAGCTTTGCTATATGATCTGATTCTGAAGATTCAAAAAAGTCTGACGTCAGAGTTATTTAGTTATCACATCTTCTTGTCAGAAGAAGGGAATAAATATTTGGTGTTAATTTCCACTACTTGTAGTAACACAAAGTAAATATTAAGAAACAAAACCACAAAACCCCTGTACACCTTAACTTCTCATTGAATTAGCCAACTGCTCTCTTGGCAGATTACTTCTGCTTTATCAGATTACATTGCACAAATATTTCTCCTTGCCATTTATTCAATATGCTTTTTCCTGTTTCATTTTGGTAAGAGTTTCTAACAAACTTTCTACTGGATGTTTTTGCCTGTGAGATTCTGAAAATTAGCAGAAAGATGACTGATTTGCTTAGATATTTTTATAGATAAGCTCAGTAGCTATTACTACTGAGAAAGATTCATACCGATTTCATTCTGTGTATGCATTTTAATATAAATTTGCACTAAAAAAACCCCATGCAATGTGGTGACAGAATTAGTTCTGCTAGCAAAGATAGTGCACCTTAAGCCCACCCCTCAAAAATCTGATGGCTTACTTACATAACAGGCATTTCTGACTGGCTAATTTTCTAGCCTTGAGTAAACAGTTTAGCTATATTGAATATCATTAACATAAATCCTTTGATGTCATAGAAGCTATATTTTAAAATAAATTAAAGAGTGTTCTGTTCACTATAGAGTCTCAGCTCAATATAGACTGGCATCTCCATTTTTAGATATTGTTGTAAATCTGCTCTCCTCATAACAATATCTTTCCTTTGAATGGTACATGTACAGATTTTCCCAGTATCACTGAAAGGTGCTGTAGAATAGTAGTGTATTCTGTATCTACTTTTAAGGGGTATAGAAGTAAGTTTGAAAGATTCCTGGGGTAATTATCACTTCCCATAATCTGGGACTTCATACATGAGCAGACTAGCAGCTCTGGCAAACATACATGCCACCTAGAAGTGTGCCTCACACACCTCAGTGGAAGCCAGCAGTTTCTAGCAATGGACTGTGACTGTCAAGTGATGGTTCAATACTCTCAGAGGACTATGGCTGCAGCAGAGACCCTGACAACAACTACAGAAATTGACCCAGTAGTGAAAAAGAAACGGCAGACAAGAAAAATAGGTCCATATCATCAATTAGTAAGAGAGGAGGAAGAAAAAGAAAGATATGATCAAGAAGTCTGTGCTTTCATAAATAAATTGGAGGAAGGGATGAGATAATTCAGACAGGAAGTCGAAACTTCCTGAACTTATACTTGGTCCCTGAACTTACCAGAACTTCAAGACATGTACAAAGATTACACTAGCCAGGTGAGCTAATTGCTACCTGCCTGCTCTGAAGCTGGGATAATGGGACTGACAGTCAGCGAGAGAAGGCAGCCTAACATATGGGATCCTTTGCTAGAAACTAGGGAACTGAGAAATGAGTTGTAAAAGAGGCAGCAATTTTCAGTCTCTGGAGAAGGCTCCTCTGAAATATGAGGTCAGCATGACCCATCAAGGAAGAACTTGTGGACTCCCCGGGAAAATGGACTGCTACAAATGGAGGCATTTGGGACCCAAGAGAAGTAGCAGTGCTTTACGTCATATACAGCGATCTAGACAAGGATGACCAGTGCATATGACCATGTGACATGTGGAGGAAAGTGATTCTAAACACCTTGGCAGCTTGGCAGTGATGTATTGCCCAGACATGCTCCACCAGCTGTGGAGAAATTGCCTTCCTGGCTCCAAATTTGTGTTCCACTGCTTCTGTGTCCCACTGTTCAGCACTATCAACATACTCCGTAACAGCCCATTATATCTCTTAGCATTTCCACTCAATACCATGTTTCATTGTTTTGGAAATGAGTCCCATTGTCTCATTCAAATATTTCTGGAGTACTATTGAGCTACTTCAGTTTTGACAGCCTTGTATACATATTCATTGTTTCAGAGTTCTTCAATGAAACAGGTTTTCAAAATGAAATTATATACGTTATATCTTCAGAGCCATTGTTTTCATCTGGGCAATGTCCAGACACTGTGCAGAAGCTCAGGTAGTATTACTTCTGTGCTGCAAACTGGTCTTCTACTGCTGTAGCAAATTACATTGGACATTAGTCACCACCCAGGACTCTACTGAGAAAGCATACTGGCCACTTTTCTTGCTCACCAATCTCTAAGGCTAGGTGGATGGCTCTCACTTCTTGTTTTGTAACACACCACAAGACCCATCAGTAGACAAAACATAGCACCATTCATGTTCAGATAACTCATTTTATGATGGTGCCTCTTGGGCACAAGTCAGCTTCTCAAGACATACTCAGAAATCTCTGCATTCTTGTCATTCCATGATCTCTTTCAGAATGCCTGGGCTTTTGTGCTTCCTGAGTAGAGCTCAATGCATGACTTGCTTACTCCTTGCAGTGCTGTTTGTGTGACTTGTAAAGGGGATGTCCCTTTGAACATTCTCTGCGGTTTGGGAAATTAAGTGTCAAGAAGAGATGTACTTCTGAGGAGAAATGCTTCTGTGTCACAAGTTCTGAAGTAGCTCAAACTCCATCAATATGCTACTACTATATTTTTTTTTCTTCAGGGTGTAGTGGGTTTCTGATTGTCAATATCCCCAGCTCCAAAGCCCTACTTGTCTGCTTTGGCTTCATTCTGGTGTTTTCTGTCAGAGGTTCAAGGTGAGACCATCCCCCACCACTGCAGTAGAGTAGATTTTGCACAGCAGATTCTGTCCAGACATGCTAAAAACATACTGCATGAGCAGGTTTCTGGCTGATGGGGTTCCTGAGGTAGCACTGCACAGGACAGAGGATCATTTTGAAAGAAAACATGGCATACTGTGTCTAAGCCGAAGCACATGATCTTCAATTTAGAAAAGTGGCCTTGTATAATGAAGAATAGTCTACCTAGAACACACAAAACCAATCTGTAAGATTCATCCAACATTTTTCCCAGGACTACAGGTTCATTTGTTCTGTTATCTTCAGTGAGAGAGTACAAATATTCCCAGAATAAAACACTGAGCAAAATTCCTTCAGTAATGTTCATGATGTATTTTCCAAGGCTCAACTACTGCATTTCAACCAATTCTTATTTAAAATAATGTTTGTGCCACCAGTAATTTTTTTTCATCGAATTATAGGATCTTAAGGAGCCTTCAAGGGCCATTTAGTCCAAGCCACCCGCAGTGGATAGAGACAGCCTGCACTAGATCACATTGCTCAGAGTCTCTTAAAGCCTGGTCTTGAATGCCTCCAGGGATGGGGCCTCTACCACCTCTCTGGACAATCTATTCCAGTGCATCACCACCCTCATGGTGAAGAAATTTTTCACAATGTTTAATCTAACCTATCCTGCTTTAGTTTAAATCCTTTGCCATTGTCCTCTTGTTCCATGCCCTGGCAAGCAGCCCCTCCCTAGCTTTTCTGTAGCCCTTTCATGTATTTGAGGCTGCTATGAGGTCTACCCAGAGCCTTCTCCAGGCTGAACAGCCCCAGCTCTCTCACATCATCCCTGTGGCCTTCCTCTGGACCCTCTCCAATAGTTCTACGTCCTTGCGCTGAGGGCTCCGGGGCTTCTGGTGATGTCTCAATAGAGCAGAGTAAAGGGGCAGAATCACATCTCTTGACCTCCTGGGCACAGCTTTGCACAGGATACTATTGACCTTCTAGACTGCAAGCTCACACTGTTGACCCATGTCCAGCTTTTCATACCCCAATACCCCCAAGCCCTTTTTCACAGAGCTGCTCTCTAGCACATCTCCTTCCAGTCTGCATTGTATTCAACAAACTTCAAATTCAAGTTCCCAGAAGTGTTCTTTCATTTTAGAGCTTCTCAAATATAGATGCATTAACCACTTTATGGTTGCCAGGAGTTTGACTTGCAACTTATGATACACTTTTAGATGGAAGTCTAATAGATTTTTCAGGTGTCTCAAAATATTTCTGACACTTACATACAATGGATGAAAATGGTTTCAACAACACTTGTAGGAATTTTCAGGTAGGACCACAGAGCTCAGTCACTGAAATAATCATATATTTTCAAAAGCAGTGAAAGACACTGGCAGTTTCAGTCATTTGAGAGTTTATCAAAATAATATTAAAAGTGAATACTTTGAGAGCATTCTATGATATTGTCACTTGTTATGTTCATTTAATGCTTCTGCTGAGAGAAAAAAAGTGGGTTTCTTACACTTTTGCACGAGTTTAATACATTAATGAGACTTCTAAACATTTCTGTGATGACAATGAAAATATTTCATAGTTAACAAACATTATTCTGATGCATCTTCAAGAAGGTAAAAAAACATAAGAGTAAGTGAATCAGGGAACCCCTAACTTGTGTTTTGACTGAGTAGCCACTGTTTAGAGGTGGATCTCACAACCATGAGAGAGATTGCATATACTGAGAGAATAACACAGCATGTGAGCTAAAGATATAACATGATAAGATTAGTTGGTGCTCACCAACATGACAATCTATTTTTAATGGAACACCTAGATTAGGAAATGCAATTTGCTTGGGTTTATGTACTTCTTGACAGAATACGGTTGTCTTACTTGAAAGATGTGATTGCTTTTGTTGCTCTCTGTTTCATGCCTGATATGATTTTCAAGCAGAAGGGGAATGAGGCTTAAACACAAGTCTCTTTGCATTAAGAGTGCATACTCAAAGACGCATTTTTGAGTTCTTAACAATGTATAATGTGTAGTGCAAATAATAATAGTGAAGACCTATTTGCTTTAACTCATATAATTAACTCCAGCATTGCAAAACTTCCCATATATATTTACGTATCTCTGTACAGTATACAACTGTATAGTATATATGTTGTGGTCATGCTCAGTAAATCATCATATTATATTCATTTATGGAATTACTCTGGTAATAGGAAATGAAATAATTATTCTTGCAGTCACATCAAAAACAAAGAAAAAAGGTGCAAAATTTAAATTCTGTTATTTCTTATAATAAGCTATCCCCTTTTACGCATTTGCTGTTCAAAATGGAACACATTGGTGAAAGAAGACCATCAAAACAATGATGATTTGAGATGAAGCTGTTCTACAAAATACCACTGAGAGTCTTCTGGAATTCTGTTGTAAGGTAAAAATTCATTGCCTAAGGCTGGGGGCATTTAAAAATTTTATATAATGCACCATACCTAGGAAAAAAGTAATAAAATATAAAATACCCATTTATACATATATTACAAATCTGAAATTAGTGTTAGTAATTGTCATCTCTGTTGCCTGCAGACACTATCCCTTACACCAGTTTAAAACAGAAGTACACAATTATTAGCAAAAATAGTCCACAGTCATAATGTAACTCAAAACTGATTTGTGTGCAAAAAGACTTGTATGCTATTTTTCCTCAGAAGTACATTCTTAAATAAGAGATATAAAAGGCAAACTGCACCTTGAAGTGAAAGAACAGGAGCAGATGTCCTTTAGCTGTGTGTTTTATTGATTTATAAACACTCAGTCAGGCTACCTCATCTCTGCAGAGTAATTTAGATATGGGAAAATATCTGTGAAATATATTGATTGCATTATTGATTGAAAAGCCAATTGCTGTTGCACTCCTGTTTTACCATTTAAGTCCTGACACATTTTGACATATGAGCCAGCTGCGACTACCACCTTGATACTGCAATGAGATAATGTGAAAGCTGTCATAACCACTTCTGTGTCAGCCACAAGAATTTACAGTACTACTGCTGCTATTTAGCTTGTTCCTTAACCACCTGTATAATTAGGGTTTGTTAAAGCTTTTGCTGTTGCACATTTGCTTTATATATGTGCTGGCTTTATGTTTCCTTTCGCACTGGATTGATACATCATGAACAAAAGAAATGGAGAAACCAGGCTGTTATTATTCATAGGTTATACACGGGGGTATGATTGTTTCGACTCAAATATTTTTCTCTTCTCCATGAGGAATTTGGATTTTAGAACATTTCACAAGGGAATTCTCACTTGTTTTCAGATCAGTTTACTCTCAGCAGCAATAAATCAAAAGAGAACAGTAAAAAATCCCCTACAGCCTTCTAACAACTCTGTCATCTCATTTTTTTATTATTTTAAACTGTGAAAAATACAACAAATGCAAAAACAGCTTTGTATTTTTCATATTAAAAAGTACACTTATTTGTCTATCTTTATCTATCTGTGGTTGAAATTAAAATGCACGAACATATTATGAAGGGGTTTTTTTAGCCCTGATAACAATAGTAAATAAAAATACCTTCATAAAATGCATCCCTGAAGAACAAAAGGAAAATTTCCTTTACCACCATACATTGTAGCATTGTACAGAGTGAACTGATTACTTTGACAAGAAAGTATCTTTTTTCTAAGGACTGTGATTACACAGTTAATTCGTGCCATCTCTTCTTCATTTTCAGTGGCTGATTTCATGATCCTTTGACCAGATCCAGACCTTCAAGTGCAATCCACATAGGACTTCTTCCGTGCCCTGACAGAATGGTATTGATGTAGATGGATTCGGTACATGCTCTAGGTTGTATCTAGTCAGATCCCATAGCGGGTCTGGATTTTAGCTTGCATATTTTTCACCACAATAACTGTACTTCTCTCCAGGGTACTAGATGAACAATAAGCAATCTTTAGATCTCCTAGTTGGACCAGCTTCTGCACCCTTCTTTTTGTATGAAGTACATTTTTCCTTTTTTTTGTATCTTAAAAAGAGGTATCAAAAAAGGTCCTCTTCTCTGAATTAAATGCACACAGCGCAAAATACATTTCTTAATTTCATTTGAATAGTAAGATGAAAAATCTTACAATACCAGAATTGTATTGATTAGGCTATCAGATAGAAATGGCACATATGAGGAGTCTGCAGAGCAAGTTTCCTGGCTTTCAACTTGTTAATCATAGGATTTGTGACAGGCAGTCATGTATTTCACACTGCAGGACACATGCATGGAAAAAATTTTCTCCAAAGCAACCCAGGCACTAACTAGAAGTAGTGTTTGATTTTTGTCTGTGAAATTGTAATAATTATCAGTGCTGTATAATATCTTCACCAATGATAAAGGGAGTGTCAAGGTAATCCACATTATCAATACAGACTGGGAAATGAAGTGATTGAGAGCACTCCTCCGGAAAAAGACTTGGGGTTACTGGTGGACAAAAAGCTGAACTTGAGCTACAATGTGCCCTCATAGTTCAGAAGACCAATTGCATTCTGGGTGGTATCAAAAGAGACATGGTCAGCAGGTCAAGAGAAACGATTCTTTCCCTTTGCTCTGTTCTCATGAGACCCCATCTGCAGGACTTCATCCAGCTCTGGAACCCTCTGCAAAAGGACATTGTCTTGTTGCAGCAGGTCAAGAGGAGCACCACGGGGATGATCAAGGGGATGGAGCACATCTCCTATGAGAAGATGAGAGAGTTGGGATTGATCAGCCTGGAGAAGAAATGGCTCCAGGGAGACCTCATTGCAGCCAACCCTGAATGGGTCCTATAGGAGAGCTAGAAAGGGACTGTTTGTCAGAGCGTGTAGTAGTAGGATGAGGGGCAATAGTTTTAAGCTAAAGCAGGCTATGTTTGTCCTGATGTACTAGATTAGGCTCAATAGGCCACTCTGAATGGCAGATGGCCCCCTCTCAGGACAATGTTAGATAAGACATTTGGAAAAAGTTATTTAAAATAAAGGATCTTCAAAGGTCATTTAGTCCAACCCCCCCAATATTGAGCCGGGACATCTTGCATCAGATGAAGTTACTCAGTGCTCCATCAAGTCTGGCCTGGAATGTCTTCAGTGATAGGCTCCACAACCTCTCCAGGCTACCTGTTCCAGTATCTCACCAACCTCATGGTTGAGGTATCACAGTAGTTTAGTTGTAAAGAATAACAAAGGAAACTTTGGAGAAAGTCCCACTAGAAGGAAGTACAACATGATGAAGCCATGGGTGCTTTAAGGCTGAATCTGAACCTATACAGGTTTTCTAGCTACAGTGAGCTTAGGGAAAGAGATAAATCACCCAATAGCTAATAAGATAATATTGCATATCATTGTAACTTCCTGGTCAAATGACCCTTCTGAGAATACCCTAGTACTTCAAGCAGCATTAGTTTTTTCTTCATGTTAGTGTAAGAATTTCTTTGTGAAAGGCACCTCCAGAAAGCAAATCAGATCTGTTGTGGATTGAGCCTTGTTTCTGGAGGCTACTTTTCCTCTTTCCATTTATCCTTTTAGCAGTGTAAACTACCTGTTGTAGGCTTTTTGTATGTTAGACACTTCATTTAGGTGGCAAAAAATTCAGACTTACATCTCCACAACTTCTATTTTGTCACTGGGTATTGGATGTAGAACACTGAGAAGAGGAAAAGTCTCTTGACAAACTGTGTGTATGAACAAGGATTCAATTTTACTTCAGATGTTTATTTCTAAAGTTTGGGATGACACAACCTGCACCCTATTTCTTGCTGAAGGCCGCACCTGGAGGCATAACCAAGTTCTGAGAGACTGAATGCAATCCAAATTGCAACAACTGTATAGCATTTTGATGCCCCAAACCACTGCAGTATTAGATATTTCAGTTCACTACATTAGAAAAAATATGACTTCTAAATAAAAATCTTTTGTTTGTGTAGCAATAAAGATACCTTATTTTTTGCCATTACAGAATTATTTGCTCAGTGGTAATGAATGCGGAGAGTGGTAGGCTTTAAACCTAGAGAGCTTTAAAAATTCCTGTTCCTTACATACTTGAATAACATAAGGTGAGCTAAGCAGGCAGA
>VZTY01030296.1:70000-73411 GCA_013400935.1 Turnix velox | reverse complement strand
AAACCTAGAGAGCTTTAAAAATTCCTGTTCCTTACATACTTACATACTTACAGGTGAGCTAAGCAGGCAGACACAGGATATGTAGGAATATACACATTAATAACCCTTTAATAAGTAAAGTAAGGTACTAAAATCATATAGAATACATATGTAGAAACAATGGAGACATCTAATACTAGATATTCAGAGAAATGGTATTCAGAGGTAGAATAGTACTGCAAATACTGCCTCTTTCTTTTGGTGTTTGTATACAGACTAATAATAATCCAGTACAAATATGGGACCATCCTGAAAATATACCAATACATACAATAAGCTTTTCCCATAAGCAGCCTTGCACTTGTACTTCTTGCTATGTTTTTCTTTTTCTTACTTACTTTTCAAACACAAAACAGTTCCTTTCTTGCTTTAGCAGAACAAATTAAAGGGTGAAAGAAGATAGTGATATCCTTCACCAAAAAATAACCATACTGTGTGAAAAAAAAGGTAATAGCTAGAGGAGATGGAAGATCATAGACAGGAAGAAAATTTATTGCAAATGTTCTAGTCTCTTAATTTCTCCCTCTTGTGCTGGAATTGCAAAGTGTTCATTCTCTATAAATGCCTTTAAAAAGAACCCTAACTATTAAGACTGTAATAGCCTGTGATGAATATCCAGCTTCCTCAGTTGTTTAAAATCAGACTGATCAAGAATGCTCAGAGATAACACATGAAAATCAAATTGTCTGTATGGTGCCAAACTCAGCTGTACAACAAATGAAGAACAGTTGTTGTGAATGTTTGGTTGAGTTTAAAAAAGAGTTAACATCTTAATGTCCTTTTAGTCTCCTTCCATGAAGATCCTGTTTTATTCCCCTGAATGGACAGAAAATGCTTCATTATTTGTACTCAATGTGATAAATATTAAGAGACCTCTTAACTGTCATTCTCACATGGAGACAATATTAGTGAATTAAGAGATTTTGAGTTCTAAAAAAAAACCAAACAAAAAACCAATCTCAAAAACACAAACTACAGTGGCAGATAGTGGAAATACATATTCTGTGTAGTTATGTGTGTTATGTAGGTGTGTGTGTTATAAAAGTAAATGTTTTAACAAGTGAATCACTGGAACATTTTCAAACAGGTTGTAGGTTGCTCCCCATCACTGGTGTTCTTTAAATTAAAAGTGTGAGTTTGGGGAAAAGTGTGTTTGTGTTTATCTCTCTGTGTCTTCTTTTGTTCTTCAGGAAGACATGTTCTAACTCAGCAACAGAGACTGAGAAAACTAACATCTGTTTAAATTCCATGATCTGAATTAGGCAGAAGGTTCGTCTAGGCGGCCAAGAGAAGTCTATATAATTTCATATTCTCTATATTCTTTGACAAAGCAATTCTTTACATTAGATGGAGAAAACAATCAAGAAATTGTCAGTAATTTTCTGTTTGGCCACATTCTAGGAATTTATAGAAGTGTTGGACAACCTTCCTAAAAGCCAGAAGGCATGCATTGTTTAATTCCAACATTTTATGAAGAACATTCAAAACCTGCTGCTCCAACAGGGGATTAGACTAGATGATCTCTTGAGGTCCCATCCAATCCTAGACATTCTGTGGTTCTGTGATTACATAGAACAGATGCCTTCAACTCACAAGGAAGGATAAACTTTTAGATAATGTGCATGATGGGTAAGAATGCTTACACTAATGGTGCAATATCTCCCAATATTCATTAAATACTGACAACCCTCATACTTTGAGAAAGCACAGTTAAACTCTGTTTCCCACTACTGAAATGGTAAGTATATCCACTTCAAGAGGAAACACGTTTCCTCAAAATATAACATTTAGTAAAGCAATGTGGTATCTTTAAAAACCCGAATTATTATTCCAAAAACAAGGCATTCCATTCATTCGTTTCAGTTGCTATATTGTTTTTTTCACTCAGATTGTATATTACCTACTGTTGAGCTGTCACCTTATATTTGCTGCTAGCCAAATCAATAATTGAGTACTGCACATTTTCAAAGCAAGGAATCTTTTTCAGTAGCAGTGTTGCTTCCTCACCAGTCCCTTGAGACTGTCAAGATCCTTTGAGTGACATACCCAAAAATCTTACACAATGGTCTGGGAAGTAATCAGAAACTTTAATGGTATAATGTTCTTTATATAGCAGTAAAGCAAGTGTCTAAATAAAATTAAAGGTTAAATACCCTGGGTCATCAGTAACTTAATGCAGAAAAGGTGGAGATGCAATTTTAATAAACACCACACAGCCTGCGTTACTTTTTGTTTCTTCCTTGAAAGTACATTTATACAACAGTTGTATGTGTGTTTCAGTGGTTGTAAGGGAGGCTTGAACATGCCTTTAAAGAAAGTATTCAATTTACCGGAAAACAGAACTTAGGGTATGTATCGTTCTGTATTTACAATGGAAACACACTTCCATATTAAAGAAATCATGCAGATATATAAAAAAGCTAAACATTTAGTATGAGCTTGTTTTTTCATGCATCTAATGCAATACCAAGCTCCAAATCCTTTCTGTTACTTTCAAAGGTTAACACTATCATATTCTGCAAATGTTAAGTCTGGAAAGACTTCTTTTGATCCAATTTACTCAAATAACATTCTAAGACTGGGTTTCTAGGATTTCCAATTATTCTTAAGAGGAACAAAAAACTGATCTGATGGGATTTTTTCTCAAAAAAATTGTCCTATGGAGTAGATAGAAATATGTGTTATTGAAATATATTTGACGTTCATTTACATTTCCATCTACAGAGTTATGTGCAGGTAAATACATATCCATGTGAATTTAATTACAGCATTCACATCATATAGTATCACTCCCTGTATGCTTAAACTCAACAAATGGTTTCTAGGCTACAATGAAAGCACTAGGAATGATACCATAGAAATTGCACAAAGGTATTTCAAAAGTCTTTCCAAATGAGTTTTATTCTCCTGTGGCAGTCAATGTAATAAAATTACCTTTGTTGTCTTGCCTTGATTTTACAGAATCTGCTATTTTAATGCTGACTTGATGAAAATTTTAAAAGATTTAGTGTTTGTGAAAAAATAAAGAAAGTAACACGAGAAATATAACTGAAAGACACCAGTAAGCTGAACTATTCATACAACGGATGTTGCACCCAAAAGTAAAACTTGCGGAGTTATTTTAAACTGAAAACCTTCATAACCTGGGTGTGTAGTTCAGCTGGGAGAGCATCAAACTTGTAATCTGGGGGTCAAGGGTTCAAGTCCCTGTCCAGGTGCAAGGCTTGTCATTGTCGGGCTGATGGTTGGACTTGATGATCTGAAAGGTCCTTTTTGTGGAAGAAAAGTTAGCATTCTATTTCATAAGTTCCAAATAAAAAATTAAAACCAGAATAATCAAAATCTCTTGAGTTTATGACTCTTACCTACACT
>VZTY01030296.1:0-65000 GCA_013400935.1 Turnix velox | reverse complement strand
TCAGAGACTACAATATTTGGGAGTATCCACAAAGGACTGACAAGTACTAATCTGGCACAAAAGCCTCCTAACTATTCCTTGAATATTCTTAGCTAGATCCTTTGAATGATCTACCCAGAATGGAAAAAACAAATGAACAAACAAACAAAAACAACCCACAAAATACCAATCTTCAACAACTCAAGGTAGAAGAACGAGCACGAATTCAGGCTTTGATCTTCCAAAAACTAATTGCATGAAAGGAGAGAAAACGAAAAGCATGAAAGGAAGGAATGTGACTTTTTCCACTGAAGTCAGTAGCAGGAATTATGCATACAAGTTAAAAAAAAGGAATGTAAATGTCAATCACCAGGTTTTGTACATCTTCATTGATCTGTGCATATCCCTTCAGGTTCTGCCCTTAAAAATCCATGGATCATAAACTTTACCTCGTAATCATAACTTTTAAAATCATGTTCATAACATCTGTATCATTAAAACACCGGGTATATATGACTTTTGATAACAATCAAAAATATAAATAATGTTAATTCCCTTAAATTCTTTTTGTTCAGGATTTCTTTCAAATCTGTTTGAAAAAAATACAAGCTGAAATTATTTTGTAACAAGTCTTCTTTACTGCTCAATACAGCTATCTATATTCACACCCTTTTAGAGCATATCTACTGCTATCAAAGAAAGCTGCAGCTTGAGAAATCCTGTCTCTATGTCAAAGTCCTATTAAGGCATGAAGCACTAGATTTCTTGCTCCATGACCTATAGCTTCAGTTTATGTCACCACTTAGCCCATCTAGCAGGATTTGGTTTCTTTTTTGGGTCATATCAAGTGTACCACTGCAGTACTTTGTTTAACAGGTCCTTGTGCTGTCTAATGGACTAAGGAATTATCATCATTGTTAGATGCACAGGAGAGTAAGCTGCATGATACACGCTGTTAGTCTGATACCCTCTCTGATGACAGTTTATGGTTCACCAGCTTGGTTAAACAGCACATCAGCAGCAGTGATGGGTGATCAATCACATTCCCCATAGAATTGCTCCCAAAAGTGTCATTATTGAGAAATAAATCCAGGAAATACCATCAGGAGGAATCATCAGACCTTTTGTTTAAGTTCAGATCTATAAGGAAAGTAAAAGAGAATAAAAGAGAAAATACTTTACAATTATTTTTGTTTTATTTATGCACATCAATTATGAAGAAACAGTACTATATAATTTCAAGTTGTAACTGTTCTGCAGACCTACCGTAAAGAATGATATAGGTAATTTATTAAATTTATCATATATTTCCAAATATTTTCAAGAACAAGTTTTTTGGGTTTTTTTTAATCTATAGAAAGTGAATTATGGTCTTCACTTTTTGCTTCCAGGCACAAGATACAATTCTGCAGTTGTTTCCTGTATAGAAAAGTGCATCACCCCATATAACCAAGATGACTTGACCTAGCTAGGAAAAAACAATGTAAGTCTGAGTAACAAAACCTGGGCCAGAGTAATTTTGGACATAAACATGGAATGGGAGAAGAGTGACCAAAGAGCAGCCCAGCAGAAAGGGACCTGGGAGTTCTGGTTGATCACAGGCTCAACATGAGTCAGCAGTGCCCTGGTAGCAAACGACATGTTGGGATGCTTCAAACACTACAAAACCTTCTGGTTAAAAGAGGTTATTATATTGCTTGCATTCAGCCTCACCTTGACTGTTGTGTGCAGATCTTGGCCCCTCTATTCAAGGATACAAAAGTCCTGAAATGGGTCCAGAGAATGGCACCAAAGCCAGTGAAAGGGTTATAAGGGATTTCTTATTAAGAACAGCTCAAGACTTCAGAGTTGTCTAGATTCAAAACAAAGAAGGAGCAGAGTGACCTCATTGCACTCTGCATCATCCCTAGGAGGTGAACTGGAGAAGGAAATGCCTGATCTCTTCTCCCTGGCATGCAGTGACAGGATAAGTGCAAAAGGTACAATGTTGCATCAGGAGAGGTTCCAATTAGGTATAAGGAAACATTCCTGCACAGAGATAGTGGTAAAAAACTGAAACAGATTTCCCATACCAGTCAGAGTTAAAGAAGCATTTCATAATGCCCTATTGGACAATGTTTTGTCTTTTGGTCAGCCCTGAAGCAGTCAGGCGGTTGGACTAGACAATAATTGTAGATTCTTGCCAAGTGAAGCATTTTGTTCTGTTTAGTTCTAAATTTTCATTCAAATGATGGAAATGCAAGATTTTTTTCTTCCAACATCAGGCATTTAAAAATGCATAAGTTGATAAAGACTTGTGCATCTGCATAATGATTAAGTGCCACTAGCAAAGTAGAAGCATTAGAAAAGACTAGTTCTCCCCAGTAGGAGAAAAACAAAAACATGAAACAACAAAATCACAATCAGGTTTGGACAGATAAAAATAATCATCATACTATCTACCCTGCCTAATCACTTCATACAGGCAGAACCAATATTATTAGTCATAAAAGCTAAGAACTTTAATGGTACTTAATAATTTCTCAATGTCAAATGCTGCTTGCCTATTCTGATCATGTTCGGAAAGATGTTTAGATCACTCCTTTTGTGAAAGGAAAGAACATGCTGGAGAGGGTCCAGAGGATGGCCACCAGGATGATCAGGGGACTGGAGCACCTCTTCTATGAGGACAGGTTGAGAGAGTTGGGGCTATTGAGCCTAGAGAGGAGAAGGCTCCGAGGAGACCTCATACTGGTAACTGAAGGGGGCATATAGAAAAGCTGGGAAGGACTGCTTATCAGAGCATGTAGCAGTAGGATGAGGGGAAATCATTTTAAACTAAAGCAGAGTAGGTTTAGATTAGACACTGGGAAGAACTTCACAATGAGGGTGGTGAGGCACTGTAAGAGAGGTGATGGAGACCCCATCACTGGAGACATTCAAGGTCTGGCTTGATGAGGCTCTGAGCAATGTGATCTAGTGAAGCATGTCTCCGCCTACTGCAAGGGGGTTGGACTAGATGGCCTTTGAAGGTCCCTTCCAACTCTATGATCCTATGATTCTATGAAATGATCCTACATAATTTCTTGTTGATTTGGTTTTGTGGTACTTGAGGGGTTTTTGTTGGGTTGCTTGGGGCTTTTTATCAAATACAGCTACATTTTAAACATCCAGGTAGTTGTCAGAAATCATTACATTCTGCCATAATTCATGGAGGTCAATATTGTCATTCACTGTTCAACATTACATACTGTTACAGTGAAATATGTTGTATCTTTTGAACACACTAGTTAAATTGGAAGGTCTTGCAATATTTCTAGTGAGCAGCAGTCATCAAGACCTTTTAAGCTTTCCAAGACTTCAAAAGTATGCTTACAGTTCACATAGAGACAGGTCATGGGGGTCTTGGTGGAGCATTCATGCAGAAAGATGCTCAGAGAAATGACAGGATATTAGCATATGGCAACAGAACACTGCACATGCCAGAGAGGAACTTCTCTAGCTTTAGAAATTTACTGTCTGGTGTTATTTTGTGCTTTGAACACAATGTAGATTAAGTGAATTTTCAAACTTTCCCATCACATGAGACCGTCAAAGGCTGAAAAGTAGACACTCTTACAAGACAGTTTGAAAGTTCACTGAAACTTCCACAGCTTGCAGGGGGAAAGAAGTGTATTTTAGAGGCATATATTTACTGTATATCAGCAAAATTTTCTAAATATTATAGGATTAAATGCATTTTCTAACAGAAGAATGAATAGCATATCATGGGATTGTCTGTATTGGATGGGATCTTTAAGATTGAATCCAGCCATCAACCCAATTAAAATGATAATAAGCAACAGTTATGCAAGACAGTACAAAACTCAGACATAACTAACACTACAAGTCTACATTTTCTTTATCATTTGGAAACTTGAGGCATTTCTGAGTTTGAAGATTTCTGCATCAAAATACTCTATCCAACAAGTTTACCTCTATCAAGATGGTTTTATGAACCATACCTTTGGCTGATTATAGTTTTGTATTCTTTCAAACTGAATCAGAAATTAAATGTAGCCACTAATGAATCACTTGATTTTTTTTCAAATAATGACAGTTTCCATTCTAACAACTCTGAATTCCTGTCATTAAACAAATAATTTTTAAAATTTCTCCTATGCAAAAGCTAGTCAATATGCCTCTTGTCATGTGGCAACACTTCACAGAAAAGTCTATAGATACAAAGTTACTATATATATATACCATTGCATAGCAATTGCAATTAAATGGCAATTTTTTAATGGTGGTCAGTGATGCAGAGATGTGAAAATTTAGCAGTGTAATACACAATGACTGACAGAGAGCTTTGGGTCTGATCTGCAGATCTTCTTTTAAACTGATGGTAAATATTTCAATAAATCAATTTGTATACAAATAGACTGACTGATTTTATTTATTTATTTGTGGGCCCTCACCATTACTGTTATTATTGTTGCAACACTTCATATCACCTATCCTGGTTTCTGTGAGCAGTGTCAACTTTCTGGTCAGTAACAGAGACTCCTACAATTTTTGCTGCAGCAAATAGGGTAAGTTGACTTGGTTGTTTATCTCATGGAGAGGTTACTTCTTTGGGGAAGAGTAGACCAACCAGGTGATCCAAACTGGTCAATAGGCTGTTTCATCCCATCTGCCATGCTCACTATATGTAAAATTTGAGGCTGGCAAAGGATCTGGTTGGTCCTTTCCAGTTTCTTCTTCTCCAAGGACTCTTCTCATGGACTCTTCTCCAGTGGGCTCTTCTGCCAAGGTTATCATTCTGTGATGGCTGATATCTGAGGAGGACTGTGTCAGATCATCTGTTTTATTGACCTCGGTCACTTTGTTCCAGTTCCCATTTGTTACAGGTACTTTCCCAGTGCCTGGCAGGGACATCTTCCTGTGCTTCTATCTGTTTCACTATAGCCTTTTTCACTGAAGTACTTTATTTTTAAAAGCCTTGTAACCCTCTTTATTTCTCTTCTTCCTTTCCTTAGACTGACATGTGAAGGAGAGCATCTGCCATCTTGCCATTAGCTTAGTTGCCCTAGCCCATGACATCATCAAACATTAGGTCTTTAGGCATAATGGATTAAAGCTTACTTTTTGTGGTGCAAATTTAAAAGATAAAGTAACAGTCGAAACCAAATTATAATGCAATCAAGGGAACTGCCCACACTCAAAAAATGCATCAATAGTGGAAAAATAGCACTGATTTTTGAGAGTTTTTAGACTACTTCATAATAAGGCATAAGATTGAATAATACTATGTTCTCCAGTCATTGGAAAGGGATTGTGATAATTTTGTTCTGTTCATGTAGTTAGATATACCTAAACTTCTGGAAAAAGAAGGTCATGCTCCAGTTTTGTCAGAATGCATTTATTCTTCTTGTAACAATTTATAGAAATATACACATAGACACTGGAATTATGTTTCCACACTGGATAACTTTTTTGTATCATTCTTAAATGTAGTTAGCAATTCCTGTTCAACATCAGCATACTTGCACATACTTGAAAGCCTCTGCAGAAAGTAATTTTGTACCATATGGGTTGCTCATCCTTCTGTCAAACCTTTCACATAGCTGTAAAATAAAAACCCCTAACATCCCATCATGTATATGATTTAAGTGGGGTTTTTGGTGGCACTTTAGGTTATTCAATTTTAACCAAAATATCCTCTCATCAGTATTGTTCACAGGAAGCATTGGGAGAAAAATTGTAAGGAATTTTTTTTTTATTACAGGGTTTTTGTTTCCCTAAACACAACACCTTATGAATTAAAAGAAACTGTAGTGTTTTTGGACTTTATCCCCTTGAGAAAAGTTAGAAAAATGTGAAAATCATATCTTAGATCTAAAACCACTTTAAGGGAAATTCAATGAGAAATCACAGCACAGAAAGTAATATTATGATCACATACAGATACAAGTGATCTTTAAATGTTCACCAACTGGTGAAAAATACCTTCCCACTCTGACACAGATGCAGCAGAGAGCATTGCTACAAAATTAGTGCCAGTCTTCACTGGGCCATTCAGTGTCACCAAGTATTCATCAGATGTGAATTACACTCTGAACAAATTGCCTGAAGGAATAGATACAGGGATTTTCATGTTCTAAACGTGCCTTCCTATTAGTATCAAAACAGTCCATTGGAGGATATCTCAACCCCTGAAGACATGCAATGAACAAATATCCTACAATACTCAACCATTATTCCAAAGTACAGTGTTTAAAAATGAAATATAATATAGAGTAGACTTGACTCTGTATTCCCTAAGTCTCCATTATAATCACCCTTATGATGAGCCACACCTCATTATAATAACAGCCAAATTGCTTGGTTCCCAAGGGAGGACTAACAGTCAGGGTGTATTGTACTTATACTCAAAATAACCACGAATAATCAAGATGAGTCTCTCATTGTGACAATGGATGGTCACTTTTGCATAACTAATGCTGTTCTGACAGGAAAAAAAACCCCTACAGATTAAGCAAAAAGAATTAATCTGGCTAATATTGATTGGATGTGTAACAGTAAGTAATATGTCATCATATTTGTTGCAGAAATAACATCTGTTTTCTAGGCAAAAAGTTAATTTCTTTAGGTCTCTAAATGGAACTTAAAATACTTAAAGTAAAACTTAAAATAAAATACCATGTATAAATTTTGCACATTTCTACCCAAGAAGGATATGGTACAGTACTATTTTAGTTAATTATAATTATAGAATCATATAATCATAGAATGGTTTGGGTTGGAAGGGACCTTTAAAGATCATCTACTTCTAATCCCCCTGCCTTGGGGGTGAAAACCTCCCACTAGACCAGGTGGCTCAGTGCCTCGTCCAGCCTGGCCTTAAACACCTCCTGAGAGGGAGCATCCACAATCTCTCTGGGCAACCTGTTCCAGTGTCTCACCAACCTCACCATAAGGAATTTCTTTCTTATGTCTAGACTGAATCTCCCCTCTTCCAATTTGCAATCTGCTAGTCCCAGTCCTGGCACCATATCATGTCCTACCCCTGCCTTTCTGTAGGCCCCCTTCAGGTACTGGTAAGTCACTATGAGTTCCCCCCTGAGCCTTCTCTTCTACAAGCTGGACAACTTCAACTCCTTCAGCCTGTCCTCGTAAGGGAAGTGCTCTAGCCCTCTTATCATCTTCATGGCTCTCCTCTGGAGCCACTCCAACAGTTCATGTCCTCCTTATGTTGGGGCCTCCACAACTGGGAACAGTACTTCAGGTGGGGCCTCACCAGAGCAGAGTAGAGGGGCAAAATCATCTCTCTTGACCTGCTGGTCACACATCTTTTAATGCAGCACAGGATTCAGTTGGCCTTCTGAGCTGCAATTGCACACTGGCAGCTCATGTTGAGTTTCTCATCCACTGATATCCCTAAATCTTTCTCTTCAGGGCTGCACTCAAGCCACTCTCCACCCAGACTGTATCTGTGCTAATTAGGTTCAATTACAAGTATAGCTTATTAATTAAAGGATCAGATCAACAAGGGTGACTACTAAAATTGAAACTGGTTCAGAGTTGCCACTTTACACTAAGGGAAGATTTACTCAGTGGCATTTTATATCTTCAAAGTAATGGAAATTCCACTCAAGATGTTTGCAATTAAACCCAAAACCATGTGAAACTGTATTTCAGCACAAATGCCAAACATAAATGAGGTCCATTTAAAGATTTTTTAAGGTTCATGGACTTAATACTGGCTTTGAACTAAGATTGTGACTGACTGATAGTTTTGTATTGAAGTCATACAAAATTTTCCTAGTTGGTAAGAAAATCTGAAGAAACCCTGAAGACTCATTTCAGTTTTCAAATCATACTTTGATGGGCCAGCTTTAATGTCACCTGAGACACTTCACGTGGGGAAGGTCTTCACTGGAGATAACTCTGAGATGGTGGTAAATAGATACATAATCACTAAAAAGTGTAAAACAATAAAATGGCAACTAAAAATCCATGAAGTGGTACATGACAGAAATTTATTATTAATATACATTAAACTGTCATCAAAAATTTTAAATGCCTTAGATAACCTACACTGACCATGCTTTCCTTAATATTTTTTTCTCTTTTTTTTAGTTCCTCTAAATGCTTGTCCTCAAGCCACTCAATTTTTTTTTTTCCATCAACCATTTGCTCAACATTTTGCTGGACATCTCCTCCTACTTGTACATTTAAAAAAAAGCCTTTAAAGTTTTTTCACTACATGTTTATCTGTAATACAGAATGAAAAGTGAAATGAGGCAAGTGTGGAAAACACCCCTGCAAAAAAAAATAAATCCACATACCTGAATTTAAAAATTCGTGGCAATTCTACAGAGCTTGGCGAGGAGTTAAGGAAGAGCAAATATGCTTTTTATTCTAACTAATTGCAATTTTATAATATGTTTGTCATATATGATTGTTTTTATTCGTAAATAGTTTAAAATCATCTACCTTATTGATTCAGAGCAGTGACTGAATGGAATGGCTTAAGTATAGCATAATTACTGTATCCATAAAATGATTTAAATTGTGCAGAAAGAAAATTAATCTTGTATGTGTGATATAGGAGTCTCGTAAGTAGCCACCTTAATGCCAAAGTGTTTTAGTGATCAATTTCATAGCTGGTATACCTATTTTCTTATGAAAAGATATAGAATCATAGAATCATAGAGTTGGAAGAGACTTTCAGGCGTCATCCAGTCCAACCCCCAAGCATTGAGAAAGAACATTCTGTGCTAGATCAGATGTCTCAAAGACTCATCCAGCCTGGCCTTGAATGTCTTCATGCATGGGGCTTCCAGCACCTCTCTGGGCAATCTGTTCTATTGCCTCCCCAACTTCATGGTGAAGAACTTCTTCCTAGTGTCTAATCTAAACCTGCCTGGCTCTAGTTTAAAACCATTGCCCCTCTTCCTATCATTACATGCCCTTACAAACAGTGCCTCCACAGCTTTCCTGTAAATACCCCTCAGTTACTGCTACACTACTATGAGGTCTCAGCCTGTCCTCATCAAAGAGGTGATCCAACTCCCTGACCACCCTTTTGACCTTCCTCTGGACCCTATCCAACAGGTTCATGTCCTTCATGTGCTGAGGGATCCAGAGGTGAATCCAGGTGGGATCTCACAAGAGCAGAGTAAAGGGACAGAATCACCACTCTCAATCTGCTGCCTAAATCTCTTCTGATGCAGCCAAGGATAGCATTGGCCTTACAGACTGTGAATGCTCACTGCTGTCTCATATCCAGCTTTTTATCCATCAGTACCCCCAAGTTCTTTTCCACAGAGCTGCTTTCTATCACATTGTCTCCTAATCTGGATTGGTAATGAGGCTTAGTCCAGTCCAAGTGCAGCACCCTGCACTTGTCCTTGTTGAACTTTGCCAGGTTTGCACAGGCCCACCTCTCCAGCCTGTCCACATCCCTCTGGATGACATCCCATCCCTCCAGCTTGTTGACTGTACCCTCAGGTTGGTGTCATCAGCAAACTTGCTGAGGGTGCATTCAGCTCCACTGTCTTTATCATGTGTGAAGATACTAAACAGCACAGGTTCTAGTAAACATCCCTGAGGGACACCACTCATCACTTCTCTCGATCTGGACATCAAGTCATTGACCACAGCCCTCACGATATGTCCAGTCAGCCAGCTCCTTATCCACCAAAGAGACCATCCATCAAATCCATACCTCTCCAAATTAGAGAGAAGGATGTTGTGGGGGACCATATCAAAGGCCTTGGAGGAGTCCAAATAGATGATTTTGACTGTCCACTGATGTATTTGCTTCATTGTAGAAAGCCACTAGCTTGGTCAGGTAGGATTTCTCCTTGGTGAACCTATGCACATAGCCCATAATGACTGTTTTCCATGGCAAATCTGTTCTGTGCCACAAGCAAAGACATAATGACTTTGTTTAAGACAGTGTTTGAGCTTCTAGTGGTTTGAAATGTTTAGGAATGTCAGGGTGTCAGTAGTGGTTTGTTGCAGTAGCCAGATAATATAAACACGGGATAAATCATGGTTTTCCAGAGGCAGTTTCTGGTAGAAAAATAGTTTTTCTTTTCTTCTTTTTTTTTTCTTTTTGTAGTGCAACAACATTGTATGGCAGACATAAAATAACTGGAAAAGAATGTTTAGAAAGTAGTTTTAAATGGGATAAGGATTAGGATATGGGAGAGATGGGACAAGGACAGTGAAGAACAAATGAGACTCAGTATGTTATATCTGTACACAGGAGAATGACCTCGGAAGAGGTAACAACCCACATAAGTGGTCTAAGCCATAGTTTAGCACCCAGTAGTACTACGTGGCTCAAAAGAGACTTGACCTAAAAATTACAATTACTCTTAGCCAAAGGCCTCTGGGTCTTCTGTACACTCTAGAACATAAAGTCATTCCTTGGCTGAGTTGTACCACAGAAGCAACAGAAACCTCATAAATTTTCTTCCTTCCATCAGGATGGAAGTACAGCACAGTGTACTTTTGCTTCCCAGTGTAACTTTGTTCCCTGGGTTCTGAAAGGAAACAGAATTTATTTCTAAGTTTGCTGGAACAGGATTTGGAATGGAAGTTGTAGGCATCGCCTTCAGTGTCAGCTCAGGGTTCAGACAGGCTTGTGAAAAGGGAAGGGAGGTGGAGGGAGATTACTCTTGGCAGGATCAGTTTCACTCATTTTCGCCACCAAAATCACTTTGCGCTTGGAAACTAAAGTGTGTGCATGTGCATGTGTGTATGTGAGTAAGTATTACAGCAGATGGAAAAGATAGAAGAGAAGTCAAAAGGTAAATCTCACTTCCTACTACACTCTTTTTTTAATCATCTGCAATCGCACAATGCAATCAGCAGTATTCACACATAGCTACATTCTCACATAGAAGACAGAGGGCTGAAGACTGGGAATTAAGTCTTAAGGGAGACAACGAAAGGGTAATAGAAAATCCCTTTGTTAAATGGTATTTTTGCTTTGTTTTGAAGGGCACATTAAGACTAGAAGTTATAGATAAAAGCAATTGCAGAATCCCTCACAAAATCCCTAGAGACATCTGTGGATGATTTTTCTAGATACCAACAATAATAAGAATTCTAGGAAAACTGAATATCAAAACTTGTATGACTTCTTAAATGTGAATTTATATGTCCCACCTTATACCAAATGCCTGAATCTTTAACCAAGATTGGAGCATCATGAAGAACTAGAATTCATTGTACTGAAAAAGAAGTGAGGAGACACAGTGTGATAAGTGAACTGAGCAGGTAAAAAGAGCCCAGGGGAAAAAATAGACTTCAAATTGTTATCTTCTCAATATTTATGCTCAAATGAAAAACTATTAGATTAATAGACTAATATATACATTAGAGAAGTCTTTGCTTGGAGTTGGCTGTATAGAGATCTATATGTTTAGGGATTAGTATACATTTAAAGGGATTGTTCCAATGTGACCTTTGCTTTCCACGTAAGTCATCCTTCCTTTCATAGTAATTTAAAAAAATAGGAAAGGTTTACTGTTTGTGATACTGCCAAAAAATCAGTACAGGAAACTGAGTTGGCTTCTTTTTAAAATCACACATCACCTACTGAATAGTTCAGTAAATTATTATTGCAGATTTTTTAAATATTGTTTTGGAAAAAACTCTGCTATGCTTTCACATGCTTGGTTGAACTGGCAAGAGAGTCTACACTTTCAGTCTATTTGTAAAATGGAGAAAATTGAAAGGTTTGTGGAGTGACAAGAGCACATGTCTAACTACACCAATGACATAATGCCATTTTAGAGGTATTTTCCTGAAAAGATCTATCAAAATGTTATTTTTATTTTTTATATTTTCTGCCAAAGGACCTAACATTTAATGAGAAATCCAGAACAATTTTCTGTGCCATCAGATACATTCACTTCCAGATCATGAGCACCGTGCATTAAGCAAACCAGGATGTTGGAGTTGTCCTTGAGTGAAGTTGCAGCCCTCCTACTCTTTGTCTTTCTAACTCTCCACCACTCTCGGTTATTTTAACGATTTCTTGAAGTGTTCATTCATGTCAAGGCATGTTATTTACTTCCCATAATGGACATGACATTACAAGACTCCATTACAAATTGAGAGAAACACATTGCCTTCCAAAGTGTTGCCCTGTTATCTATGAATAGAAATGAGAGCTGGCACTGGACAACTACAGATATTCTAAATGTTGTGGGCGGGCAGAGTTTCATTTTTGATAATGTACCGGAGAAAGATTTTAAAAAATCAAAAATACTCTGCCAAATGAATTTATCATTCACATTGTCAATCAATCAAATTAGTCATATAATTCATAGGCTGATTATGTGAAAAGTCAACAAATCATATACCTAAATATTTTCTACCGGCTTTATGAATGATTGAGCTAATCAGTATTGTACCTGGATAGAGTTATTCTCTAAGAGTTATTGCCTATAACCAAATCTTCAGAACTTTAACTTAGACAAATAGGAACATAATTAAAATACTATATACTCAGAATCTGATGCTATACATAAAACAGCAGCTGAGAGAAAGGCTGCTCATTATTTGTGACAGAAAGAATAATTAAAATATTTTCATCCTATGAAACAACTGCCAAATCCATTCTTATGGGAATTGGTGGCATTTAAACAGTATCACAGGGGGGCAGGACTAAGTTGCCATATTATTTAGAGCATTTGCAGTTGTGGTGGACCTAGCTGTATGTACATTCTTCTTCTGACTAGTACGACTAGCAGGCTCACAAACAAGTTGGAAAGATATTAGCTACACAGGCAAAAGATGTGGAATTCTAGGGAAAAAAACCACCTTGATTTGATTTGATTCAGTTTGGTTTTAGTATGATGGAACAGAGTAGTAAAATCTAAGTGCTTGCCTGTGGCTCCTTATAGGAAACTACCACACAAATCTAGACTGCAGCCATAGCTGTTCTCTAAAATGTACTCCTTCAATGAGTAATAAAGACAATCAGGCAGCTTCACAAGAGATTCACTTAATTCTAAAATCAGAACCCAATGAATTGAGAGCAGCAGATTTATTCTTCCGAGGCATGGATTTTGTCAATTTGCTATAAATAAGTCTAAAAAACGTAATTTAGATATATCTTTTAGCTATCCTAATTTAGAGATGACAAATTTCTTAGTCTGTCTCCAGAGCTGATCCATGCAAGTTGTACTGAATTGTAATTAAGTTGTAACAAATGATTATACAAACCACTGAGATTTCAATAAATTCAAATCACGTCTCTCTGCATCACTGGTCAAAATAGCAACAAGCAAAGCCAATAACCTGCTGCCAAACACCAGTGGAATTCAGGAGCTTCTTTGATCCTGTATCTAAAAAAGTTTTTTTAAACCTGCAAATACTCAGTATTCAGGTCAGTTTAAATGTTACTGTGACTGGTGTATCAAAACCAACTCTTAATTAAATCCATAGAATGATCAAGCAGAAGTCAAGAAGCAAAACAAGGAATAAGCAAAGAACCTCTGAAGACAAGATCAGTACAATGAAATAATTATTCAGACAGAATCTCTTGCTCAATTTACTGCACAAAAAATAGTATCAAAGAATAGTAGAATAGAAAATTATAAGCATAAGTCCTCACATTTCCAAAATGATTGCAAGCAAAGCTGGCATGTTTCCAGAATCTACAAAATATTTATTATTTAGTTTTGTCTTCCTCTTTTATAATTAATTCACAATTAAACAAGTTGTAATTATAATTCACATACTGGCAAAATGAATTCTATGGTGTTAACCACTGATAGATTTGTAAACAAAAGCAGCTGGACTGGAATTTCTTCAAGGAAATATTTACATGCCAACAGTTTATCAAACTGAAAGTCTGCAGATAAATCTACACATGGGCATTATGTAAATGACGATAGCAGTGATGATTCATATTCTTAGTTGTAGCAGCTTTGTACTGCTACAGCTGTAAAAGAATAAAACCTGGAAGGAAAAAGGATAAGGACTCAGGCCTAGGATTTACTCCCCTGCCTCTTTTCAAGGTTGCAACATTTGTTACATTATGCTGGAAATTATATTTAACAATAGGGCCATTGTCCAAGATTCTTTCACCTCTCGAGGCCAGATTTCTGGAGATTGCAACTGATGGAGGACCCATCTAGAACTTCATGGTATTTCACAAGAGTACAAGCACCTGCTGAAATTTTAAATGGATTTCCATGTAGTTTGGAAATCCCAGGACACACCAAACCACATCTTTGACAAACTGGGTATATATTTGTTCATTAAATCTTCTTACCCCTTCAATGGGCAGAAAAGAATACCAACTGCTTAAAAAATTTCTACCTGCTTGATTCCAACTCTTTGTACTCCATTTGCAAGCCTTTAGTTAGCTCTTGGGATTTAAAGGGATTTCACATCCAATGGAGAAGCATGGATAAGTTCTTATAATCTGTGACTTATCATGCTTTTTGGGAGCAACTGGTATATGGCTGCAGTTCTCACCAGAGTGTCTCAGGATTTAAAAAAGGACTCTGACTTCAGCACGTATATTTGACTGCAAACACACACAAAAAGAATAAATGAGTGAAAAAAATCAGAATTCTTACACAATTATAATAATTAAAAAAAACCCAACAACCTGGAGACAGGAGTTTGCTTCTATTTACGTTATGAATTTTGTTAATTTCAGGAGAAATTTGGGAGAGAGACACACTTTCACATGAAAATGTAGCTCATAATAACACTTCAAGCTTCTTCTACAATTAATTTTCTGGAGCATCTTGATTTTAAGGAGAGCATGGAGTATCTGAAAAGAAATCTCAAGTTGGAAGATTCCATTCCTTAATGAGAGCGAAAGATCCCTTTGCTTTTCATGCAAGTCCTTATGAGTAGCATCGAAATAACAGTGAATTAGAAATTAGTTCACCCAGTAGAACAGGAGTCTGCCCGATTAGCTACAGTGAAAGTCACCCATTTCAAATATATGAATCTTTCTTCCTTTCTTATCCCAGATAATTCATTCTTTGGGTAAATAGCTGAATAATGGGGCAGCTGGTGGAATCAGTTCTGGAAATATGAATCTACAATTCACAATTGCAGAAGGTCCAGGTGATTAGAGCTAAATGGTATCAATGCAATCTCATGTGACTGGAGTGATGAGTGATTTTGTGACATGGTATGGACTGAGCAGTTGCATGTTGGTGTTGTACTAAAGCAATACAAATGCTGGTAAATGAATCATAGTAACTAAAATTCCAGAGTCCTGTGTCCAGATAGTATAGAGGACTCTAAATGTGCTACTTTCTCACTCTCCAAAGTGAAGTTGAGTGCTCCCAACTTGTCTTTCAGGTCAGATGCATTCTAATAGCTACACCACCCACAGGTCAGAGCACAGCATGTTGGCATGGGCATCTACTAAACGAGAGACCATTTTAAAAACACCAAAGCATAAATGGTCATCCATGACTTAAAAATTTAATTTGATTTTCTTCGAAATTGCCTAATAGAACAGTTCCAACATTTATGTTTTTTTGGGAGGTTTTGAAATTGGTTGTTGGATTTTTTTTAATGTTTTGATAAGATCAAGGAGGACCATAAAATTGAGTTGAAAGGGAACTTTAAAGGTCATCTAGTACCACCTCTGTAGTGAGCAGGGACATCTTGCACTAGATCAGGTTGTTCAAAGTTTCATCAGATCTGATCTTGAATCTCTCCAGGTATGGGGCCTCCACCACCTCTCTGGGTCATGTCCTGCCGAGTACATTTAGGATGATTGGCTTGCATACATAATGAACACTTTTCACACACTGGAGAATCTCTAGTGTATTGAATATGCGAAGGACAGTAGTTTTGCACGTAAAATCAGTGTATTCTGGAAGTACAAGATGTAAGCAAAACCTTGTACCTTTGTTTCTTTGCAAATCTTGGATTTGTTGCATACATATAGAAGAACTACAGGGGATGTATGTTTAGCAAGTAAAGCAGTGACTCAGGATACAGTGGCGAATTGGATCAGCTATTGCTGCTGCTCAAATAGTTCATTCAGTCCTTGCTAGCTCAAATTCTGCCTCTGAGAAGGAGCAGATTCTTCTGTTGCTCTCTCTGCGATCTGTAGACTGAGAATCCCTAGTTACTGCACTAAAGCCTAATAAAGTATGAGAAACCACAAAGCATTTTTCACCATGAATTTTGGGAATCATACCAACTAGGGAAAAATATTTAAAGAGTGACATTAAGTTAAAAGTGAAAAATAGAGAACTGGTGGAATCTGAGCACTTCCATTTTTAGCTGCATACCTATTAAACTTCATTCCTTCCATGCAATGAAAAAAGAATGGGATGAAAATTAAATAAAAAAGCAGCTTTTACTCTGAATGGAACAGTAGTTAAGAAACATAAAACTTTTCGCACTGAAGACTCCTGACCATGCATAAAAGCAAACAGCAGTTTTCAAAGATGTCCCCTGGTATTAATGTTCTTGTTTGCCAGAAGTTCATTTGCCATGGCCAAATGCTCACTGATTCAAATAAAAGAACCTCACAAACAATTCACACAATAATTTGAACTGAACTTGGCCATCTTAGATTAGAAATTACTTAAATTGAAAAAAGGAATAAACCTTGTTCAAAATACAGTTTGCTCTTTCTGCCCCAAATTAAACACAATGGAATGATATAGTGGCACTCTCCTTAATGACCACCATTTAGAAGAATATGCAGCATTTGTTAAAAGTCTGAAGTATTCTTAAACTTGAATATAACACACAACTACAAACTATTAGAAAAATTCATCTACCCATGCAGGCATAATAGAAGGGTCCAGGGTCACTAGGAGTCCTAACGTAAGTGTCTACTATTGTTCTCACAATAAAATACATTCTTCATACAGTCCAAAACATAATCTTCATGCATGCTGATAGTGGCTAAGTAAAGTAAAAGGAAAAGCACTTGTCATGAGTTATCATGTGGCTCCTCCAATACATGCAATGCCTGGCAGTTAAAAAAAATAAAAACTTTTTAAAATCAATGAATATTTTATTGATTAGTTTAAATACAATATATACAACGGCAAAGTATGGCAGTGCAAAATACTCCTTTGTTAGCTGTCACCCTCAGTCCTCTAATGGCCTGCTCAAAAGGTTCACTGAAGCCAAAGTCCCTCCTGCCAGCTCTGATTTACCAGCTCCATCTGAAAACTGAACTACAGCAGAATTTATTTGACCTTTTGGAGGCAATGAATCACAGAGGCCAGCAGTTCCAGTCACTGAATGGGTTTCCATTGCTGATTGCTGTGGTGCAAGGAGTGAAGTACCATAGTATGACTTGATGCAATCTGATGCAGTTCTCGGACTGCATGACTTCACCATGGCACTACCAGCAATGAAGTTTCCACAAGTTGCTGGCCCGCAGCTTGTACAGAGGACCAATTGCTAAGTGCAAGTAGCAAAATCTAGATTTTTATTCTTCAGCATGACAAGATTCCACTGGGAAAATAATTTTCTTTAGGACCTTGAGGGCACTCTACAAGCACAGATATGAGGCAAATTCATGCCACAGATAAACACTTTTCTGTATCTAAAGATGCTGATGTAGATAGACCTCTAGTGTGTTTTTAGGAGAGGGGATCTATATGATGCCCAGGGTTATCCACCTCTGAAGTGAATTGGCAAGAACACTTTCCCAAGAAAGTGTGAGGTGAGAATCCAAATTGCTTTCTGCTCTCAGTGGGCATACTCCCTCTCTTTTCTACCAGTAGAACACTAATACAAAACAGTTACAGTCTGATGTGCCTGACAAAAAAAGAAGTTGTCACCTTATAGCTAAAAGGAACAAAACAGAGCCAACAGACAAGATCAGAAGCCCCTTGTCCGGCCCAGTAATAGGGTATTTGCGGTGAAGGACTCTTGGGCTGTGGAACTGTGGAAATAGTTGTAATTAGAAGCTGCATATTTTTCTCTTTTCAACGATTCTGCTTGGTTATGTGATGACATTTCTGAGCATATAGCATCACGTTGTTCACCTTGGACTTTGGCTCACAGGAGAAAGTTACGCTGCAACTCAGGTGCTTGAAAGGGGAAACAAAATAGCATTAAAAGTGCCCCAGAAGATTTTGGGAAAGTCATGGAAACATTTACTAACCTTCACATATTTCAAAAAACAGGATTATTTATTATGGACTTGAAATAAGCACGTGGAGGCTGCTGGTATTTAATATTTAGGAATTCTGAAATCCATGGACTAGTCTTGTACTGCGATGCTTTTCATCTGTGGGGTTTTTTTCCTCCATGTTTGTTGATGGCTTACTTCAGCTTCTCATGGTGGTTTCGTTTTCAACCCTCAATTCACCACTTGAATCCTATCTTCTGACGCGATGCCATGTATAATCTTACAGAGCTGTAGAGATTTGGGTCAGTAAGTGGATGAAATAGGATCTCATCTGGAAGAAACTGAGAATTAGAGATTTTTTTTATAATTACTTGCTTACTGCTTCTGTAAGTTCTGTTTATGTGGCACATGAACTTGTTTGGCTTACAATACTGAAATGCCTTCAAAGGGTATTACTAGCATCTGTTTCCCAGAGGTGTGCTTGTTATTGATCAGCTCACAAAGAAGGTAATACTTTATCTCTGCCCTCTTCAATTGTTAAATTGAGTTCAGATTGTTCAAGAGATCCACGTGGAAACTTATTTCTGGCTTCCAATATATCACCCCATCTCTAAAAAGCCAGATTCTGCAGCATCAGTTTGGTCACAGTGAGCAGAAGCCAAATGGTTATTAGTTGCTTCTGAATGGAATTGAAAACAATGTGTGCTTGCCCAGCAGCCTGCCAAATTAGTTTGTTTGCTGCATCTATAGCTTGCCAGACCTTTCTAAAGATTATCTTTAGAATCCAGTTTCTCTTGATTGTATTACTATTTATTTCTATCTTGAAAACTGAAATAATCCTTAAGTGTGATCCAAAATTGTGTTGCAGCCTTGCTCTCTTAGCCTGCTTCCCAAACCACAGCTTTCTTGTTCTTCCTCCTATTCTGTGATTCATTCAGTAGTTGGTGCTCTAAAAGAAAAGCATTTTTTAACTTACTTATTCCTTAAGCTGTGACTCCTAGCTCAAAGACATTCCTTTCATCTCTCCAGTTTTAATAGGTCAAGTTTAAACTTTCCATTCCTTAGCTTCCCAACCTGCATGGTAACACCTACTTGACAGAGAAGTCAACAAGCCAATATAACTGCTTCAAAGTCCTCTGTATATCAGAGATGGAAAAATCCATGTATTTACAAAACATATAGTTGCCTTGCCACACAAACTAGTTTCAAGAATGCCATTTGGAAGAAAAGAAAAAAAGGAAGCAGAGAAACATATTTTAAAAGGAGGATCTGTCCCAGTTTATAATCTCCATTTTCCCCTAAGACTGTTCACTGTAACCAATAAAAAAATCAGTGTGAAAGTTCACTCTAATTCCAGTTACTTTCCTCATCTTAAATAGCTGCTAGTTTAGTGATTAGAAATACTATTCGCTGACTTTTCCTCTTATTTATCTATTAATTGCTAGAAAATCGGCATGAGAATCAACTGGCAAAATTGCTACAGTTTCCATCCCTATTATGTAAATGAATGATAACTACACTGAATTAGGTGCTTTTTTTATCCTCTGTGTAGTCACTTTCTAGATCTTCTTCATCTTGCTGTTAGTGCAGTTCGTTCTTCTGGTCTCCTGATAGGGAAAATCAACCAGTAGTGAATCCTTAAACATATTCCAGTAATCTCTATTCTAGATCTGATAACTGCTATTTATAGGATGGTATTTTGTTCCTTGTTAATCTGAAAAGTGTTATGCCTACAAGGGCATCAAGTGTAAAAATTTTATAGTCCTAGAACCATAAAAAACTGAGGTTGGAAGCAACCTTTGAAGGTCCATTAGGCTAAGCTATTTTAAACTGAACAAAATCAGATCAGGTTTCACAGAGCATTGCTCGCCTCAGGTTTAAAAATCTCCAGAGATGGAGATCTCACAGCTTTTCTGAAAAAGTTGTAGCATTTCATCACTCTCACTTTGATTTTTTTCCCCTCTATACATCCAATTTCTTTTGTTGCAGTTGTTATCTTTTTCATCCTGTCCTGTTGCTCTACACAGCAAGTTGAATGTGGCTCTCTTTAATGACCCAAATTTAGAAGATTAATTAACCAAATCACTGTACTATGATAAGCATTGCTACAATAACTTGGATGAAGAAATTATGGTCATCCACAGATGTGCAAATTCTTCCAAGTTGCTTATCAGTATTTTACCTATGGGTGAATATGAGCAAAGCTTCTAAGTGTTCTGGATGCCTTGTGGTTTGTTGTTGTTTTTTTTTTTCTTAATTTTCTAACTTGATTCCTTTTAACAGCTTGAGTTTTGGGAAGTCTTCACTATCTCTCACTTTGATAATGAATCTTTTTATAGAACAGAAGTGCGTTTGAAATGGTGTCATAATGGTGATGGTGGAACCATTCTCATTGACCAAAGTGAGGTCCTGCTCAGCAAAGACACACTAATAAATCCTTTAGTCTCTTGTGGATGAGTTGGACAGAAGGCAGTGAAGAAATCTTGAGCTAAGACTTTTTATTTTATGAAAGGCATTGAGCATGTCTGAAGTTCAGCCAGCAAAGCTGGAAGTGCCTGTAATCAGCAGACACGCTTGAAAATCTTGGCCTCAGGCTTTGTTTATTGCACAGTCTTGTATCAAATAACATGTAAGCAAATAACAAATGAAGTAATTTTCAAGAATTTGTAGTGCCTTCAATAAATAAAGAGCTTTATCTTTCAGGTCAAAAACCAACACAAATTTATTTTCCTAGCAAAAAGAAACAAACAAAAAAACCGTAACCAGTTAATTCTTTCTCCATTCAGTCCGTCAGTTCCTCAAGGATTTCCCCTAGTCTGATTCTGTGGAGATCATTCAGTTCTGGGAGAGAGCTGGACTGAGAGATTCATAGAACCATAGAATGGTTTGGGTTGGAAGGGACCTTGAAAATCATCCCACTGCCATGGGCAGATACAACTTGCACTAGACTGGATTGCTCAAAAGCCCATTCAGCTTGTCCTTGATTAATGAATTTATTTTTTTCCTATTACACTTTAAAATAGAGGTGCTGGCTATGGCATTGCTGGGATGCTTACTAATGTAGACATGTAGGGTATGCTCTATATACAGCTAGCCAAAATCCTAATTAGCTAGCCAGCAACAACAACCTGCTGTAATCCAGAAACTCTGAAGATCTTGCAGTCCTCAGGTCAACTAGATAATGAAATGGGCTGGTCCTAGAAGACATTATCTGCTGCTTTTTCAAACAAGCCTGGATCCCAACAAAAGCAGAAACATTCATTTGGGTATGGCTCAAAAAGGAAAGAAAGAGATAAGGACGGTAAAGCCAGGCAATGAGAGAGAATACTGGAAATCAGCCATACTGCTCTGACTTTTGAAGTTTCTGTAAGCAAAAATATCTCACTTCCTGATTGTTTCTTAAATAAACATCTTTCCCTTAAACAAAACAATCGCCCATTTATCCCCTCCTCAAAATATCACTTACAGAAATGGTAAGACAGATCTATTTCTTTCTTCAAATGCCTATTTAATGTTTAAAGACTTGCAGTTAGTTAAAAAATGTGTTAGCATGCTGAAGTTTCTAAACATGTTTTATCAAGTGAAGGAGATTTGAGACAAGATCAACTGGATTATGCCTGCATTTTTGTAGTTAGGGGAATAATACGTTTTGTTCCATCAATGTGTCCACTTTGCATTATTCAGCACAAAGCTTTGTGAAATAAGAATCATGGGAATATCACAATATAAAAGAAAAAAGTACAAATAACAGCTTCATAAACTGAGAAATGTACATAAATAAATCATGTGGATGGGGCAGTTTGCTTAGCTGGCAAGAAGAAAATATGGAAAATCTGCTTGTTAAACAATAACCACAGAGTGTGCTTTTATGATGTTTTTCACCACAGTAATTCATATTAGAGATAGAAGCAGTTGCATGTTAAATAAAATCATTCAGCATTGTTCTCCTCACATTACAAAAAGCTGACTTGTGTTGTTTTTAGATGCCTCCCATTAGAAAGTAAATATTCCTCTGATGTTATACATTTCAGAAAATTTAATAAAGATGAAGTGTAAATAAAGTCGCACAGAGATTTCAGACAGTTTTATTAGCAGATTGTTGAAAAGAAAAGAAAATTAAATACAGTAACAGTAAACGTGGTTCTCACATTGAAACCAGGCTCAAATAACTAGGCTACCATAGAAAAATTTCCAATTCTTGCATTATGATGTAAAAACAGATTTTTGTACAGATTTTGTACAACAAAATTCGTAATAACCTTTTTTCATTTTTAGAAAACTTTAAATATATAGATAAAAATAGACAATTTTCATAGGTCCTACATGAAGATGAGTATGTTCTGTTCCAAGGGCTTGCATAGAGCGCAAATGTGGTTATAATATAGAACAACTAGACATTAATATCTTTAAGATTACAAAAGCATATAAACAATAACATGAGCACAACTTTTCTTCATAATCTATGCAAAAAAAAAAAAAAAAAATCCAAATCAGAACCCAAAAACAAAATACCAACCCAAAACCTGTATAACTAAAGAGGGGCAAAAATTTCAGCTTACGGTAACATCTCATGGTCTGTTATATTTACACTGTTTTTAGCAAGATTCTTTCTAAACATCCAGCTTATAAATTGGTTCCCCCTTAATCCTTAACATTTCCATTTATGTACCAAGCCAAACACTGAGGCATTCCCAAAGGTCTTGAAAGTATATACTGTAAAACTACTAAACCTACTTACAGGTGACTCTATGCAAGGAGCAGAGCAATGGTAGATGCTACTACATATTTCAGTTGTAAGCTTTTAATTCTTTTTCAGATATGAATGATTCAAAAGCTTGCCACAACTCCATCTAACTTTACAGTTGTTAACCCTTTAAAGACTGCATATGAACAAAATGGAGTACAGAATCCCATATGTGTTTAAGTAACTATGAAAAATTATGAAGGAATCATGGTTAGAAAACAATAACACTACAAAGTATTAAGTAACAATATTTAATGAAAAATATTGCTCGATATTTCTTAAAAAAAATTACTGTGATGTGAACTTGTATATACATCTTTCTACTGTTAAAAAAAGACTGTGGTGGAGTAAATATGAACCGCACAAAATAAATGTGTACCAGTATTGCAAGGAAGATCTACAAACTATAGAAGCTCAGTGCTAGGTGTTTACAAAGCATTAGAATTTTTTTTTGCAAAATAATATTAATATCCAATCAGAACTATTTTTAAAGAAATATTTGCTTTAAGTTAGGCATCTTAGACATTTAAGGTTTTGATATGTTTCCATGTAATAAATAATATTTTATATGCATAAAACATTTGATGAAGAAAGCATAATCACAAAACTTACAGTAACAGCACTGATTCACAAAATCAGTCTTTAAAGGGGTAACCCAAAAGTATGCAAAGCAAAGAACATAATTTTTAGTAATGTATTAAGCACTGTGTTGCAGCTTACTTCCAGTTATCAGCACAAAGGTGAAAACACATATTGTAGCTTTCATAAAGACAGTGAAAGTAACACATAACCACCCATCCCTAAGACAAGGTGGGAAGGACAATAGACTTCAACTGCATCACTCAGTTCTACGTGGAATTGGACTGATACATCAAGTGTTTGTTAGGTTTTCTTTTTTTTAGCAACATTGAAGTAATATGACATTAACATATAAAAATATTTCTGGCATTTTGACTTGCTGCTCAGCCACAGTCCATTCTTAGAAGTGCACTGATCAGGGCACTAACCAGGGCTCAATATACAAATAAAAGTGGCTGATACAGAATTCTGACTGTTACCAGATGCTTAAGATCTCATTCAGTAATACTGTGACTCCAGGACAAATATTTACATGCCTGCATGCGTTAAAACTAGAAAGGTGTCTTTCTGACCAACAGGGTGACAAAACAATATTATCTAAAATTTTCATTTCCTAAACTCTAGATTTCTACTGCATACATAATACCTTCCTTGTGTGATTTGTGTTATATACTGTACATGTGACCAACAGTTTGATAAGAAGCAAAGTCTTTTATTTCATAAACCCCTGCCAGTTTACAATGACAAATTATTACTCTTTTTATCGTATTTTTTTATTTTAGGAAAAGAGACTTTGTGAACAGTAAAACAGTTTGTTTACATTCAGCGTTCCTTTTCACTTACACAAAATTCCATTTCACTTAATGTAGTCTAACATACATATGTTGGTCTCTTGGAAAGCATGTGGAAAAATGTCTTTAGAAGAAAACCTACGATCATAGTTTGAAAACTGAATGTATCAATTTTTTTTTCTTTTACCTTTTTTTCTTTTTTTTTTTTTTTTAATAAGAATCCTTTTATGCCCTCTACAAGTTCACTTCTGAGCTATCTTGCTGGTTTCAGTATGATATAACAGTCTGTAAGTGTACTTGGACACCGCTGGAAGGATCATTTGATGTGCTCAAATACAGAATCATCAGAGGAGGACAGAGCCTGCATTCCTTGAAAAAGGGAACACTCAGCCTTGTTCTGACCTGCCTGTAATTTTGGATACAATAGTCCGGCGCAGTGATGCAGATTTTCACTGTAAGAAGAGTGCTACTGTACATTTACAATCATTCTCTAGGTCTCCATGTTGAGCCACAGGAGATAACCAAAGGAGGACACTCTTGCGGAATTCTTTACATTTTTGAAGAACATTGATAAATGACCTTGAGGAAGTTGGCTTGAAAACACCTTTGTTTCCACAGAACTCCTTGTGAGCCAATGTCTTACTGCAAAGTTCTTTACCGTAGCACAGGTATCTTCAGCAGGAAAAATTCAATACATGACAGTAGTTTTCAAATAAAGTCTTCCATCTAAAATATGAAAAACAAAGATTCGCTTTACACATTTACATCTGCAATGAATCAAAAAGAGGAAAAAAAACACATGATTTAAAACTTCTGTAGTAATCCTCCCTTAAATCTTTAAAATGCCACAAATGGTACTTTATGTTTAAAATAATTAAGGGAAAAGAAAACAAAAGAAAAAAAAACAATAAAAGGAAAACATCACCATTGCTTTTTCATCTGACAGTGGTCAAAATAACTCCATTAAAAATTACATGCACTTTGCAAGTCGTGAATACTGTAAAACCTTCTAAAGCTTTAATATATGCCATTCTCATATCAGTGCTATGGCACCAGGAATGTAGGTGGAGCCTCTGTGCATGTGTTTTTACTGATATGCAAACTTAACTGAATAGTGCTGAACAGCAATTATTTCCTGCATGGTTGCAGAACAAAAATCTTCTTGCATGCAGTCGTTAGTACTCCCATCACTAAAGGCATAGCTCACACTTTCTGATTTAGCTATGTTGTTAAATATACCATGTAATGTAACCATTGTGCATGTTTGTAGCTATTTATATAGAATCCACTATAGGATACTTAATCGCTATCAGTGAAGTATAGCCTCCTTCCCCCATAAATGAGATTAACTGAACAATTACGATGTTAAAGATGTAAGCATGTCTCTCTCAACATTTTTCCACCCAAGTGAGAAGCATATATCTAAGTGAGATATGTGTGATGAAGATGGAACTTGAGAAACAATAAGCTCACCTAGCTGGTTATTTTTGATCTAGAACAACTTGAAGAGAACATTCTGCCATAACATAATATTTACAAATATATTCACAATTTTTCTCTCTGCTAATTTACAAATATGAACACAATTTTTTTCTCTTCTGAGGACATGAAGGTCTTCTATGCATCAGTTCTCAGCAAAACAAGGATGATTTTTTTTAAACAGGAAACAGAAAAACCGCTACATTGTTTTATTTTGCTGTTCTGTAGGACAAAAAGCATTGCTCCCTAGTGAGTAAAGAGCATTATGAAATATATTAATCCTCCACAGTGCATAATTACAAAACATTACTTATATTGCAGAATATAATGTACCTGTAAATACAAGCTGTATCTCAGCTCTTGAAGTTTACAGGAAACCTCCTTTTAGTCCAAGTGAAATCAGCCAATATTAGTAAGATTTCAGAGGGGTTTGCATACTTTTTGGCTTATTTACACCACATTAGTCTTTAAAATTCTTGATAGATATATAGGAAGACAGTTGTCTGAGATAAACCGAGATAAATGAATGCTGAAATTTTCCAAACGCTTGGCTATTATTGAAGCTCACTGTAACAGCCAAAGAAAAGTTTGACTCGAAAGCAGACAAACGTGTATCTCAGATGGGTATCACATACAGCTGTAATAACTCATCCCTTCCGCACACCCTTTTCTGATTTTTATTGTCACATTTTTTGGGAAAAAAGAAGACAGTAGAATCGCTCACTGCCTTGCAGTGATGGTTATCTAGTGCCCCTCTGGTTTTCTTTTTCCACCACTAGTTTTCATTTGCAAGCTTCCGGGCCGTGCTCTCTTTTGCCACTGGTTCTGTTGTCTTTACATTTTCCTGCTCCTTCTCTCTATTTTTTTACATTTCCAGACATTTTTGTTAGACTATATGATAATTTTCCCTCCACCTGTAGCACTTCCACTCAAAACCTTTCCACCTTCTCTTTGCTTTTTGTGCTCTTTATGCACTGAAGAGAAATAAAAGAAGAAATTGAGTAAGAATTGAGTTAAAGATTTCTTGCTTTTCTTTGATGGATGAAAAGCAACCACAATGCTTGTTGGAATTCAGGAGGGAAAAACAGATATTCATAAATGGATCCTGGTAAAACTCAATACTTGGTAAAGCATCTATCTGCACAGAAATCCTTCATCAGGTACAGGACAGCATGAGCTACTACTGGCCATGGTTCTATATAGTTCTTCTGAATATATTGAATAAACACAACAGACATTTACAGCACTAAAACTGTCCAGATACCTCTGTAGGAGAATCACTCTGCATATATACTAGCACTTTGGCTATCCCGAATGCAAACTTGCTAATGAGTGCTGAACATAAATATTAAGATAACCTACAGTCAGTAACTTGTATTTTATCTCACTATATTATGTCTCACTATGCCTTTTAAAATATTTATTAAAACATATTCTCAATTTAAAATACAGCTGTAGGAAGCAGAGGCTTTGAGGCAGTCAACAATAGATGAACAATCTGCAGAGAACAGCAGTACCTTTTCAAAAGTCAGCTCTATTTTAGACAGCTTTAGGACTCAATCAGGCAGTGAAGTCAATAGGAGGTTTTTCACCTTCAGTGGAGGACGCTATCAGATCCTGTCTGTAGCACAGACAATCAACTGTAATGGAAATGGGCACCTTTACAAAGCATCTTCCTTAGAGAGTAAGAGGATACTGACATTAGCGACTGATATCAGTCAATGATAAGATTATAAAACATATATTTCCTCTATTAACGTGTTTGACTAATTCTCCTAACATCTGGGAAAATGAAGCAAGCATAAACTTTAAAATATACTCTGCCATGTTACGACACAGATAAAGTAATGCCATCATTAAGTAATACTATGTAGGAGTTCAAAAGTTGCTAAGAATTGTAAAATATTTCCCTTAATTTTGCAAGATTAGTCATGGAAGAATGAAGAGCAAAATAAATATCCTTTTATTTAGAACCTACAGTCCCAGCAGAGAAAAAAAAATTGCTGCATCTGTGGAACTGCGCACTGGCCTCTCAAATAATGACTCTGGAAGGTGAAGAAATTTCTTTAGGTTTTTCTTTTTTATCTGGAATGTTTCTGTATGTAGCTGAGAAGTTCATGTAGCCACTCATGAAGAACATACACAAGAAAATAACCAGGTGTAATTCATAGCTCTGCACACTAATCCTATCTTTTCAACACGGTGACCAATTCAACCACTTGCATCTGATAGCTGTACCTGTTCCTTTTTTAAGTCTATTCTTTTCTCCCTAACCATTTCCTACTCAATTCTCGCTGTTCAAAGGTTCTTCCAAAGTAAGTGGAACTTCTCAATGCCAGTGTCAAAGCCATCTGAATCACTTTACCTCTAGATGTAGCCAGTGCTACTATCTGAAGAACAGTGGAGAATTACCAGTGATATGACTTCATGATTTCAAGCTTATAATTACAAGCAAAATCTACAAATCATGAGAGAAGCTCATCCCTTGTAACTCAATGTGAAAATGCCATTACCTCTAAATCCCAAATCATTATGATGATTCTGCTTCCTGACTCCTCATAAGCTTTTGTTTAACAGTTATCTATGCATATTACTTTATTCTCTGTTGTTAACAAATGCAGAATTTTTCTAACTGCACAAAATTAAATTTATGTAAAATAAATATGTGATATAATATTCACACAAACATAGATACATACACACAAACATATGCTACACACAGAGTGTTTTTTAAGAGTGTTTACAATGTTGGAGTATATTTTTAGTCTACTGAAAATTCCAGATCTGTGTTGAAGTTTTCCAAATTTACATACTGTTATATACAACATAAATATATAGAACTTCCTTTCACTTTTCAGAAGTCAAGCAAAAACACAAACTGGGAAAATACTGCTACATTTCTAAATAGAATCATGCATGATTAGCAAATTGTCATCTGTTTCAATTGCTCTATTGCAAATGGCACATAAGCTCATGCTAGTAACTCAAATAGAAATTACACTACTCCTAAATCTCATTTGTTTTGGTTTTTTTTCTGTGGACTGGTATGATAGAAATTCCAGTCAGAGTGAGGGAGTATTATTTTAGATCAACCCTTTTTAATTAACTCGCATTTTGAGGTTTTTGAATGAACATGCCTGGATAGTTAGAAGGTCATAAATGTTATAAAAACAAACAAATGGAATTGACATATAAGTTTGCCATGCTGAAACAAATCATATGCCTTGAAATGCATTCCCACAGAGAAGTCAGATGGGAAATGATTCACACCAGCTTGTCATAAGTATCTCTACGGGCCCAACATTTTCTGAGATAAAAACATAAACCCAATCAAATATTATTCCTATTAATAAGCTTCCTTATAAAGTGAGAAAAATCTACAATGAAATGTTAAGTTTGCTCATAGGTTGCACACCAAACAAATCACTCATTAGATAGTAATGTGTGCATTTCTGCTTCTCAGTGCAAGTCACACTGCAGTTGCTTGCTATCCAACCATAATTCTGTTTGAATTCTGAAAGTTGGTTTAGAAGTAAACATAAAAAAAGGCAATCATCATGACTACCATAAGAACATACTGCAGTCTTTGGTTTATAGAAACCTGTAAATCAACATCAAAGGTGTAGCGTCCCACCTGAACTTGGTCAATTGCTGCTTAGGACCTTTGAAGGAAAAAAACAACCAACTAAGCCACCATAAAGATAGGGTAGCATGTCACAGAACAACCTGATCTAGTTAAAGATGTCCCTGCTTACCACAGGGGAGGTCTCAACTAGATGACATTCAAAGGTCCCTTCCAACCCAAACTGTTCTATGGTTCTAGGAAAAGATGGTATGACAAGTAAATTAAATAACTTGTAAGCTAGTGTACAAATATTTTGTAAGTTCAGCGTCATTGCAGACTTTTTTTCCTTAACATTTCATAAGCTAGAATATTAGAGTAAAAAATACTATGGTCCACCCTAAGTCCAACAGGTTCAGAGAAACGAAACATTTGTGATATTAAATGGAGTTACTTTTACCTAAATAAAAGCAAAGCTGCTCATCTGTGCTAAAGAACATAATAAATTGTGTTTCCTGTTAGGAAGTAGCTTTATTGAAAATGGCAGCTATTTTCTCAGAAGGTATTTTCAGGCACCTGTAATCTAATGAGGTTTGTCCCTTTTAAAGAACAGTCGTACGTGCATGCCCGAATGCACACAACCTCTTCAGCCCAGAGCTGATAAAAGCATCTACAAGCCATAGCTCAAGCAGCTTTAAATTATATAACTGGATGGTTTATTTGCTTTAATAAGATGGGGCAAATGTGAATCACAGTGTACTTCTAACCTTTCATTCAACCTGATGTTTTAATCATTTGGAGGAAGAGAAACAAAACAAAAGAAAGGGATGGCAAACAAATGGTAATGATTCATGTGATATTTGATAAGACAGCAACGGGAAGTCAAAATAAAAGCAAGCATATTGTGACAGATGGAAGGGATCTTAGTCAAAATGTAACCCTTTCTCAAAAAACTTAAAGGAAGCAGTTAATTAAGTATGAAATCTATTTTTGCACACTCTTCATATATTTTATCCAAAACTGAGACATAAGAGGATTTATTTTCCAGGAAGATAAGAATGAAAGTATAACTTTTTAATCATGAGAAAATCATGAGGTGGATTCTTTTTCAGAGTTTGCAGAGTGTGACTGAGAAGATAAACCCCCCCCACCTTTGTAAAATGCATTCAACTGAACATAACTTCCCATAATTTTCCTTATAAAATGAAAAACAACATGCTGTGAAGGGAAAAGATTCTTCCCAGTGCAAAAGGTTAATCAGAATGCTGAAGATTTACAGCTGAACACTGAAGAGTAAGGACAGGGATCCTTACTGTCTGGACATTGTTCCTGGAAGCAGAAATAGATAATGTGGAACATGTATGGATCCACTACTCTCTTCCTAAGTAGAATTAGAGTGGAGTACTGAAGATGTCGGAAAGTAGACTGAATTGTTGAAGCTTCAATATCTGAGCAATTTGTTCTTTAAAAAAAAGTGCTTGTCCAGTTTTTATGCAAAGACAGGTGATTTCATACTGCATGTTCAATAAACTCATGCAAATATGAAGTATGTAAACATATTTGGCCAAACACTATCCTAGTTTGCCCTTTGTATAACACCAATAAATTACTTTCAAATTTGCATATTGTTATTAATCATACACCTTTCATTTCTCTACTTAACATTCATGTACAAATATATTTGTGCTAATACTTAGTGCAAATATTCAGGACACTGAGATGTTCATGTCTTTCTTTTTAAAGCAATAATTTATCCTTCGGAGATTTTAATTCTAGGTCTGAGTTTCCAGGCATAAAACTAAAAGACAGATATATAAAAATGAGAGTATAAGCACCTTTTTTGCAGTTATTTTAACCATTGAACTGACAAGATCTTCTTTCAGTAATTTTATCATATGTTTTAATCATGAATATGTGTTTTCATTATATCATTGAATACCACAGAAGCCAGCTAAAGGTCAGCAATCTGGTCTTTAGTAAACTAACAAAGCAGTGGACTACCTGAATATGTCACCTTCTATTATTTAAAGATCATATAGAACACACAGAGCTTGCCATTTGGAGCACTGAAAAGATTAAACTGGCAAGGTGAGAAATTCCTTGAAAGAAATAGATTTTAAAAAGCACACTGTCTCATATTGTTGCCTTAGGAACTTAGCAACCCTTTTTCTATTTGTATAAACAGAACAAAAGCATAGCCAAAAAAAGACAACAGAACTGATTACTTACAAGCAATGAACCTAAGGCATTGTATTGCATCACCTCTTTTTGTAACAAATAAAAAAAATAATACAGTATTACAATAAAAAAAAAGGGAGAGAAAAAACAAAATGCCTTCAACTGAAGAATCATGTGGGAAAGTTATTACAAGATGAAGTCACACCTAAATACAATCAGCTTGTAAGATTCCAAAGCTGATTCTGTTCAATGCTGTTTGTAACACAGTGAGGATAATTCTTGTGCTGAACAATCTGTTCTGCATTAAACAGCTTTAAATTCTACAAAAAAGAATGTTTTGTTTGCTATTGTATTTTAAAAAGACCCCCAAACACAAATAACTTCCTTTTACTACCTTTTACTATGACCAACAAGTAAAAGTGGATCTGATATTATAGAGAAATAATTAAGATCTAAGAACTGGAATGTGGTATCTTCCTGATACTTTCTTTTTTCACTTCTATAGTCTTGATGAAAATAGAAATGACTATTCATCTTTTTAGTCTGATTGATCTTCTTTCCAGCCTCCTGTTTTAGTGCTTCGCTCAAGTGATCCCTTTTCATTCTAAACATCATCATCAAAGTAATCTTAAACACAAAATAAAAACTTCTCCTCTTTGGTGAGGAAAAATTCATCATAAAATTAAATCTGAATTAAAAAAAATTAAAAAAGATGGACAGAACCGTGTTTGTTCCAGCTTTCATTAATTTTTGTTTTCTGAGTTGAGATAAATGACAGAAAGTATCTACACAAAATCACATGCATATTCAAAGTTCTCAAATATGACCCTACATATACATACATATAGAAAAATAGAGAAAGATCCTTTTGATCCCTGAGCTAGAAGCCAATAATATTAGCATGATTTCAGTATTTGCAATTCCAGATCACATAATAAAGTATGGATTAATAAGGATCTTCGGTGGAAGTCTGGAAAAGGTAACATGGCTCATGGTTCTTCTACAAGGAATCGTTGTGGACATGGTGAGTACTAGCAACCTATTGTTCCATCAAAAAATAGTGTGATGTTTATTTCCTTCGGGACATAGAAATCAGTTATGAAGATGCGCTCTTCCAAAGTATTCTCTTTTCTAGAGCTTTTAGCCCAGAGCACCTCTTTAAACACAAGTAAAGACTTACCGAATACCTACTCCTACACAGAACATCTCTCTTGATTCACAGAATCATAAACCTACCTTGCTTTTCTATGCAAGCCAATTATTTTACAAACAAATAACTTTCATGAGATACAATATTCCAGTAACAGAAAGGCAGCTTAGTGTTTTGTTGTTTTCACACTCCACTTAAACTTCAAAATTAACACTTGAGTATTATCTGACTTTTCTTTAAACTGAGATACTGAGATGCCATTTCAAATGTTGGAAATTTTACTGGAAAATAGAGGCCATTTAAAGAAAGCATTTAACTTCACTGCTTACATTAGCTCACATACATGAATTCTGGGTTGTGTGGAATCCTATTCTAATATCAGTATCACATTAACACCACATTTTTCTTTAATACCCAGCCACCCTTGCTCTCCTCTGCATCCTGAAACAGAGTAACAGCCCAATGCATAACACAAAGAAATGTTCACATGCAGGACAGAAAGGAATGAGGTTGTAAAATAGATAGATTGTACTGAGGCAAGCTTATGGAAAATCTATTAAGGATGCACACATATGCAATACAGGCTTTCTGGTTTAGGTATTTTGTATGAAAGCAAGCTTATGGAATACAATGGCACCAAGCAATCAGTTCCATAACAAGAGTCAAGGTGACAGAAACCAAACCAGAAGTCATACCCTAAGAAATAAGCAATGAGCTGAAGTCACATATAATCCTTACTACCACACAGAAATATAAATAGACCTTAATGAGGGCTTAGCATGAGCAATGCAACTACAAAATGAAAAAAAAAAAAGCTCATGTTAAATCTGAGGAAGAATTCAACTGAAAGACATATATGGAGTTTAATCCAGTAGCTAGCTATTTAGCAGTACTTAACCAAAATTCCTTTGTTCCTATAAGGAATGATGAATATTAGCATTTTAAATTACAAGAGAAACTTGTTTCTGTGACAAGTGCTAGTGCTGATCCAGGTATATTGTTTTTCAATTAATAATTTAAGCTGGTTTCCTTAACTGACTGTAACTTTCCATCTTGGGCATAACTTCATAGATATATGAGATATATTAAGTACTGTAGTGACAAGCCAACCCTTCCCATTCCCTCTCAGTGGTAACAATTTCAGACAAGTGCTTCAAAATTAGTATTCTACCCTCCCAGGAAAAATGCAATTAGCCTTAGGACCAGGTGGTTTGAATTTGGCACCACCCTGTGTCTTTGCCAGTAGAGATTCCTCACAAAACACAGCATGTCATTACAGACTGTGTCCTGGATGCACCCCACTACAGAAATCCCAGACCATATGGAAGCAGCATGCTTTCCCAGAGAGACCTTAGCACCATGGTCCATCATCAAAAAGTAAGCAAGAGAAAAGAGAATGGCTAAATTAAACCACAGTCTTACCCAGTAACTCTGGGATCCAGTGACTACCTTGGAGTCAGAATAAATGAACTGTGCAAAGTATCTGAAGTGTAAAATTTTCTTGCTTTGAAGTGTAATTATGTCAAGACAGAGGAAATGAAAAATTTTACCTCATGGTTAGTTTTCTCTTCCCCCTGATTTCTTCCCCCCCCCAGCTTCACACTTACACTGTTTATTCTCAGTAGCAACATATTAATGAGCTTGTACAAGTTACTTTCAGGACCTCCCCTGGAACAGTGTTCCTCTCTTGGAACAGTTGCTGGTTATCCATGCTCAAGGCGAATTTAAACTGGAATAATATCAGGATACCAGTATAATACAAGGAATAGAGCTGACACCATGAAAATAAAATTAATGAGGGCTTATCACAGAAAAGCAACTGCTTATTTATTGCATCTGGATTAAATAGTAAAGAGAGATACAAATCACCTCTGTTTTCTTTTCAGGAACTCAGTTCGGCTGTAGGCCTTCAAAGATGAGTGATATATGAAAGTGGTCTTTAAGATATTATTTGTGATATGATGCAGAACAATAAGCCCATCTAGTCCAGTTCCTAATGCTATGCCATTTTAGTAGAAAGAGAGGCAGGAACTAATTGCATGCCGAATATATTTACTGAATATCTGATCTGGTAAAATAAACTTATCTATAAAGTTAATTTTAGCTGGAAGATCTAAGAGACTCACTGATCTACTAGGAAAACTCAGTTATTAAATCCTAGAATTAGGACTGTTTTGTAGACCTAATGTTTAACATCAAGCTCTGGAACTATTGCTCTGGAACTGGAATGGAACTGATTTTCCATCTTTCAATACTGTTCAATATTTTAGCATTAGAAAACAGATTGCTTAGGATGGCATAGTTGCTGCTGCAACTGTGATTGTCATAACAAATTTGATGATAACACTGGAAATGGAACTGATCTTCCAGTCAATTATATCACTTTTATGATGCTTCCAGTATTTCCAGTGAAGCCAAGGAGTTTGATCCAACCACATACTTTTTATGTTCAACTCATCAGTGTGCAAACACACCGTTTTTTTCAATAGCTATGAGTGTATATCTTTGAGTCAGAGTGTCAAGTTAAAAATGAGAGCAAATTATTACTGCTTTTTATTTTATGTTTGTATTCAATATAGCTTGATTACTTGAAAGGACTTGTAGCCAGCATACTGCAGTATGAAACAATATCATGAAAAATACATGGCTTTTAATGCAAGAGTTGCACCAACAGTTTGTCACAGGCACAGTCTGCAGAATCAACTAAGAGTCTAAATAAACAAGTCAAAACTTGAATTATCTAATATAGCATTGTATACTTTGAACAATCTCTATTCTAATTTCATGCACATAAAACAGCACTGTGAATTTTTTGGTCCTGATTTCATAACATTTTGTTTCCAAGGCCAGCTGCAGCACTTTGTGATCCATCCTTTCTAATGTCCATGACAAAATGCACTACTGTGCTATTGCTGCTTTTCCTAAGCTATTAGAGGCTGTATCACTTTTAAAAAATAAGGTTGACAAGAATATAATAGAAAAAAATGTTCTTTTACCATTACTGATAGACAATTTGTGTTTCTCAAATAGGTAAAACAAAATGACATCACATTATCATTATATATGCTGCTCTCTCCCTGGATGTCCTTCAGGTGTTATGGGACCTTACAATGACCAAAATACTTCCTGTAAGGGGTTGAAAAGCTAAAGGTTTCTTTTTAAAGCTAGCAGTCTATTTATTGAATAGATTTTCCTCTTTACAAGCCATCTGGCAGTTCACTGGAAGAATACTTATTACACATATAGGCTGACAGCAAATTTTAGCTATAGATGGAACATGATGCTGGCAAAGTATCCCTTCCAAATGTGTTAATTTTAATTCCACTTCCTTTACACGTAGTTCTCTCAGTTGATTTATTCTTTCTTGTTTCTTTTTTTTCTTTCACAGGAACTTGAGGTACTACTAGAGATGGGTCAAAATCCAATCAAATCCATGAGAAAGCTGACTGCTTGAAATATATAAAGACTAAATTGTTTTATGTTATCATTCTTAATAGTATAAGTACAAAAATAACCACTGCTAGAAAAACTTATTTTATAATTAAAGTAATTGGTTCCTTTGCAGCATTTATACAAATACTACAGAAATATGTGTTTATCTTAAAACAAACTGCTTTAAATATTTCCTACGTCTGAGGGATGTAAAAATGTTTTGTTTTGTTTTGTCATCACAATGGCAAAGACATAAAGGGCAAAACCTAAAACCCCTGGCCACTTCAAAATTAAAACATCAAACTCTCAGCTAGTTTAAATTAATATAGCTTTAATATAACAAAGGTATCTTTTTCTCTTTGTTTAATTTTTTTTTTAAACTGACACAAGATTATTGGAGCAATGGCATTGGAGTGATATTTCAGGAATGTTGTTGCCTTCTCAACTCTCAACACTGTTCAAAGAGCAGTCTGCCTGCTACAATCTCTACATACAGTTTTATTTACATTTTAAGTTTAACTGCTTGTTCGCATCTTGAATATATTAAATGAATGTTGAACTCTCAGCCTTTTTAAAGGACTTCTGACCCCACAGTTATTTTAGATTTACAAAAGACAGACTGCTGCCACTCACTTTTGATCTAAGACAGAACAATTGGGGTAAGTCAATCTATTAGATTTTTCTCATACAAAAATTCAGGTACACTGCCTTTACACAATTTTATGATCATCAACTATTTTCTTACTCAATTTGCACTTGTTTCCCTGTTCTATATTTGAAACTAACTATAATTTGTTAATCATTGTATCTTGTATCAACACTCTTTGCCACTTTTTAATTCCTGTGATTCTGATCAGTCACCAAGGACAAAACAAAATCCAGAAGGTAATAACGTAAGTGAACTTCTATTGTGCCTTTCATCCAAGATCCAGAATACTTTAATTAAGTTTCACAACACCCTTGTGAGATACCAAGGCATTGGTGCTGCCATCACAAAATCAGTAGATAAAGACTCCATAAAGATTTGGTTCCGGATTAAGGCATTGATTGAAAATGCAAAATCAGCTATTCCTTTACCATATCATTCAACAGCAAAACATCAGAGCTAAAGTATATAAGCAAGCTACCTAAACAAATACCACATTTTAATTAAAAGACTGCTGTTATCTACTAGACTTTCTGTTTGAAGCAAAACATGAAATGAGCAAAGACAGAGACTCCTTAACATATAATTCTTGTGACTGTGCCACATGCTACATTTATCCTTTTCAATTATACGATCTTGGAGTAAAATTACAACCTCAGCTATAAACCTGATATATGGTATGAAAACAAAAAATATCCACAAACAAGAACAAAAAAAGCAGCAATGAAATATATTAATTTCTCACCTCTAGCAACTGAATTCAGCATTTCTGGAATGTGACTTAGTTTATTAAATTTGTTCATAGAGGTCTACACCAGGGTACTCCAGTTATACTCATGGACAAAGGAGAAATGAAGTAATGAACCTCACTGTTGATGTTTCTCTCCCCTTCCTCCAGAGAGGGCTGAGGGTGACAAAAACAGATGTAGACATCTACATTGTAGACTTCTACGCTTTGTCAGGTTAATTCCAGCCCATGTTTTGTTCGTGAGCAAAACTAGATTTAACTGGAGAAATATTTACTAGATCTCCATTACAAATTAGTCATAATACAGTAATACAGTTAGAGTAATGAAGTGTAACAGTAATGGTAATATGATACCATTTTTCCTTCATCTACCTCTTTTTCTATATCCCAATTTATGTCCACATCTGTACTTACTTCAGAGGTTTTGGAACACTTCTTTGGATTCATTTCATGTGCTGTGCCTCATATGGTTTAATCCAATTGAAATAAATGCTGCAAAGCTTCAGGATTAATGAAGAATTCAAGTTATCCTTTCTATACTTTAGGGTTGTACTTTATGCAACTTTCAGAACTGTATAGGATGAAAACATTACAGAACTTCACCAAGCAGAAAGGGAATTGTCAGGCATGGATATTTGTCCAGAAGTGACATGCAATTATTCATTGTCAGCATCAGTAGTTATAAGAAGTGATTTAAATGCAGCTGCTGATAGTGTATTTACTTTTGTAAGGGATGCTGGAACTCTGAGGCTAGCAAAAAGGGAAATACACAACAGATGAGATTCATCACAATAACATCAGGCACCTGCATCACAGATAGCTTCCTCTGAGCCCGTTTGGTAGACTCCTTCATAATCAGTGAAGAAACTTGGAAGGTATTACTCATTTTCTTCAAAGGCAGAGATGTGTCTATTACTCTTTATTGACTCTTTATAGGAGTCCAGCCAAATAGCTCAGATAAAGACATCTACCCCACAAATGTGTGAAGTGAACGATATCCCTCCCACTGATATTGTTTGGGTATTTCATGGATAATTACATTGCCTCAGCAGCTCTTCCACAAGTTACCTGCCTTCATAATACACAGTAATATCTGCCTTTATGGCATCAGCAAAGTTCCACTATATCTTATCAGTTGAAAAAAACCACAAGATAATTCAGTAAGGAATATATAACTCTGTATACAATCTTGATAGCTTAAACCCCCTGTTTCTTTTATACAATGAGTGTTCAATCTTAAAGCACTCTTAAACAGCTCCTACTTTTCTGTCTCTGCAGGACTGGCTTTCTAATGTATTGCATTTCTAAAGCAAATTCAAACACATTAATGTGTTTATAAACTCCTTGTGCAAGGATTTAAGCATATGCAAGCGCATTGAAAATGAGTACAAATCCCATAGTGCTGTTTCATTGTGCAAATACAGTTTCTTTGTATTCTAAATCCCCAATCACTTCCCTATTTCAAGTATACTTTTTTAATAATATTGTACTTATCCTTGAAAAAAATGAAACTCCATTTCAAAAATCTCACTACACGGATTGTCAACATTCTGTATAGAAGCTATTCTCATTTAATCATACTTAGCAATTCTTTCCTCACAGGCACTATTTCCAACAATATTAAGTAGCCAATACTTTACCTTAGGATTCTAGGTTATCACCTTTTTAAGGAATAACCTTCACCTTTGTACCTGAAAAACTAATAATCGTCCTCTTAACACCCATTCATTTAACAGAAATAGCTTTCTGCAAATTACTTTTATTTAACTTAATCTCCTTGCATTTCCATATTAAAATTTTGCTGCAAACTTTAATATTGATTTTTTTTTTTTTACACTGAATATTCTCATTTTTGTGTCCAGCTATTTTGGATACTGTCTCAAAGTTGCTGATCACTGCAACCTGTCATTTACCCAGGTCCTCTGCCAATACTGTCCTTTATAACTTTTACTGTCATCAGTTGTACTCCAGCTTCAATCATTAAATGTCAGACAGTAACTCACAAATTGTATTTCCCTCGCTGTTAGTCTAGTAAAGTATAAACTAACCCCATATACTGTACAAATTCCTGGAGTAATTAAAATTTTAACCTGTAGTGTTAGCCTCTTTTTCTATACATAGTATCTGTTCCATGAAAGCTGTTCTGGATCACAGTTTGATAATAATAAAAAATATCAAAATGTTTACCTTCTCATCCCCTCTTGCAAAATAAAAAAAAAAAAGCCATCAATTTCCAGGAAATTGATGTAATATAAGATCTTTGAAAACTTTTGACAGAGGGTTTCTCAAAATTTAAATGTTGCTGTACTCCAAATGACACAGAATGTTCAATAATGTGTTTGTTTTACAGACACTGTAGATCTGAAGAGATTTTTTTGTATACTTCAATTATAAAAACATTTAAAACATACAAACTTGTGCAATTTTTATTTTAATGAAGATGAGAAGTTCATTAACGAAGATAAATATTTCATTAGATGTTAAATAAAACAAAGAGATTTTTTGGCTTCTCTCAGCACAAAATTCCTTTGAAAGATTAATTAATACATGCAAATTATGCAAATTAGACCCATGCAAATATTTTATGAAGACAATTAAGGGAACCATTAATTACTGCTTTTTTTGCTTCAGTGAGATTCATTCATTTAATTTTAATTTCACTTTAACTGTTTTGATGTATAATCTTGCAGCTAAGAACTTTATCTTTCCTAGTGGGTCACTTAAACTTATAAATTTCATCAAGTGAGCAGCAACAGAAATCTGTAAAGATATTCTCTGGGCTATGTTTAGTATCAAGAGAAATTTTTGACACAATGCACTCCTAGAAACTGAAAAACTGGAAGGGAATGTGAGCTCATTCTTGGACAAGGTTCAACTGCTGGAAAAGCAATTAATTTGCTTTGGCTGTGCTAATATAGGGGAATTAGAAAGTGTGACACAAGACAAATAGAAATAATTAGTTCTCCAAAATGATGTTCTCATTAATATGGTTTGAACAGTAGAAATAAAAAACATTATTGCGGCATGTCTGCATTCTGTCCCTAGCCACAGGAGGTAGAAAAATGCAAGATAAAGCATTTTTCACCTTTGTAGTTTTGTATGATGCTGGCATTTATTTTTATTGTAGCTTTTAAAAAAAGCAAATTGTGGACCTGATACTGTAATCTACTTGCACAAAGCAGGAGAGATCCCTAGGTTTCCATTCTGTTCTCTTGCCATGAAAATATGAAGCTATATCTGCCTAGGCTTTTCACAATACACTCCAGTTCCTAAATAAAAACTTTTATTTCAATGTTTTCATTTAAATAATATTTTATGATATGCAATACATGAGTATGTGTTGAGCTGCAACAGCAAATGATTGCTCTATGTAAAATGTTTATGATATTCTCTGATAACGTAAGAAAGTTTTCTTTTTCCATAACGTGAATGCACATGAGCTCATCTGACAAAGCATACAGAAGCAGATTTTTAGTTGCTCTCATTCTTACACTTAGACCTATACAAACCAGGTTTTACACAAGTAGTAAAAATTCCCAGCTGCTGCTCTTCACAAAAACAGGCTGAATATTTGCTCACTTGCACTTTAAACTCTTACTGCAGAATCAAAGGTAATGTAATATTATGTGGCTTCAAACTCTCTTTTTCTCCCTGTAGCCGACATATTTACCAGTTCCTCAATTCCCAATGTCTGGAATCAGATACTAAACTGCTATTATTTGATTGAATTTATTTCTTCTTTCACTTAGGTGGCAAGTCTACAGCACCTGACATAAATTCAGAGTTTGTTATTAAATAAAACAAAGGGAGAGAAGATGTAGCTATGCCTACCTTGACAGCTTTTGATAATGATTACTATGATTAAGAAAATTCTCAAATGCAATTGGTACAGAGGTTTAGCAAAAATATCCAAGAAAATTTCTCGAACTCAAACTGTAACAGTTCTTCATAAACAGCATCCTGTTCTTGGAGAAATCATAGATAAAAGAAAAAGTAATGAAGGTCTTGAACTTGATGTTCAAACCCATGAAACTTTACTATTTTTTGAGTAACCATTTGTGCTTTAGCAACATGGATATAATATTTCCATGTTCCTAATGTGGTAAGCATGTGTCAAATGTCATTGTCAAATGATCATAACACCTGCAAAATACCAGGAAGTGCCTTCTTCTCTGACCAGCAATACTGTTGCTACTCAGCTCCCTTCAGCAATTTTTTATTAATTGTGGCTGTCCTTAAAGATTTTTTTCTAGGTAAACGTTAGAACTAGAATCCCATACCTTACTTCTTAGATTTTCCTAGACTAGCCTTTGATAAAAGGTTTTTGCTATTCAAATACTGTTCTGCCTTTGTTAGGATCTTCTGTCCACATGGCTAATGTCTTTTTCAGTTTAATCTCTTTGGCTTCTCCCTCACTTTCCGTTTTAGTTTCTCAGGGCTGAGATCTTCCTCCCATTGTTTCCCTCTCTGGCTTCGTACCCGAGTAGTCTAATCCAAAACCAGAAATTACACTGCCATATCCATGCCAACAATTGACATATCCCTTTCTACTCCAAGTCTATTCCCTTTATTCCAAACTAAAACCTCATCCTGCTTTTCTGATTCTCCATCTGAATGTTTAGCTGCTATTACGATCTCCAATTAGGAAAATCATTCATCCTTTCAGATTTCTATTCCTCTTCTACACTACTCTGTTAACAGGTCTTTTTGTTTTGTCCCTCAGGAAAATTCAAAATCAAGGTATCCCGTTTGCTTGCTACTTCTACCTCTTCATTACAATATACTAACTACACTTTTTTTATGTAAAAAGTCTCTGCCTCTCATCTTCCTAATCCTAGTTTTAAATACATATCTCACCTACTAAAGCTTGCTTCTGTCCGAGTTGCTGTATAAACAAATTCTTATGGCAAAAACATTTTCATAGTGTGCATCTTTCAATGTTTGCTCCTTTTTAATTCCTTCACTGTCTCTTCCCTTTTCACTGGAAACAAGAGAACTAGAAAGGTTTCACCTTACCCTTCGCCTTGTATGTTATTCCTTAGCAAAACATGTAAGATTGGAGTGATGTTTCCAAATAAGCACCCCAGCAGGCTTTTTCCTATTCTCTACAGTTAAGAAAACTGTTATGTAAAGTTCACAAGACTAATTCACAATGATCCTCCATGCTAGAAATCTAGATTTGTTGAGTCTTACAGCTGAGATCAGGAGCAGCACCTGAATCAGGAGTCTGAATGAACAGGATTGTTCACAAATACATATAATTGCACACATAAATCAAAAGGGTAATTTACCAGCACAGTCACTGTCATCTCAAACTCATAAGATCACATGATCATAATCATCTTCAGATCATCAAGTCCAGCCATCAGCCCAACTCTGACAAGCTTCATACCTAGACAGGGACTAGAACCCTTGACTCTGAGACTAGGAGTTTGATGCTTTCCCAACTGAGCTACACACACATGTCAAAAAAAAAAAAAAAAAGAAAAACTATAAGGGCAATTACATATCCTTATCAGCTACTCGTTTGTACTAGTAGTTCACTAAAGCACAGTACTTTGAGCAGAACTGAAAATTATTGCTGTTATTTTGGCATGAGCTGTTTCCCTTATGCTTCGCATGACAAGTCACAACAAGGGAAGTGTAACTATTAGTGAAATCTCAAACCATTAAATATTTTGCGGTCTGTTGACAGTGAAGTTTTACAGATTTCATAGGAGAATGCAACACTAATATTGACAGATGAAGTTCCTTTATAAGGGGATGATACACAAACATCAGGCATTTTTTAATCTCTATGGTAGTGTATAAACCAAACATCTTTATGACATGCACTACAGCTGACATGATACCACTTTCCTAGCACTCATCTGAAAAACAGTAAACATGGGGAAAAATAAAGAGAAAAAGGTACAGCTCTATACACAGTGTGGAGGCAAACACCAATAAACACCTTACAGTCAGCAAATGTAGCTCCTTGACCAACCTGAAGAAGTATTAAGAATATAGTTCAATTGTGAATGAACTAGAAATCCTTTTTTTTTAATTCAGTTTCACAGTCAGCTGTAGAAACACCATTTCATTGAAGTTGGGTTTTTTTTAATCAAATTTTCATTAATTTTCATCTTGTTTTAAAAAAAATAAGCCTTTTAGTTCTTTCTCGAGAAGTGAATGATGAGTTAATGAGATAGTGTGGGAAATATGTTTTTTACTGGCCTGTTCAGGTTTCAGTTACCTTCTGAGAGAGAAGGTGAAGGGAAGAGAGTACTGGCTTGTCGGCACAGGGTTGATGGTTTGACTTGATGATCTGAAAGGTCCCTTCCAACCTAGATGATTATGATCTTATGAAAATACAAATAGGTAGGATGATGGCTTACAGTGCCCATCTTTCCCAGGCAGCAAGACAACTGGGGTTACTTTCAAAGTGTGCTAGGTTAAGAACTAATTCACTCCATCCTTCCTCCTTTGAATAATATTAACATGAAGGAGGGAGGAAGGAAGAGATGAACAAAAATTAAAACAGTCAACACAAATCTACATAAAGTCTTAATAGCCTCTTTGGTGCACAAAGTGTTTTATTCAATATTCTCATTGTCCTAAATTTTCCCACTTGATTCTGCTCATGCTTAGTCATTAATTTTACATATAGTTACTTTAAAAGTGCACTAAAGTACCATGTTGGAAGAAAGCCTCTGATTGATTAATCATTTATCTCAGTAGAAAAGCCATGAGCATATTTGATTTCCTGCAGTTTTGTTGTCCCTTCCAACCCAAACCATGCTATGATTCGATATATACAGCTATAAAATGAGATGCAAATGGAATAGATAGTAATTTCAAAGTTTACGTACGAGGAGAATTACTGAATGAGGAAGCTCTTTAAGCATGTTTTGCAACACATATGCAACTGCTTATTAAGTCTATGTCCTTCTTTTGCCTTTTAGGCAATAGATAAGAGGATTATGTACCTTAAAGTTTAAAGGTGTAGCTAACAATGACCTATGAACACTATAAAACAATCGTCTATTTATAGGTTACTGCCTGCAATCAATAACACCTTCTGTTTAAGTTAATCAATGTTGTCTTTAATTGATTAGCTTGGGTTGAAAATCTGCCAAAGTGCTGGAGTCCTGAGCAGTAGGTTAGGGAATATACTTATTACTGTTTGATTTCCATGCATTGTAAGATTATTCAGTGGTCAAGAAAACATGAAGCAGAATAAATCCTTATTCTAGGTTTACTCATGGAGTATTTATATGTTTCGAGTATAAAACAGGCAAACTAGCAAGAGGTGTCACAAATACGTAATGCCTATCTAGGTTTAAAATTTGAACTATATTGGACTTTCTATGAAGAAAAAAAATAAATCAGTAAAACAAATGACTTTAAAACTTGTAAGCTGGTAAAGCTAGTAAGGCTCATTCTTCTTATGGAAAATAAAATATTTAAATTAGTGCACAGGGACTGACAGCCCAGCTCTTTCTAAAATGTATAAAAATTGGAGAGCCTATTTTCAGAGATACACTATCTGCAACAGTAATGAAATTCAAGGTGGTTCACACAGATTAATGTTGTTATTTATTATTATGTATATAATTTCATTGAAGTGCATAGCACTATGCAGATGAATAATAAGTGCGTGACCCTGACATTAATACAAGGCGTTACACTCTGCAGTCAAAATACAGCTGAATTTTAAGGCACTAATCAGAAGGAAAATTAAGCATTATGTGTTAGTCTAAATAGGAACAGTGTTTAACCAGCAAATATTTTTGGAAGACTGAGCAAAAATAAAACAGAATTGGGTGGACGAACCAAAGCAGTTCCACTAAATGTAACTGAGGGTTAGACACTAAACTTCCAACAAATCCCTCTTCTGTAACACCACTACTAATAATGAAAATATTTTTTTGAGGATATGAAAGACAAAAGAGAAGAGCAGTGCAGAACCTCTAGCTTCTAAAACTAAACAGTGCATTTGAATACGTTTCCACCAATTAATCAATTTATTTGACAAACACTGCCATGCAGAGAAGGATCAATAATAAGACAGAGTACATGACTCCCTAGTGGGTTGCCACTACAGCTTTGCTCCATTCTTTTGTCTTTTCCACACTTTCTGGTAGTTCAGATCACTAATTTTACCTAGCAGGTGCTAGAGTAACCCAAAGGAGGATGATCCTGTCTTATGTCTGGAGATACCCACAGCTGCAGAGAGTGAAACCAGAGGTCCTACTGAATTTCTGAATTTTTAAGAATGTAGAAATTGAGGAAGATACTTGATAATCAAACAGGAAAAAAAGTGAAAAATTTAAAATCTGTCAGATGTCTAAAAGTGATGGACTCACATGACATGGTATTTCACAAACATAGACAGACCTTCTTACTGTCTGATGACTCCTAAGGTGACAAAATACGCCCTACTGACAAATTTTAAATGGAATAAATTTAACTATGTTATTCAAAAAAATTTCTGGTCTAATCCAGTAACAGGCCAAAATCACAGGAATATTCTCCTCAAAAAAAAGTCCAGTGTTTTCTTGTTGCTGCTTCACAGAAGCTTTTTTATATATCTGTGGGTCTAGAATAGTCAGCTGTTTGTTTCCATAAACAACCTAGCTAAGTAGCAGATGTTTCCTTGGGCAGTTATTCAATATATCCAGAAAAAAAACAAACCAACAACCTTTTTGCCTTCCAGGCTTCTGACAGCTTTGTTTCCAGCTCCCGACTTCTTTTCCTTGTCGTAATGTTCAACCTCTGCATCAGGCCTGCACAACAGGTGGGCCGTGCATCTCTTGCAGCTTGAAAAAACATTTGTTTAGCCCATCAGCTGCTGAGAAGCATCATGTACTGCTTGATTTGCCCAGCTGCCAGGAGGCAGCACCAAGATGTCCAGCAGAAAATGCTATCTGCTAGCTTTTCACTGATCCCTCAGAATGCTGTCCTAGTCAGTCACCTGGTCAACCAGCAGATATGTAGCATCAGATCACACACACACATCACCTCACAAGTTAAAGATGTGATACCAAAAAAACAGGGATACCCAGAAGCAGTATTTGGCATGGGAGGAGTTTCAAACAGAGGTGCAAGGAAAATGGGAAAGTAACACTCCAAGGGAAGGTGAAACAGTGTTGAAATGAGTCAGCAGAGAAGAAGGAATGTCACATGGGAATGTGAAAATATATTTCCATTCTGAAAATGACATGATAAATCCATTTGAGAATCCTGACTCAATACAAAACACAATCACCCTTCTGCTAGAAGTCCCATGCATTAAGATATGAGTAACAACAAATTCACAGTACTTTCTAAGTAGAAATAAAAATGGAGTAACTGCTGAGCAAGTGTCAACTGGAGAAAAATGCACAACTTACAATTTCATATATGTATGCATATATATATATATATAACATATCCAAGAGGTTTAGTAGGAAAGAAAGAAAAAGTTTTATAAAATGTACAAAGAATCAAGTGCTTTTCTTTTCCTTGATTTAGACAGTTAATATAGTAAAGAATACATGACCATCAGTTTACATGGCATTACTTAGATGGATGACCTAATGTTCGAGGAACTATGGGAGCAAATGGAGTTGGTTTTGATTAAAAGGAAGTGGGACACAGTGCGGAACATACAGAAATGCAAAGATAGGTGACAGAGTTTCTGGGAAAAAGATGAAATCATTGAAGGGACTTAATGGATGCATAACAGAGAAAAGAAATGGACTTGATGCTGGTCATCACAGTCAACCTCATGGCCAAAATAAAAGAAGGAAAAACAAAAGAAAAGGCATTTTTGTTAAATATGCTGCAAAGATGTCCCCAGAAAAGAAATAGATGTCCTGTCATTTGAGGATATTGAAAACTATTTTTAAAAAATGATTAGTTAATTTGAGAGTAGACTTGAACTGCAAAAGGTGTCCTACCTATGATTAGCAACCAGAAGTAATCTTCTCTAAATCTATAAACATAAACTCAAATAAAAATTATGATTTATAGTAATTAGGACAAGAAGTCTGATACAGCTGGAATTGAAATAGACGGAAAATGCAACTAAGGAAAGATAACTGAGACTGGTTAAACACATAGATAGAAACACAGAAACCAGGACAGAGGAAATGGCTGCCTGACAGTAACTGAGATTGAAACTGGGGGACAAAGTAATTTGGAATGTTTAGACAAGAACAGGACCCATTTGGTGAAAACAGAATGGAAGATGGGAGACAGAACACAGATAGGGAAAGAAAGTCAGGAAAAGTCATGTGACATCTCTTAAAGGAAGGAATCTTGACAAGTAACTGGATATGTGGCGTATGGATAAATTATTTTGACTCAGTATCTGAAGGCATTTGTATCTTAATTAACAAGAAGTTTTAGTGTAAGATGTCAAAATTAGAGGCTGGAATTATGAATGCATATAAATAGAGATTTGTGTTGAAAGGTGAGACAAAAAAATGGCAAAAAAGAGATTTAGAAATGGATACTAGGACTGATAGGACAGAGATGAGAAAGAAACAAGAATAAGAAAGCTTGATGGAGACACTTTTAAAACTGATAGAGATTGCAAAAAAAATGAAAGGAAGATTCTGTGCCCAAGACCATGAAATTTATCCCAAGAATGCCTTTACTTATCTCAACAAGTGTCTATAAAATCCCCATGGCAAAATGACCATTCCTTAGAACGTACTGCTTATAGTGAGGTATTACAGATTATCAGTTACTTATTTAGCTTTTTCATTGTTAATGTAAAGATTCAAGTCTGTAAGATTGTCAGATGCCATTTCACCATCAGAAAATGTTACCCTGAACATTATTTAAATGGTGAAGCAAAACACTTGAAATTAAGATTTAACATATGAAAGAAATTGAGATAATAATTCATACCTCTTCTGTAAAGCATGATGTCTAATGATGAAAGTATTATATATAAACTAGATGAGAACTAGCATGAGAACACACACTGAGCACTGAAGATAAAGAAAATATTGGATAGATATCCCTTTATTCAACTACATCCTTCTCCTCTGCACTGAATGAGACAGAGCACTGTGCAAAATACAATATCTAATCATATAATTAAAGATTATATCATGATGCATTCACAAAGAAGGTTTAACAAAAGTGCGGAAGACAACCTTAATTCTACCATTTCCTAATTTTGGAATGCTTGACTTTATAGCCTCGATAATGGCATTTCCCAATAAAGTTTTTGATCTCCTTAGAAATACCTTCACACATTTTCTCATGCTTTTGTTCAAGATTTATATATCAGAAATGGAACTGTGCACCTAAGTTTCACAGAACCACCCAAAGTTCCTTTTCAATGTTGAAAACCTTCAGATGGCTATCTTTCAAACACAAATATAGCAAGGAAGGATGAAGGGCTATCATTTGCTGAGATTATCGCACCAATTTTGCATGTTGAAAAATAGATTAGCCAAGTTTCAAGCCAACATAGAAAACGATTTAGTTCATATTTTTCAGGTAAATGACAGAAGTAGTATCCAAGCAATTTCTATTATGTGTAGGGCAGCTGCAGGGCAACTTGCCCCTGGTATTTTGGCAGTCAAATGCACACATTAGGTTTTTGGTATGGGCAAAGCTAAATCATAATTTCTTTCTCACTCTTCCTCAGTAACCTTATAAGAACCTTCACACAAGACTATGCACCTGCAGTTGCTTGCTTTCTCAGTTCCTGGATCTGCTCAAAATCTCCATTTCCTGCCTTGTCCTTTCTGGGAAAGAAAAGAGACAGCTGACCTTGGAAGCTTTCATGAGCATGGTAGCCAAGCATGTCTTTTTCTTACATCAGGGAAACATACTCTGAAGCCACTTTGCATTACACTTAACTGCACTTTTAATAGAAGCCCACAGAAGAGGTGAAGAGGTGGAAAACTGGGAAAAAGTGAGAAGACATGACCAGTGGGAAAGGGCTTGGAAAGCTTAACTTTATTCTTCTAGGGCACAAGAAAATATGGCTAGAAGGAAAAAAAAATAATTGCAGAAGAATAAGGAATTGAGGTATGAAATTTTGATTGATGACCAAAAGGAATAATATTTGCATGGGAGGAAAGGGGCAAACTGACTGAAAGAGCGAGGCAGGACAGGATGGGTAAAATGCAAAAGGTGCCTTGGAACAAAACAGTCATTGTGAAAAAAAAAGATAGGCCGGAGAATTCATAGGAACTGAACAGGGTGAGAAGATTGTTAGCAGAAAAGGAAGCAGCTGGCTTCAGAAGAAGCTCAATGGCATGGGGAAGTTGGAAATAAACTAGAGGAAAGCAGAAAAGATAGTGACTGAAGTAATTGCTAGAAAATAGAAATGGAGAAGATAAACAAAATAGCAGCCTAAGAGGGACAATTTGGTTAAGCTTCCTGTTTGCACCAGGAGAGCTTTGTGAGAAAAGCACAAAACAATTTGTCAGTGATTTGAGAAAAGGCAGACATGCCAGGGACACTGCATGAAAAGAATGGTCAATGGGGAAGCCCGTACAGAAGTAGAAAATTTTTAGATGAGCTTGGATAAAGGGAGTGCTGATTAAATGGAATGAAGATGAATGTACAGGACATGGGAGGGTAATGACTGGGACATAGAAAATATAGAATGTGGGACTTAGAGAGGAAAATCAAAATTAATAATGCAGGTGGACAAATACATGGTAAGTAACCAGATGGAGAAGAAAAAGTCAATGGAAATAAGAAAGTAAGAGCAGAGTTAAAAGTCATTGCTCTAGTGCTTAGTAAGAGGTTGGGTAACAAAACAGTATATAAAATTCAAACATTATCTTTGTATGGTACCTTTTTGTGTGGGATGAGGGGGTCTTGGGAAACCGGATTGGGAGCTAGGCATAGGCATCTAGTGAACCTACAATATGTATGGAGAAGAGGATAATCTGCTTTATTATTATTTTAAACAGAAGCAAGCAAGTAAACAGTTAAAACCAGTGCCTACACCAGTTCCTAAAACTTAGTATCTGTTTGCATTTGTTAAAGAATATGTGAGTACAACTGAGACCCATATTTGGGATATTTATTTGTTAGTATTTTATGGATATTCCAGCAAACTGTTATCTACTCAGTTTTTTTAAACCCCAAACCCAACCCAAAAATATCTTTTATTGCTTCTTTTTATAGTCTAATGTTCCAGTTTCTTTTTATTATCACTCCCATTTTACAAAGGACTTTACATGAACTAAAAGTGAATCTGAATTAGTGTTACATGATGAAAAGTAGAACAGAACATACCCCACTTATTGACAAATGCAATTATCTTTTACTTCAAAATTAGTCCTATTCCTTACTCACAAGAGTGATAGTTAAAAATATCAACATTAAATATAACTTCAAGTCTACAAGTATCATTCTATTTATAATAGATAGTAGATACAATTTTTATCTTCAATTATTATTTCCTTACATAATATTTTCTTAAATGCTGAAATTACACTCAGTATTTCTATTATTTTACTTCCCCATAGAACACTACATCTTTCCTTCTGTTGCTTGCATAGCAATTGAACTGCATAGCATGCTTAATACAGTCAGTTGGAAAAAAAAATGAGTGTTGATAAGGAGACTATTAGCTCAGAAATGCTTTCATCCTGTGATATAGATATATTTTTGAGAAGTAAGAAAGGCACAAGTATTTTTTCCCAGAACCTGAAACATGAAAGCAATAGTATTGTATTCTTTATTGAGGAATAGATTGTATATTCTATACAATAAGTCTTCTATAGTGCATTCTAGAGCATTTAAAATATCATGTACAAATCAAATATAAGGACATAACTGAAAATTTGCAAGAATAAAAAGCCATGGTCGTTGAAGCCCTAATAAAAAAATTTTAAACTGTTGGGAAAATTCTAGTTTCACCCATTGGAAAGCTTTTGTAGAGTTTTGCAGCTAAATTCTCCAAGGGGCCCATCTGTACTGATCATGCTTTATCCTTGTGCTGCAGGAATAAAGCAGTTCTTTTTTCTGCAGCTCTCTCTCCTCCTCCCTGCAAACAATTGCTGTGCTAAATATTGAAATAAGAACAGATACTGCCTTTGCCTTTCTCTGGGTTCTTCTTTCCCTGATGTCCAGGCAGAGATACAGAAGAAGAAACAGAATGTGTACTGAAAGCAGTAGGGAGTGGGAGCTTCATGGGGAAGCCTGGGGGAAGCAGAGAATACAGACAGGGATGTAGTACCAAACAGGGAAGGCTGGTAACACGGAATGCCATTAGGTCATGGACTCTCCAAATGGCTGTATGAGAGGAGGCAAAAGCAAGGGTCAGACAGAGACAGGGAGCTGTGGTTCACTGAGAAGAGAAAGAGCTTGTAATTAAAGCAATAATCAGGAAGGCACAAAACTGAGCTCAGAAGAGAACACTGGAAGAATGTTAAGTTAGGAAAAAAAGAAACACCAGGTAGCACAGCGCAAGCAAAGAGTGAGATTAGCCATTGACAAAAATTGGAATTAACGCAAGGACGAAGATACTAGGAAGAACTGATACATAGGCATACAGGGTTATGTGCAAGGGGAAACAGAGAAGAGGGAATTCATGGTGAAAGGGAATCCTATTTCCCATCTTAAAAGTGGACATCAAGAGTCCTGAGTTAACATAATTATTTCTTAGACCTGTCAGCCTGTAATAGCTGATTCACAATGACAACAAACTCCTATAATTACATTTGTGTTGAAGGGTTTACATCCTGTGGTAGATCTAAAAGTTCTGAACTGCTGTGTAGCAATTAAGCTGTATATATTATGCAATAATACAAGGCAACTAACTTTTTTCCTTTTCCTTAAGAAAATCATATTTGTATTATATGTTAAGACTGCAAAGTAAAGCTAGAAAATGCCAGAATTAAGGCTGCCTTTGCAATGTGATCTAACAGCATGATTAGAATAAATTATGGTCCAGTATTCAATTAAATAGTCATCTATGGGCTGGTTTGTGTTTTTTTTCCCTTGCACCACCTTGGATAGATGAATCAAGGAGATAGAGCATGTCACTTGCAAGTTCTTGATTTCATTTATTGCAGAAATGAAACACATGAAATGAACACAAATAGGCTGAGAACGGCTGACAAGAATGCATAGTCATGATTTTAAAGCCCAAGTGCTGTTCCTATGTAGTTTGGGATAAGTTCTTTATAATCCATACGTCAAAAGTACTTAGTAATTTTGTGTTGCTCATTTTATTAATATTCTGCTTGGTATCCCCATAAATGAAACTGAAATCAACACAAACTATGACTTTAGGTATGCTGAATACATTTATCAAAAATGACAAGTATCCTGAAAACCGTGGTTCTAGCTGCTTGAAAGCTAAGCAGTTCATCACTTTAAAATTTCTGTGACTTCCCATTCTGCCAGTGGGAACACCCCAGATTCACTTCCTTGTAGGAGTACTCTGATGATGAAGTAGTTAATGTTTGCAAAGAGTTAAGATACTGCAGTGAATAGGGCATCAGAACAGCCTCCTAAGAAATCAGAAGGCTCTGCACCAAACAAAATAACTAAAATTAAATAATGACTGCATTCTTACTAGATGTATTATGTCAAAGGGTGCTCTGAATAAGGCAGAGTTTATGGTAAGTAAACTAGGATTCTGGAACCACAAACTTCACAACATGTACCCATTTCCTATGTGATGCATAATCTGGCATACTCCAACTTCTGAGTTAGTGGCTTTGTAGACTTAAGTGGCTTTGAATCTTAATATTTTTGGTTTTATATGTTTGTTTGTCCTACATAAGAAGTTACTGCTTCTTTTAGATTTGTTTATATGCTCAATATATTTAAAGGTTGTTGACTTTTTATTCTGTTATTACAGCCTCCTTGTGGAACACCAGTAACAACTCTTTAGGAGTTAGAAAATGGGATTAAGTAACATAGAGAAGATGTCAAATGATACTGTTAAGATGATTGACTTTGAAATGCAAAATAAAGGCAATTGAGAGTGATTACTGTAGCTAATAATTTTAGGCTTGCCTCTGGAAAATGCACCTTCATTTACAATTGAAAACAAATGCTATTTTTACTGCTTAGTATTCATGTAGGTAGATTTAGCCTGTTAACTAGAGAAGCCATTATAACATAAATACTATCTTTAAAACTTGCTCTTTACTAATACTTTGATGTTTGCAATATATATATGTATATATATATACACACACAGACATTTAGATTCACAGGGGAAGTAATACAGCTCTCTTAGTATTTCATTATAAATTTACTCAGCAGATTTGTTTTATTAAAATTTAAGTAATGGGATATGGTAAATGAAATATCCAAGAAGGGAATAAACAGATTATTTATTGTTAATGTTCAGAGAAGCTTATTGAAACATACCTTTCAGTAATTGCCACTGAATATTAGCTATGAAATTCTCATCATGCCTCAAACATTACCTATTAGGTTTAGTCGTTTGTATAGTTAAGAGGCACAAAATGTTTGAGATATGTCTTTAAAAACATTGTTATTCAAATCTAACTACACAAAAAGCTGCATTCAGAATATCTGAAAGTCAACCCAATACTGCTTGAAATTATTCTTCTTTAATTGTTATGTAGAAACAGAAATGATCTTTTAATTTAAAGAAAATCTATCAGCACAGAATGCGTTCTCTCTTATAAACAAGCAAGATGAACTTGACCTTGTTTGAACTTGTTTTGATGTGGCCCAGATGGTAGGCTACATGCTTGAATAGCAGTCTGAAGCTGAGGAAAAACTCATATAGCAAGATCTAGATTTATGGCCTTTTGCAAATTCCTACCTTGTATTGTCCTTTCAGCATCTGTTCTGCCCCCGCTGCGGTCAGCTTCTATCTCTGGGGTCAGAGAGTCTAGAAACATAGAAAGGTAACACTGACACATATTTCATTTGATTCTTATAGCCCTTTTTACAACCTGTTACTCCAATGCTGAATTACAATACAATCAACCTTTGTCAGTTTTTTTAATGTTGAACAATGACTGGAGGCCAGGACAATTTTTTGTTAGACTAGGAAGATTAATGAGTAATAGATTTTTTTTCAAGCATAAAAGGGGGAAGAAAAAGAAGAAGGAAAAAAATTGACTTCTTGAGCTAATAATATAAAATGGTCCTAGTCTGGACATTCTCTCCAGTGAATTTATTTGCACATACTATATAAAGTAACAAAACAATAAAGAGAGAGACATCACTTGAATGAAGAGATTTTCATCATTCTCCCTCTCATAATTCTCTAAATTTTTAATAAAAAAGCTTCTTTTGGCTCTTAAATTTAAAATTAGTAACACAAAGGCAAAAATTGATATCTTACCGTTTAAGACCCTGAGACTATCTGTTGAAGCTGCCTGTTTCAGTGTCTGTTCTGCTTGCTCCCGGCGTTTAGTCTCAAATTCAAGTGCTTCCTGCAATTTCCTTTTTGCCTTCTTCTCCTTCTTTAACCTCTTCTGAATTATTGCTGGGAAAAAAGAAAATCAGGGTGCTCAGATTTGGATCTGAAACCCAGCTACATGGCTGCCTATTAAGAGTCCGAGAAATGATGCAACTACAGGATTCATATAAATAGATTAACTGCAAAATACCAATTTACATAGCTTCAGACTTGCTGAAATTGCACTGTTCTATACCACGGTATTGTAAACTGAGGTGATATTGAGCTAAAGCATTTTTGGTTTCTTGGGTTTTTAATAAACAGACGATGATCTGTGAATGTCCAAATCAAAAAGCCTTGGAGGGAGCAATGACTTTTACTTCTAGCATCATCTGAAGCAGATATTTCTCTGTCTCTGGAGGACAGGAGTTTCTTCAGGATTATTTCGTTATTGCACACACAGTGATGTTTTCTCCTGCCTGCCTGCAGCTTCTCTCCCACAAGAGGGAGATCTGGCTGCTTGGGTGCCTTGACTGCAGGAAGAGCTCAGCCCCGATCCTGCTGTGGTCCTCATTTCTCAGGGAAAGCTGCTGCCTCCTGCCATCCAATCTCTTGATGCCTGGTCTCTTCCCCATTTATTTCTTATCCACATTCTCCTTTGCCTTTCTATCTTTCTTGTTCTCTGTCTGCTCTAACTTGCCCTTAAGAACTCACAGCAGATCCGTTACAGTGCTAAATCTGCCACACAAGTTAATATTACTTCTCTTTGTCAAATGAGAGGGAAACATTAGGAAAGGAAGAAACATTTTAACATTAAGCATTTGAAGGTCCTAACTTATAAAATTTTTTCTTTGTATCTCCTCGGTTCACATTTTACAAGGAAAAGGACTGCCAGATCTAAGAGAATCATACAAGGTGTAGGGGAATCATACAAGGGCTGTTTTAATGAATCTTCACTACAGTTTCATTTTCTATGTTATCAGTGACTTACAACCACAAACATAAGACTTGTATGATCCCTAAATGAAGGAATACCAAAGTAATGTTCCTGATGAAAAAGGATAATATGAAGCAATTTTTCTACTTAAAAAAAACCCAAGTGAGCCTCTAAAGAAATCACATAAAATCATAAAGCATATCATCATCTCCCTTGCCACACTCCAACTCTTCTTACACAGCACATTCAGGGTTTTCAAGGATGTGCATACAAGAAGCTTAGTTTCCATAAGATATTTGTGGATAATCTGTTTGTGCAGTCTAAAATTTTTACTCTCAAAAAAATTATCTACTAGCCTACTAACAAAAGAATTGTTTACACACACTAAAAGAATTATCTTTATCAAACCATCCTTATCTAGCCCAGTATCACTCTAAAGTAACCTCTGGGACATGCCTAGGGATGAAAACTGGAAAAGGTAAAAATGTACTTCCAACAGTTGATCTTAATAATTTCCAGTAGCCTGTGATGGTGGCACCTATCACAAATCACAAATAATGAAACTTTTAAAGGAAAATGTCATTGCTATTTTTAATTTGCTAAGAATTTCCTCATTTTGGGTGAACTTGAATATTTTGTATTGCTATACAAGAACTGTTCAGCCACAAAATGAAAGTAAGTACATACCCTATAGTCAGAATAGCTACATAATTTACATCCAAGACTTTGGAATTTCCATTCTTTCTCATTTTGTATAGTACCAACTATTTTACAGGGTAATTAGCTTATACCATCAAAGAACATCTAGTATCTATACAAAGGCTAAACTAAATACATTTTGAATCATTGCACGGTTTTAATGTTTTCATTATAAGTACTTGGAAAGTGATTGCAATAAATGAGAAGGAAACATATGTTGCTTTCTGAATTAAAATGTCATCATGGCTGACACATTGGAGATGTGACTACAGCAGTCAGAGCCAGAATTAGCAAGCCCTCACTGTGTAGCTGCTCACAGAAGAGATATTATCCTACTTTCACTAGTTGATGAGACACATCCCACAGCCTTAGGAATCACTAATTGGAATATTTACAAAGAAGGAAGGAAACAGTACATTAAATAGGCAGCTCTATAGAACATACAGCAGCAGCACTGAATTTCATGTTCCAAAAAAAGGCAAACATATTCAGCTATAGCCACTAAAGAAGAAGATATTTGATTCATGTTAACATGGCAAGTAAAAGATAGATGTTGCCTGATGTTGAAGATCTCATACATCCAATGTTTTTTGACCCGCACATGACACAGTAACTAGCATTTCTATGCTGTAGCTTTTAAATGTTCTTCAGTTTTCTTATAGGGGACTCTACATTTCTCCCATCTTGCTTATGCTTCCATTTAGGCATGTGAAACTCTCTTTAAGACACAACACTTGCTGTTTGGAAAAATAATAGTAGACAGAGTCTCCTCTGTATTTTTCTGCTTTTAATTGAAGAATAAATTCTCCCAATAATTACAATCTTATTTTTTCTCTCCCACTTGGATGTGTTAATTTTAAACAATAATCCATTATTTTTCTTCCCTTTGTAAAGAAATATCTTCTAGCAGAGCTAGTCATTCTCATTATATTTGATTTGCTGCATACCACCATTAATTGTTCAGATCTATTCTTCTTTGGTCTGACTCTTTTACCAGTGCAGTATCGTCATTAAAGGGATACATATAAAAAAGCAAATAATGCATGGTGCCTAAAATAACATCGTCAATTATTTCAGTATTCTGAACAAAGTAAGTAACTATCTCATGCTCTTTCCAGACATATAACTTTGAGTGAAGTTCATTTTGTTTAATTATAACTGCTTAAAGCATATGGTTCCATCCAGCCTAGTCAACTATGTCTCCTCTGGAGTTAATGGGAAGAGAAAGAAGTCCTCCCATTGACCCCACCTACCTGTCTGACAACAGGATAGACTAATCTCTTTCTTTACTGACCAGAAAGGGAACTTACATTACCTTAAACAGGGTGCTTAACTTCTAGAGGGCAAAACTCAAGTAAGGTCAGATGGGTCTCCCCCAAACCTCTTCTTTCCTAACTCTAAAAAAGTAATACATACTTGAGCAGCTATGAGCCAGAAGGAGATGAAGAATAAACAAGTTCTTTCACAAAACTATTTTATAAGTGCAAGTAGCACAATTGTGCTGAGCAAAATAGGCCAGCTGTGGTAAACTGATGATTCACTGCACAGCTGTGACAATTGTTAAATAGTAATTGTCTTTTTAAATGTATTCTCCAACAAGGGAAATTAATGATGTGACAGCCCTAGCTTTCAATGGGCTAAAGCTTGGAAAAGGATTACATGATGTGCCTACTAGTAGAAAACTTAAGGTGTAATGATTCCAGGCTACCCCATTTAGCTAGTTTGCAGAAAATTAAAGTGGGCAAGAAAAGTTATAACTCTAGCTCTGCAAAAATACATATCTGACTTGTCATGGTCTGTGTAAAACAGCAAGTGAGTCACAGAGGTTAACTGTCCCTTGCACAGCAATTAGATGCTATTAAAGGGCAAGACAGGCATTATTAGAAAAATGGAGCCATAAACCAAGATGGGAACATGCTTGTAATAGTTAATGCAAAACGTAAACTGCCTTACCTTTACTATCAATGTTTTAGGATGTTGTACTGAAACAACATAATGAAATTATTTTAAAATATTCAACATGTATATGCTATACAATGTTTTGATGTTAATGTTTGAAACACAATTACTGTTACTGCATTATCAAGTAGAACCTTTGCTGTTCCTTGTACAAACATGTCTGATCTACTGTGCTTTATAAAGGGCTTATAGATTACTATTATCTTTATATTTATTAAATACAGTTTGCCTAACTATGCAATATACGACCCTAGCATGTAAGAATAGAGACAAGAGTTCTTAAAACCTTGCAGATTGTTAAGTTTGGTGGAAGCTGTCTTCATATTAAGAATGATCATTAAGAATGATCATAAACTGAAATAACAGTATCTATAACATTTAGAATATAATCTAAGATCCTGTACAGAATCAGGTAGGCTGTAAAGCCTCCTGCAGTGCAGTCAGCTTGGACATAGCAAGAGGCAAGGGGGAAAAGTTTTGGTCAAACACAGATGTTTGATAAAAAATTAGGTTTCCTGAGGAAAAAAAATTACATGGCATTTATGTCTGCTGAATTCAGATACCTCTGTTCTTTTGCTCCACAGCCAACTGTTTTTCAAGAGTTTCCCTCAGTTCTCGTTCCCTGAAGAGCTCCATCTTCAGCTCTGTCTTTTCCAGTTGGACCTGTTTCTCTTGAGCTCTGGCATTGTCTATAGCAACCTTTAGTAGACCCTGTTCAAAAATAAAGTTGGATAACATTTGAAGAATGTTAGTACAGCTGAAACAATAAATAATTTCTGTTATTTTTCCTTGATTAGTTATATGAGATTTTACAATTGAAATAAACCTATTACTGGGTTAAACTCCCAATTAAGAACAGAATTTTTTTACTGGAATTACTTCTAACAGATGGGCAAAAACTTGTAAATACAAAACTTGTCAAACTTGAAAATCACTTCTGACTGTGTAAATGACTAATGTGAAAAAGTTATAGATTCAATCTTTGTAATAGATGAACGGAACAAATGTGTATCAGGTATTAGTCTGTGACCAAAACAAGCTGTCCCATTGAAAAAGCATCAACAGCCTTACAATCACATCACACATCGAGTGGCACAATTCAAGCCAATGAAAATTACTAAAAGGAGCGGGGCTTTCCTGAAAGCTTGCCATTTTTTTGGTTGTTAATAATTATTATGTTCAAAAATTTTCACATTTCACATAGTATCCCAGGGAGATAAGATTATTGGGATGCTAAGGAGAGGACAGTCACAAGGAAGGAAGACATCTCTTAAACAGTCTGTTCTCTGACCTTCTACAGTTGCTATCTCACAGCAAAGAACCTGGAGTGGTTGAAATAAACTATACTTTTTTGTTGCTGTTGTATTAGGAAATAATGAATCAGCCTGTTCTAAACTTTTCTTAAGAATTTCAACTTCCTATTTCCTTCTTTCTCACAAGCAAATGGGAAGATATCAGCACAGGTAATAACTAGTTTAGAACAGTCAGATAGGGCATGAAAAAAAGAACAGGATTGAATTAAAGGAACATGGGAAGAGGAAAGATTTCCTTTTCCATTTTCCAGGAACCTGGCCATTAGGCTTTTAGATCTACACCTGAATCTCACCTCTTGAAACTATCATAATAGAGTAGATAATTAAGCCTGGATATGCACATATGAACCTCCCTGGATTCAAACCTAACTCTTCTGGATCCTAGGAAAGTCTCCTGACAACTTAACTGTAGAGATAATTTGACCCAGCAGAGATTTAATTACTGATATAAAGCAAAACAATGCCAACATGAGAGACTGAAGAGTACTCCCCAGTAGCTCTGTTAGGGAAGCTTACAGCTAACAGACAAAAGGTTCTCATTCACATCCCAGTTTCAGAATAACCATGTAATATACATGAAATCATGTCCCCCAAGTGCTAAGTAAGATTTCTCACCCCTCCAGACACACTTCCTAAACAGGAATTCGGGTTGTTTCTTTTCACTAAAATTCTTTGAAATATTAAAAAAAAAAAAAAAGGAAAAAGAAGGCATCATGATGACACTGAGAAATGAAAATGTAGTTTTCATGGGTGTTAGTCTTGACATTTAATCCCACTCATCTTCCCTATGCCTGATTTGACTCATGCTCCTTGTTCAAAGACTAGTATTTTCAGTACTCCTCATCCTCACTCTTAACTAAATTGTTGCCTCAAGTGTAGTGCCATTCAGAGCTTAATTCTTTTCAGCTCAATTATAATTCAATCTATTAAAGTCCATAAGAGTGAAAGAACTCAGCACCTGCAAGTGGTCAGATGGCTTCTATTATATGCACTGTGTAAGTGCAGAACTGTAAAAGACCCAAAAACTATTCTAAAATAGCTAAAACCCAAAGGTATTTTGTGTTGAATGTTAAACTTGAATGATCTCTAAAGAAAACTATACAAAGCTCTACAGGCATATGCAAATTAAAACCTGTTTTTAAATACTTGTAGAGCCTTTCCAATCTATTTTTAAGTTGTTAATATACACTTGAACTCTGTTCCAATCCTCCCTGTATTATCCAATGCTTACAATAATCCTAAACTATATTTCCTATATTATATGCATTTGGAATAGCAAGAAATTCAAGTAGGACTTGTTTATCAATACCTGCTTCTGGTATACACCTGAATTCCAGAATAATTTAATTGCTTCCAATTCATCACTTACCATGATGAATATGTGATTCATCCAAATCACTAATAAAAGAGATCCAAAACAATTACATTAGAAGTATTTGCTAATGAAAAGTTTGAAGCTGCAAACACCCTCCGAAATTCTTACAATCCATCTTGTGTAACAATAAAATCAAGCTGCTAAAGCAACTGCCATCTTTACTAAATTCAACTACATTAATGTAAATGTTTTCTTCTTCATCAAGAACAAACAATTAGTAACAAATGAAAGAGATCATTACATCAAGTGCCCTTTTAGATCACCCCAATTAAAACTTTAGTTTAGCTGTATTTTAATTCTAAGATACCAAATTCTAATTTTCTGCTCTGATTGCTCTTGTTGACTTATCTTTGAAAGATGTACTCTCAGTGCAAAGCCTAGAGATTATTTAGCAAGATGCCAATGTTGGCACCACTTAATGTGTTGATTGGTTGTATTATCAGTAGCAGTTTAAAATAAATTACTATTAAACTATTATTGTCCTTGGCTGACAAAACACAATATTTTGGTGTTCTTTAAATATGAAACAATCATTATGAATAAACAAGGAGAATAGCACTGGAGTATAACACTGATGTGTGTAATTTTATATTAAGAATTACTGCAAAGCACAAAGCTACTAAAAGTGTATTACATTTTCTACTGGATTTCTACATCATACTTCCTCCCCCAACCTTTCCTTTTTTTATACATGCTGCTAACATAGCTAATGGTAATACATTACCTATTGCTGCTGATTATGTCTGAAAAATATTAGCTTTTTGGAGCCAAGGCCCACTAGGGACTACTTATAAGCTACACAAAATTAAGTTTCATTTTTAGAAGTTAAATCAGTGCACATCAGTAGGCGTCCAAAGCGAAAAAAAATCTGCACTAGAGCCAAACTGATGCATATGCAAAAGTGCTGCTGTTGCCAATGACAGCTCTACTGCAAAAATACTGGAAACATTCAATATCTTCCTGTATTTAATGCAGAAGAGGGTGAGAAAAACAACTAAAAAGTACAGCATCTAAAAATCATTTGTGCCCCTTGGAACAGGAATGGCAATTTCAGAGTTGCATGAAATTCTATTAATTCTCCCAGTGGATCAGCTGTAAAAGATTATACAAAATACAGTATGTCCAACTTGTATTTGCTATGGCTAATCCTCTAACCTGATATTAAATCAATATGCTGCCAATGACAATGGGAAATGCAGTGCAACACAGGACATTAACAAAAAGAAAATATTTCCCTTTAGGGAAGGTCAGATGTTATGGAGGCTGGATAACGATAATTGTAGCGAACATGCTCAGGTTCCAGATTTGCTTTTAATACAGTATGGCTCTGTCAGGAGCCAAGCTTTAAATACAGCATATCGCTCTTCCCTATGTCACCATTATTTTTTATTTAATTTCAATGTCATGTAAAAAATGGACATTTTTTCACTGGAGGTTTGTAGATCATTCCAATTTAATTTGTTTACTATAATGTAGTTGTTTTAATGTTTTACACTTCCGTAGTGTCTCAAATAAAAAGTTAATGCATCATTGCTGTTTCTTCCCATTCTCCTATATATTCAAAAGCACCATTGGTTTGGGGTAGTATACTGATCCTATTGAAATTAAACATCTATCAAACCCAAACTCAGCCCTAAAGAAAGTATTAACCATTATAATTTTTTAATAATGCAAATAATGTGTTGCATGGTTTAAAAGAGGTGGAGGGGCAGGCATATAGAAATTCTTCCTCATTCTAGCTACATCTATGGTGTGTTCCACTTAACACAGCTATATGTGACATCAAAATGGCCTTACTGTACTGTCCAGTGGTCTATCTAGAAGTTCATATCCTGCTTGCAGCTATCACCCACAGTGAATGAAAATGGCAAACAGAAAGGACAAGACATGCACACAGTGAAGCTTTCCTAGTCAATCCTAGTTCAGAGATCTGCAGCTCAGGGACTTCCTTTTGCAATTTTGCTATTCATAGTGAAAACACCACTTCTTTTTAGTCAAGAAATTAGGTATAATTTGTAAATTTGTATGCTTGCATCATTAAAACTATCTAGTGAAAAGTTTGTAAAAAAAATCAACTCTCCTCTGTAGGTAAATTTTGCAATATTTGTAACTAACTATTGACTTAGTAATATAAGCAAAGTAAGATACCACAGCTTGGCTATCTTTACAGATGACTCCAGAAAGATAATTTTTTAACATCTCAGATTGAGTTATCTCCATCACAGATAAAGGCATCTTGCACACGTGTAAATGGCATTTTTTCCATTAACATTTTTCTGTGAAAAAGAAAATAATTCTCTTGAATCCTAGTGGGAGATAAATAAAGTAATATGAAGTAAAACTGTGATTTTTCTTATTTATCCAATGTTTTCAATACTTTTCTCTTGTGTAATTAGTTGTACATGGTAACAGTGCAGGAGACTCACAGCAATAAGTAGTTTGCTACTACAGCACAGTAGTTTGCTTTGTTTTCAAAGGGGAATTTAGGTTGTAATCATGCATGTTTTATTATTTATATCGATGGGATACTTGCAACTTTTTTTTACATATGCCTTTAAGAATACTCAGCAACAAGAGTGTGTCAAACAACACTGTCTTGATGGAAAAAGACAACTGTAAGTGATCAACTAATTAATCCCTTAGATATTACTGGAAATTCAGCTTGAGGACAGGAAAGATTCAAAATCTGAAATCTTAAAATAACATTACTGTTACCCAAGAATATTGTAGTATCACGAAAGACTGCGGCTATAACATACTTTGGCATAATTGGGCCGTGACTCAAAAAAGCAAACTTATGCAAGGGGTACAGAAACATCTTTAGCCTTCTCACTTGTACCCATACAGCATTTAGCTGTGACCCAGCTTCCATAACCCTTCATCCTCTCTGCAGCTGCACACAAACTTCCAGCATTTAATCTGGAAGAAATTAACAAATATAAATTGAGAAGGAAGAGATATATCACGTAATTTAAGCTCTCTGGGGAAATTTATTTTCTGTTTCTTTTAGATGTGCAGATACACATCTAAAGAAGAAAATATGTCCCCAATCTAATTTCTTTATTTCACTTGTGCATTTGTTTAATTATACTTCTGTTGCAGTTTATTATTTGTATTTCAGCAGTTCCTAGTAAGAAACAAACATTGCTTGTTCTGGATATTGTATAAGCTTATTGTCTCCTCTTAAAATGTAAAAATAACTAAACATATTTTTGTTTCAATGGTATTTATGGAAGAAATAAGAAAAAATATATAATATACAAAAGGAAATAAACCTAACTATCAGTCCCTTGTGAATATCAAAGGCTTGTTCAATATCTGCCTAAAATTACAAATTAGTGATTAGAAGCAATCCATTGAACTTCAGTATGGATGGAAAGCACACACACACTTGAATTAAGTGGCCAGTTTTAAAGGATGATTGAGACCTCTAAAATTGAATGAAGTAGAGTTAGACACCAAGTTCAATCCCCTAAGCTTTCAGCAAATGCAAGACTGTTGTTTTCAAATATCAAAAGTGTTTAGAAACTTTTGTTCTCATACCCCTTTGCTATGGTCCCATAGCAAAGTCTAGGATCCTTCTCACCCTGACAAAGGTCAAAACCAGAACTTCCAATGCCCATATTGTACCTTAATCCTGTTCTGTTTTGAAATGGGACATTCTGGAGGAATCCAAGGTCACAGGGAATACAATGCCAAGATTCAGTCTATGAATGCCTGGCTTTGAGACTGGTGTTACAGGCAGGGCTTTGGGATCTTTGACACTGGCAGGTTTCAGACTGCCTCAGACCTATCAGACCTGTTAGGGACACACAGGAATGTCCTGTCTCAGAGGGGCAAAAGGGTTTTGGGACAGAAACTAGCTGGGCTCATTAGGAGGGCTTTAAACTAAATTTGAAGGGGGATGGGTTTGGAACTGTGCTTCTGCAAGTAAGGAAGGGCTTTGAGTTGCTGGAAGTCAAGGCAAAGAAGGAGGGTGCCAGGACTCAAACAGTAAAATTTCAAACAA